>CM057009.1:229597401-230177856 GCA_029891345.1 Dryococelus australis | reverse complement strand
CACTGTTTGCACTCCGCACAGCACCCCACGACGCAACAGGCATCTACACTAGACAGCCTGTGCTCCGGTGTTTGGCGATACATTACTGCGGTGCATGTGGTGTGTGAAAACAGTGCAAGCAGTATAGCATAGGGTAATTAAGCCACAGGTTACACAGTGCAATGTGGTGCAACATACTAAAATAGGGCGCCCCTTAAAAGGGCTTTTTTACCATTTTGTCTCACTAGCAGACTATACCTGGTATACAATGTAATGTGTTCACTGTCGAGTAATGTTTAAGTAATGAAGGCAATTATAACTACATTGATGACGAATCTGATATGTTTAATTTCGCAAGGCCATTGGGCATTTCAGGGTATGGGTCCCTAAGAACCCTGTCTAAAGTGTAATCATTCCTTTTCAGTGCCTTGCGTATATAATTAACCCTCATACACAAGTAATATCGTAAATCAGCTCATTTAAAATGTGTAGGTCAGCTTGAAATAGTCCTACTGCTTAGGAAACACCACAGTCATATATATAATATTTCATATGAAGGGTCCAGCAGCATGATGGAAGATTATGTCCGGGATGTCAGAATGCGATCCAGAGATCTTCAAGAGTCAGCAGCTGTACTGCAACATTGACATCGCGCTGGCGATGTCTGGTGCATAAAATGCAACATCACTTTTGCACTACAGTTCTAACCTAAAACTTTACTGCCCCTCAAATCTCCTCACACCACAAAACACACCACACAGCTTCAAATGTTTTGTAGTGCATGTAGGATGAGTTTGATGTTCGCATAATTGTTGTTCACAGTACCTGCTTGTTGTGACAAAAATAGCATGCCACATAAAATTCTAGCATAATTAATATAAAATGTAAAATATTTGACAGGCTATATTTTTTTGTAGACTTATACCGAAAATTTCAGTACTACCAATTTTTCTATTCTGTAACACCAACAGTAAAATATCACATAAGTTTTAAATACCAGGCACTTTGTTGTTTTAATTTTTTGGTGAAATAACAGAATGAAAAAACATTTTTATTAATTTATTTCAATTTTAATATATGACATACATATGTTGCACTATAGTGCTATAGTAAGAATCATTAGTAATACTCAAGAGTGGTCGAACAATTTTCCACCACTTTTCAAAAATAATGCCTGCATACCTGCTTTAACAGGTGTTTATACTTTCTCCAGAATAATGGTTGACTTTATTATTATCAAATCATTATTTTGGTCTTAGATGTTCCTTACTCTAGGAGAGACATCTTAATACCAACCTCTCATTCCTCACAAGTTTTTATTGAAATTCATTTGTGTGGATTAGTACAATGAAATTACCACATATCAAAGACTATTTGAGGTTATAAATGTGGAAAAGAAAAATCATAAATGAAAAGTATTTGAACGCTATCTATGTCTGGTCTGCAGTTCTAGTAAGATACCAGAGCCCAGTAGGTGCTACTCCTGGTGGCCCAACGTGGAGTTATGTCATTACTACAAGCCAGTCTCGGCTAGGTAACCTACTGCATGTAAATTGTATGGATCAAAATGAAAAGGTTGTGTTTAGAAAATAATCTACACAAAGCCATGCATTTTACTATTTATGAAAGTGGTAGATTTGAAAATTTTGTGAACTGTATTTCCATTCTAAAACTTTAACACGGTAGTATTTAAGCTATTGACCCTCGAACAGTTTTGAAAAATAAGTATTACTGAGTTTTAAAATATTTCTCATACTGAAAACAATGCTCAGAAAGTGAAATTTTGTTATCTTGGTATTAATTTGAAAATTTGCAATAAGTACCAATTATAGAGATGTGTTTACACTTGGAATGCCAGCAGTAAATACAGACAACATTATAAAAGGCTGTCGTTTATTGATGGCAAAAGTTTACCCGGGAATAAATGATTAAGGGTAAACTCGATATGATTTTAATATAAGCCTAATCTTATGTAAATATTTATGTTAACTTACTTGCATTACAATTTATAACACATCCATGCAAACACAACCTGTCAGCATATTGTCGGCCCAATACCTGAACTGTTCGCAAATGTCCTTTAATGCCAGTTGATAGCCATCTGATAACAGTGTGCTGTTTTTTCGAGACAGATTGCAAACCATAAGAAAAAAGACATTTTGTAGGATAACAGATGGACGTCACTAAAAAGATGTTGGCATGGTATCGCAGAGGAAACATGATGGAAGCTTCTTAAAAATATTTCATGGCCAATTGCTATGAAGCAACATTGTATTTTCGGTAAGCTGCCCATTATCTTATTTATTCCGGCCCAGCAACATTTTCGAGACATGTCATACAGAAAATAGCGAACGAACATTGAAAAAATTACATAAAACCTTTTGGAAGGTTACTAGAATCTGTTGCGGGTACTGTGGTAACCCGCACCCCTAAAGTCCCGTAGGCAAACCATATGACAACGTTCTCGGTTAATTTGCATAAATTAGTGGGTTTTATTAAACTCCTCTAACAAGATACACTTTACATAAAATGCCTGGCTTAAACCTGCTGGTTAGGTATTGGTGTAGAAAAACGGCAAGCGCAACAAATAAATTTCTTAAAAACTATACCTCCCCAGGCGAGCAAACTATGGGGCAGAGAGGAGTGGAGATTCACAGGCCACTAATAAAACGAATGGTTCTGGTATTTACTATATTGCAGTGAAATGGTTAGTGATCAAAGGGTAGAGAGCCGCATGAATGTGCGAAACGCATGTCAAAACCCTCGAGTCATGGTAGTAAGACTAAATCTGCCAGCACGGCATGCCGGCCAGTGTTGGCAGGTAGACAAGCCATACGGTCTATTTTCTTACATCACTAATTTCTCAAAACAACACACACATTGCTAACCGTTTGCATCTGCTACATGGTTAGACTCACAAAATACAGAAACCTTTTGTATACACATGACACTGAAAGGAATGAGGAGAATCAAAATTAAATCTTTTAATAAAAATGCACACTGAGGCACGCGAGTGCCCTAAAATATAATAGGGTTCTGTTAATTAATATTGTGTGGCTTCGCGTCTTTGAGCAGGTCATATATTCTGCCCCTATAATAAACACTCTTTTGCAGAGTGTCTACTTCCTTTGTAAGTGCACGTGGGTGCACATGACTGCTCAACCTCCCTACACGTGTTGCACAGCTATTCACTCTCATGGCACTATACCAGCCCTACTTTCGTCCTCACTGGCCGCACTCGTGTTGTGCCTAGAACCACGTAGTTGATGCGACGAACATTTGGACCTGTACACATGAGCTCCGGTGGAGTGCGGATTCCTGCAGCAGACATCACCGACTGATAGGCCAACATGCTTGGGGTGAGTGGATGACAACAAATGCACCCCTCGCTCACCCCCTTCAAGCACGTTTGTAGCCAATTAGTCTTTCACCTCAGGAGCACCTCCTATGTCCCTGCGATGAGGAAATAGCGTGTAGCACTTCCCATGCATTAGCAGTTTCACCTCATGTTTCTGCTACAAGAGGGTCTACCGTCTGCGGCGCGTTGTGGCATCACCGCAGGTGGTGCATTTCGGTGGCGGATGTTATCACTTCTTCGTCTGTCGGAGTGGTAGAGAACTGACCGATCTGCTACCCTCACTGTCACCTTCATTGCTGACATATCCGCTTCCTTCAAAGCTGCAGGGACACTGTTTCCGGTTGCGACTTGGTAGAACAGCGCCTGTAGGCTTACACTCCTTTTTCTAGGTTCCTACAGTATGTCGGACCTGCTCCTCGACCTCCAAACTCTCGTGGGCCTCACTGCATCAAAATGTCGCTATCACGGCGGGAGATGGTTGCTCCCCTTCCGTGAACTCCAGGGGAAGTTCTGGGTTGCTCCCAGCTCCTCAGCCCAGATGGTCGCTCTAGTCGGCATGGCACTGCTGGACTTCTCGACGCGGGTCGTTGGACTCACCCTTGCGAACGCTCGTGCGTCGGGTAATACTGGATTCTCTGTGTCTGCTTCCAATACCCCTATCTGTAGTATTGCTCCATCTTTAACTAATGTTACATTGCCAGGCGGCTCGTCAATGCCTTCGCCGCCATGGGGCTCCGATCTGGTTCTATGCTCTCCTTATATACATTGGGAGCTTGTTCTCCCCCTTCCTTCACCATTCGACCATCAGTATTAGATGCCATGCCTGGTTTACTGTCATGCTGACGTAACCTTGACTCCTGCAGAACCCTTTTGCATTCGGCGTCAAAGTTTTGTCACCATTAGGTGGTATTACATATGTTGAAGGTCCGGTACCACTTTACCTTTCGTTCCTTGATGGGCATTGTTCGTCCCATGCTTGGCCCTCTTGGCTTTCCTGGACATCTCCCACATCTCTCCCGGGGACATCTTCCGCTCCTGTACTGACTTCGTGCTGGTGTGTCAGACTGTTGTCTGGCCGGCTCTGACCATATTAGTGGTCTGGCCGATCACTTTTATTAACCGATGAGGACCAATCCATCTCGATACGAGTCCTTCACTAAAATTTTTTTAGCAGCCAACTGTGGTTGGGCTTTGATGTAGATTGTATGACCTGGTATGAGCGCTGATGGTGGTATTTTGCTTTTAGGTAGCCAAACCACACTGCTCACTCTTTTGCGTTCCTATTGCTCTTGTTATCTATGTCTGCGGTATCCATTGCATGCACCTCTGGTCTACGTATCACTACTATTTCTCTTGGGTGGGCAGTTTCTTTTACTAGGCAATGTAATATTTCGATGTAACAGCACTTGAGAAGGCATTCTTCGTTTGCTGCCTGGTGCAATGTCGGAGAGTGAAGAGTGCGGTGGGCAGGTGTCGTCCCAGGTGTTATGGTTCTTACCCACACGGAGCTGGAGTTGTACCTTCAACTCCTTGTTATGCCGCTATGTGGGGTTAGACTACGGGTGGTACACCGACAGCCTTAAGGTGCCGAACTTCTCAGACCATACACAGTTCTTCCACATTTTCCCATAAACTGAGTACCATTGTCTCTTAGGACTGCCGGGATAGCCCCAACAAGCGAAAAATTGTTTTTGTATAACTTTTGTAATTTGTCCTGTTCGTGCACTACTGATTTGGTATGCCTCTACCCAACGAAAATATTATCCATCGCCATAAGGAAAATCACTTGCCCCTGTGTACTTGGGGTACGGGACATTAAGTCTAAACGACACCATGTCAAATGGTTTCTATGGTTGCCTCAGCTGTTGTTGTGTGTGGACCTTTTTACAAGTTTTAAATAAATTACATTTGTTGCATTTTCTAACTCTGTTCCACACTCAGTGTGTCAAACATGTACAAATGAATTATTTTTTCACAGTTTTCACAGTTTGTTCAGCCCCTGGTTGTCCTGCTGTCGAGCTTACATGCACATGTGCGAAAAATTATTTACTGTGCGCAACCAGAACATAGAGCCACCCTGTCATATTGTTTTGTGGCGAGCATGTTTCCACGTGGTTTTCCATTACACACCATCCTTCTACAGTCTCTCGCGCTTGAATTTCTCCTTTCATTCCATGAGAATTCACTGTTTTCCTGCTGGGCTATGACTTCTCGATACATTTTTGACACAAGGTCCTCTGCTTCCAAGTTTTTTATTTTGTTTATGTGCACCATGGTACATGGTTCTTGTGTGAAGGGTGGAAATACTTTTTCCCACTCCACTTCATATGTTACTTTTACCGCCGTGTTTGGAGTCTGCGACAGTATGTATGCAAGCTCATTCTTCCGCCCGGGGACGTGTTCGATTATGAAATTCTATGCCTGTAACACTAACGCACACCAGGTGAGTTTATTCCGGGTTTCACGCATGTTAATTAGCTACACTATGGAGTGGCTATCCGTTCTGAGTGTTAATCACCTGTGTTCCAAATATGACCGGTATGTCTTCATCGGCCAGATTATGGATAAGCATTCACGTTCTTCAATGTCCAACCTTCATTCAGTGTTCCTCAATTTGGCGCTAGAAAAATCTATTACCTTTTTCTCGCCTGCATCATTGTATTGTTAGAGCACGGGGCCCAGCCATTCCTAGTTGGCGTCCATCTGTAAATACAAATGGCGCGCTGGTTCGTATCTAACGAGTGTGGGGCATGTCCAGAAATTCTCTATGTTGTCTTGAATATCCTTCTCTTGCGTTTGACTACACACGTACCAGGTTTGTGTTGACAGCAAGTCCGTGAGGGGAGTGGTAGTAATGGCAAATTGCTCAATGTGCTCCCGCAACAAATTAACCAGGCCGAAGAATTTTTCGCATTGGTTTCTGTGTGCATGACGATTGCTGGTGTTCAATTAGCCCCATCTTTTCGGGGTTTGGCCGGTTGCCTGACTCACTGACTATGTGGCCAAAATTTCCAAATCGATGTTCCCCAGGTGACATTTATTAACTGTGAATGATATTCCATTAATGTCCAGTCTCTCTAGCACAAACGAGAGCTGATGCCAGTACTCTTACCATGTTTCTGACGAAATCACCACTTCATCTAAGTAGGCCAGCATGAACTCTCCTACTAGGCCGTCCAGCATCCTAGCCCTCATACTCTGAAATGTCGCAGGGGCGAACATGAGCCCAAAAGGTGTAGCGCAAAATTGATACCTTCGGCCATCGAGAGCTGTAAAGGCAGTCTTCTCGTGGTATTCCTGCCAGTAGCTGCAGCGCAGGAGAAGTGCAAACATTAATTTGGCGATTCCAGACTAACCCAAGGTATCCTCTACACTGTCGTAGGGGGATATCGTGCTACACGTGAAATGATTGATATGTCTGAAGTCAATAAAAAACCTTGATGTGGTGGAGTTTTCGGGTTAGAGGGGGGTTGAGAGGTTATGCTATTTTGCTGGAAAATAGGATGGTTTTTATAGGGTGTGGGTTCCAATATTTACTCTATTGCAGTGAAATGCTTAGTGATCAATAAGTAAAGAACTGCCCGAGCATGTGGAAAGCTACGATGTCGGTTTGCACATCTATACCCCTGAACATGGTAAGTAAATCTGTCTGTGCCGCATGCCGGCCAGTGTTGGCGTGGAGGCAAGCAGTGCGGTCTACTTCCTTACATTAACACTGATGTAATTAGAATGAGGCCTACATGAAATTAGATGCAAATATTTTTTTTCAGTCATGCACAAAAAGTCAGGTGAAAACTAAAGACTTAAATAATCCGGTACATGAACAAATGAAACTATTGCCGTTACATGGTTAGCAGAATGGTGAAGGCAGGAGGGGCCACGTGTGAACATCTGTCCTACCATGATTCGAAGACGCTAGTGATGGTGGATTGGTGCGGAGTTAATTGAGTGGCCAAGCCTTCCCCTGCCCTTAAAAACCACTACATTAATTATAAGGTTGTGATGAACGGCAAGAGAAGGCTGTATGCAGTGCTTATGGGATGAAGAGAGACAAACATATATTTATCATTATTAATAAATGTGCAGCCAATAATATAAAAATATAGAAAAATGTATTTATAAAATAGTACACATATAACTTAACATCGAATTATTTCAGGGAAGGCTGATGTGACCTGAAATGCAAACTTTCATGAACATATTTATTCATCATACATGAAAATAAAACACATGTTTATTCTAATGTACAAATATTTACAAGTACACACAAACTTACACCTGATAATGGAAAAGTGTGGTCAACCTGCCATGTAGTCGGTGCATTATGGAAACCAAACAACAGCCCATGTCACTACATAACCTTAAAGCCTGATCTTGGGCCCATGAGCTTGTATTACCTTAAAAACAAAAGGCATATGAAAATACATTAAATTTAGCAGGCACGTGTGACAGGCTACTACCACCAAATTGAAAAGAGATGACTTGTGCATTGACACAAGACATTGAATGTTCATGAATACAAGAATCATTAAAAAATTAACAAATATTGGCAAAAATAATACATTACAGAATTATATCACTATATTAGGTACAGGCTTCCTCGACCTTGACCCCATTAAATTTAATGCCCTTGAAAAACCAAATTCGAGAAAAAACTCACAAAAGTGAGCAAATATAATACCTTAGAGACTACCAATACCATATTAGACTAATACTTCCTGGACCACATCACCTTGAAAGACCTTGAAACAATAACTCGAGAAAGAATGCATAAAAATGAACATGCGTAATATATTACACACTTCTACCACAATATTAGATGCATACTAGATTTACCTTGACCCTATGATCTTGTATGACCTTGAAAACTATAACCATATGAAACAATAGATTTAATTCAGAAGGCAAACATTACAGACTTCTACCACCATATTAGATGCAGGTAAAATCGACTTAGGCCTCACAACAATGAATGACTTTTAAAAACCTCTCAAAAAATTCATATGGTCCAAAGAGCATAATGATTTTCATAATAGTTTTGGTTTATATTTTTCTTTGCACAAATGTATGCTTTAATTCTTGGTATACTATTATATCAGCTATAATTATTCAGATAATATTCAAGTACAAGAAACAGGTTGAGAAACAATTTGTATAATCTCTAATAAATGTATAAGTTTTTAGTTTCCCTAAGAAACCATTACATCTGTACCACTATCACAACCACTACATTTCTGAAGTTTTTACTCGAATTATACAGGTCTTGCATGAATCTATAAGAGTATGGCATACTATATATTTGTGAATCACACTCAGGATTACACTTGCCCTGCACTAATATATGAGTTAATTTATGTCTTCCTATTCCCATTTTTTTCAGATCTTTCAAATATCATGTTATATTTTCTACATATGTTAATTATCCTCAGTCTTCCACACATCTCAAAGGAATCTATGAAAGTATTCTCGCCAACCTATTTTTTATTAAATACTTATATTAATAAAGTTATGAATTCAGTACTGAAAATTGGTGGTGTACCTAATAGCAAATTTTAACATATTATACATATTATTAGTTAAATAAATATAAACCTGTCTGGCAGAAATATATCAGTAGGTATTCAGCATATTTTTATATTTGTAAGGCTAACTAATTATTTCATAAAATACCTGGCAGGAATCTACTAAACATTTTTAACTTACACTAAAACACACAGACATGAATCTGTCACTAAATAAAAGCAGGACTACTTACAATTGTAAGATAATCCCAGAGTTCATTAAATTTGTAATTATGCTATTAGTAGATTTTGGGCATAATATTTATGTTTGTGTAGTAATCATGTGATTCTAACAAACTGACATGTTTTGGAGTGTTCCCAGGGTCTGAAAGATGAAAATGGAATGTATTATCTAACTAGTTAAGCAAATCTGCTCGAGTAAGTACAATATTATGGACTTGAGATAAAGAACTCTGTGCCCTGGTTGGGGAGTAAATATATCATTATGTATTATATGTATAGTTCAACTAATGTATCGAAAATGTATCAGTACATTAATGGCACTTCCATATTATTTATAGCTACTCTGATCGCGAACCAACTGGCAGAAATCTAACACTAAATTTTCGCTTTACCTTTCAAATATGTAATATATTGAGTTATACATCAAGAACAATGTCTAGTCACAAATATTTCAGTATACTCAACATACCTTAACAAATTGCGATATTCTTCAGATTTCTGCTCCTTTAGATTTAAATTACTAGTGAAATCTCAACATAATATTGTAATATATATTTTATGTATATATCCTGCTAGTTAGCAGATTTGAGAGTAATACATCAGTAAATTCTAGATTTTTATAAACTTTATAGATTAAAGTGGAAAATTTTCATATTTCAACATTTCTGGCATGATTTTATCAATAATTATCAGCATACTATCATACTAATTCTGTGGCTATCTGTTAGTATCTTTTCTGAATTTTCATACAATTGTGAATTATTCTTCATGTTTACCATATTTGGTAGGAAGCTAGTAATTACATAGTAAATCATATCAAAAATTTCAATTTTTTTTAATAAAAAAATCATCCTGAAACTATCATTAATGTTGTAACATAATTTATGTATGTGTGGGTTATCATCGGAAGTAAACTTTTCTAGAAGGTATGTATGTATTATACTTGGCATATTATTATACTATGTACATATGAATAATTGATACATCGAGTTCAATAGCTTTTTTGTGACTGTGATTATATTTTCAACATACTCGACAAATGCGAGTTTTTCTCAGAACTGAAAACATCTGAATAAAATATTTTATAAAATTCATTTCTGATAGTATACACTATAATAAAATTACAGCAATTTTCTGAATTAAAATGTTCTTTTAGGATATGTACATAACTTCTTGGAATTATATATATGAATACTTTGTAGAATTAAAATCTGTCATTCATTTTTATAAAATTCTCCACAAACTTTCAAAACTTGTATATTTGTGAAGTTATCTTTTACTTAAAAATAATCACGGGGAATCTATCCATAATTTATTCGCTTACTATACACATTTTGAACAAAAAAGATTGCTATCGATTTATCTGTAAATTTTTAACATACTGAACACATTTGTGAACTAAGTTCAATATATCATCCACAATTTATGAGGAAAATTTTGGTATGCAAATATATTTGTATTATGCGATTTCGAAAATGTTGCAGCAATCTGTCCGTAAATTTAAGGAATGAAAATTAATTTAATTAGTTACGTTAAACACACCTACAAGGAATATATGTTTAAACTCTTGGCATTATAGAAGTAGGGAAATGGAACTTCTGAGAAAAGTGCTGCAATGGTGGAGTCGTAGACGCAAAGTTATGTCTTCCATGTCTTCACCCAACTACCATATTGGATGTCATTGATTTTTACCCATGAGAATATAAATTGACCCTGGTGAACTTAGACAGCCAAAATACCAAAATAATCACCAAAAACGACAAAAAATTCATATTTTTTTTAAATTCCAAAAAATCTATCATTAAAAATAATCAATATTTACTTTACAATAAAAAAATTCCTCAAAAATTCCCAAGTTTTCAGGAGCAGGCAAGTTGCACTTATGACTCTTGCAATGTGGATCAGTAACCCAGGCCATAAGATCTGGACTAAGGTCTATGGAACTTAGACTTTGCCTTTGGCTCCACATATCAAAAAGGAAACAACGCAATTTTTTTATAAATTCTGAAAAATTTATTACCATAATTTTATTAAAATTTATAAAAAAAATATGAAAAAAGAATTCCATTATTCCCAATTTTTCCCGCAAAGGCGAGAGGAATCATTATCCCAAGGTCAGACCCTGGTGATATTGAGGTGAGCAAGGGGTCTGGTGAGGATCTTTTAACCTTTGACCTCGACCTATAACCTCGATCTATAACTACAAAAATCCAAAAATATGTAAAAAAAAGTTAACTAAAATATAATTTTAAAAATAATTTGGAAATATTTTATTATTTAAAATTATTAAAAAAAAAAATTAAAAAATACCTTTTCTTTGTGTTGTTGCGCTTCTCCCCTACCCTCCAATTGTCAAGGAAATTAGTAGGATGACCTTCACCCAATGGCCATACCCAGACAGCCAACTTGGTGGGCGGCCACAATCTTGGTAGATGTAACCAATGACCATCTTTGTAGGCGAATTCAATTTTGGTATGTGACCATTATCTTGGAATGCATAAGCCAGCTTGGTAGATGTCACATATATTCAATAATGGAAGCAAATGACCATGACCTGATACAATGACCTTTATTGACCTAAAAAACCAAAAACTAGAGAAAAATTCATAAATGTCAAGAAGCATAATACTATATAGACTATTACCGCAACATTGTTTGCAGACATACTACACCTTGAAATAATGACCTTGAATGACATTGAAAAAATAATTAAATATGCATAAAATTCAGGAAGCACATGACATTACAGACTATGGCCAGAATTTTGTAAAATATATGACTTGGACGCTGACCCCAATCCCGCTATCAAAGTGAAAACAAAGAATCATTAAAAAAATATATAAATATCAGCAAGTATATTACAATACAGACTATTATAGGCTGTCACAATAAAGTGAGCAATTTTATGGCTCTTACAACATGTATTTACCACTAATTAATATATTTTATTGCAGACTTAGACATTAACTTTTGAGAGTGGTTAAAGTATACACAATATTTATTAGTCATGTGACAATAATGATATTAAAAAGTGGCTTAACATAAAAACTGATATGAAAGAAAAATTTGCATGGGGTTAAATAGTGCTCGCTTTACCATGAATGCCCTATACCACTGTATTAGATGCAGGTTTACTCGCCTTGAGCCCAACACCTTTAATACCAGTCAAAACCAAAATTCGAAAGAAAAAAAATTCTTAAAATTGAGTAAACATAATACCTTACAGACTACCACCATAATATTGTTTGTAGACTACCTGGACCTCATTAACTTGAATGACATTAAAACAATAACTCAAGAAAAAATACATAAAAGTCGACAAGCATATAACATTACACAATAATAGATAAATATTAGCTGCAGCTAGATTTACCCTGAGCCCATGATCTTGTATGACCTTGAAAAGAAAACATATGAAAAAATACATAAATTCAGCAGGCAAACCTTACAGGCTGCTATCACCATATTGGAAAGAGATGACTTGTACATTGACCCCAATATATTTAATGGTCTTGAAAACATAGAATCATAAAAAATAAACAAATATTGGCAAGAATTGTACCTTACAGTCTATTACCACTATATTAAATGCAGGCATCCTCGACCTAAACCCCATTACCTAAAATGACCTTGAAAATAAAAATTCGAGATAAAATTCATAAGAGTGAGAAACATAATACCATACATAACACCGCCATTATATTGACTGTAGACGACCTAGACCTCATTACCTTGAATGACTTTTAAAAGCATAATTCGAAAAAATACAGAAAAGTCGACAAGCATAATATTTTACCCTTACTGCCATAGTATTAGATGCAGACTACATTTACATTGAGCCCATAATCTTGTATGGCCTTTAAAACTAAAACCACATGAACAAATACATTAAATTCAGCAACCACATCTCAAAGGCTGTTACCGCAATATTTGATGCAGAATACATCGACCATGAGAAAATTCATAAGTGTCAGAGAATATATTACTTCACATAATATAATTTGATTCTATCGTACTTAGCGAGAATAGACGTGTAACATCTTGTATTATTATTACAATATCTGCAATAATTCAGTTAATTTTCAAGTACACAAAACAGGTTGAGAATCAATCTGTAAAATATCTTATAAGTGTATAATGTTTTTAGTTATCCTTAAATTCCAAAACATCTGTAACACTATCTCAGTAAATACATTTGTGTATAAATTACTCGAATTACACAGGTCTTGCTGGAATCTATAAGTGTATGGCAAACTATATATATTGTAAAATATACTCAGGAGTAAACATGCCCTGCACTTATATGTGAGTTAATTTACGTCATTCTATTACCATTTGTAAGCTATCTTTAAAATTCCAATATATCTGACAAAAATCTATGAGTAACTATTCTGCAAAAAGAAGTTATTTAAATTTCTTAATATTCACTATAGATTTCAACAGTTATTTCGGATATAGGTAAGCAAATATTCATAATAAATTATAGATATGTAGATTATCCTTCGAGTTAAATCAATTTAGCAGTAAGATATAAGTATTTTTCTAGTTATACTCTTTATCTCTAGGGAGTTTATCACTAATTACTAGAGAACTGAGGAATTCGCAGATTGATTATGGTACATGCTAGAATTAAAAACATATATGTTTATATATAATTAGATATTGGTCCACAATGTGATAGACACCTCCTGGAGAACATTGTCGAAATGTCGCCTACCATTGTGACAGCAAACTAATGTGCAGTTGATATTTACATATTTTCACATCATATTGTAAAGTCTATCTTGCAGGTTATTGCACATGCAATCTTCAGGTCTCTACTAATTAAAATAATTTTTTCTACATTTCTGAATTATCCTCAGTCATCCACATAGCTTGAAGGAATCTATGAAATTTTTCTTCCTAACTATTATACCATATATTTATATTAATGAAGTTATGCACCCAGTTCTTAAAATTGTTGGGGTACCTAATAGTACATTTCCTCCATAATATACATATTAGTGGTTAAAGTAATATCAAACTGTCTGGCAGGAATATTTCAGTAAGTATTTGTCATATTTTGTATATTTAAAGGAAAACTAATTATTTCAACATACCTGGCATAAAACTACTAAACATCTTAAACCTAATTTATATTACTACACACTGATACTAATATATTACTAAATTATGGCAAGAAAATTAACAATTGTAAATTAATCTCCAAGTTCAATAAATTGGGAACTTAACTATTAGTAGATCCAGTGCATTATATTTATGTTTGTGTAGCAAGCCTCTGATTTTAACCGACATGTATAGGATTTATCACAAGGTCTGGGATATGAAGTAAATAACAGGAATTTATTAACTAATTAATTAAGTGAATATGCCCAGGTTGGCACACTTATCTTGACTTGGTCTAAAGAACTCTCTCCCCTGATTGGGAAAGATAAATAACCTTTTGTTTGAATAGACAGAGTATAACAGTGAGACCGAATATATATCAGTATATTATTGGCACAATCAGATATAATTGAAAACCTATAGAAACACATCTGGTGGGAATTTAACACTACATCTCGCTTTACCTACCAACTATACACATACATATACATCAAGAACATCTGTCTAGTCACGAATCTATCTGTAAACTCTAGACTTGCTTTATAGAATTAATATACATTCACATATTTCTACATATTTGGCTTTTAATTATTAGTAAAATTATAGCATAATATTGTAATAAATATGTTTATGTATATATCCTGCTAGTTAGCAGAGTTGAGAGTAATAGATAGAAAATTCTTGGAATTATATGTATATATTTATATATAAGTGGGTGTTTTTTTAGATTTTAACATTTTCGATAGGAATTAATAAATAATAATCATCCTAGAAACATACTGTATTCTTATGGGAAACTGTTAGTAACATATCTGAATATTGTATACAATTGTGGACTATCCTCCAAGTGCAGCATAATTGTTAGGAAGCTAGAATTTATATTCTTATTCTCTCATAATGTATATATTTATTTTAGACACCAGCCCTCTATGAAAACTGTTACTAACATTAGCAACATAATTAATGTATGTGTGGGTTATCGTAAGAATTAAACATAGCGTAGAGAAATATATGATTTTATTCTCTGTATACTGTTATACTATGTACACTTCCCATCAGAATAAATAAGCGATGGAAAAAGTTCAATTCCCTTTTGGATACCTTCAGCTTTAGACAAGATGTATAGTCTTGGCTCTTAGGCAACCAGCAACACAGAATTATCCGGCCTATCGTTTAGGTTTTGAACTGTGCCTAGAATCTCTCTAGCTTCTATTGGAGGATCAGTATGACATCGGCTTCTCCAAGTGAATATAATTCACATATTGGGATGAGATAAATTGTCCTGCGATTTATGGAGTTAATGTAAAAAAGTTATATCTCACACAAACTCCACACTGGAAGCCCGTGTCTCGCGCACTAACAGGTAACACTTAGGGGAAAAAATAATTAATTATAAAGGCAAGCTGAGCGACAGTGTTGTGCACCATAGCTTGTCCTGAAATATTTTAACAGAATTACTACACATGAATGTTTGTGAGTCGTGCAAGCAGACAACGGAAAGAAAAGCTGTCATAAATGCATGCTAAGCGACAGTATTGTGCAACATATCTTGTCCTGAGATATTTTAGCTGAATTTCATCACTTGAGATCAACACTAAACGTTCGCTAGTCATGGAAGCAGGTAACACTTAGCAAAAAGTAAACCAATTATAAAGGCGAGCTGAGCTACTGTATTGTGCAGTATAGCTTGTCTCGAGGTATGTACATGACATTCGATGCTTCAAACAATGAATGAGTAAATGATAATGAGATAACTATAATTAAAGATAACTCTAAAAGAGAAATGCATAATTCCTCTGTTAATGAATAAAATAAACCCTATAAGTATAGTTAAGTAGATATAATATTTGTATTTCATTATCAATACACAGACATGAATTTCCTGCTGTTATACACATTTCGAAAACCAAATATCACACTATAGCATAATGTATGACTATTCCCCAGTAACTAAAGCCTCTGAACATTAATGAAACTATCGGCGCACATTGCAGATATAATTATTGTATGTGCACAACAAGAATGTTTCTCTTGCAACTAGCTGCTGTCCTATTTAACCGGGCCTATTTCTACACTGCCAAATAAAATCCTTTCGTATGTTTCGTAGTAATTACTGTAGCCGGCAGACTTCTGTGCATGGCTGAGTGCATGCAGGGTGTTAAGAGAAGCAAGGAAGGCGGGAAGAAATGTGCATGCAGGTCTGGCAATACTATCGGTTATTGCAAAAACATAATTAAGACAGGCTCAGGTATATGTAAGGCAATGGAGGCAAAGGATGTTCGCAGGGGTACAGGAAGTTTATCCTGTGTTACAAAATTGTACTTGACCATGCTATTTATATAAATGGATTACTACTTAATTTTTTACACTCAGTGCAATTTCATGTGAATAATTTATATGTAGAGTTAATCAAATTATAACAAAAATATTTTAATACCAGTGCTTTTCTTTTGAAACTACTGAGAATGTTTTGTATCTTTATTTGCACAGAATTGTGAAAATGAGTGGTTTTACTCATAGTACCCTGACCCACGCTATAAATAATGCATAGCATACACACAGTGTTTATAAAACAAAATATCTACAGCATAATGTTTATCTTCTTCACAAATTCCGCACAATTAATGTGTGTGTAAGCATTCTTGTCGTGCCAAACAGTAGTGTATGTGAAATTTTGGTCTTCATATGCCTCGGCGTTCAAATTTAAAAGCTCATGAATATGACAATAAACTTTCAGAGTTTGTATAAAAAGGTGTTAATTATCTTGTCGGTTTATGTATTGTTTATAGAATTCCGATTCATGTGCAAAATTAATGTCACTTGTACATATGTTTTTCAAACAATTCTGGTTTCAGCAGATGGTGAATCCCATATAAAAAAAATTACTGTAGCATTTAAGATACAGATATTTGTAATAACTTAACAGACCATAATAAACGTTTGTCTATAATTCATGCCAGTTAATGCTTTTCCAAATGCACTGTTCATTAAGAGAAAATATTTTCCTGATTATGAAACTAAGAATGTGCAAATGTGTATTACTATCTAATGGCATTAAAAATGAAACATTATGAGTTTAAAATTATATCCCTGCCAAACTGTTAGACAAACAGATTATACACTAACACTATCTTTATAGAAATAAGTAAATTAGTTATGTTATTGTTGAAGTTAAGGCCACCCGTATTTACTCAAGAAGTTGTAGGTTCGATTTCTAATTTTAACGTATTTATTTAAATATGATATAAAATATAATCTTTGCATTATATATCTGGTATAAATAAATTTATGTTTGAAAGGTTGTCATATATTAATATAGATTGTCAATTTACAAATGTGACAGAAATGCAATTTGACTTAATGTTAAATATCTATATATTGCAAGCCCTCTTAGCAGGATAATATATTCTTTAGAAGAAAAGGCAAGTATTCTTGTGGTTACTAGATTTTAAGGTTCTACTTTAAAAATTACCATAAAATGTCTACACGTTTCCAGATTTACATCACTAATCTTTTTATTCCATGCCAAATATTTTCTCATAGTTCTCCTATTGGAAGTGAGATTTCCCAAGAAATGTTGACTCATACGAACAAGCATAAATCACACTCTTGCTCTACCCGGGATTCGAAACTGGAATCACCCATGCTACTGCACCACAGGGGGCAGTCAATACATCAACCAGAATACACTCAGTGGTTATAAGAACTTATTTTAAGTGAACAAAAAGAAGCATATTTCATTGTAGGTAATTTATAAGTTACAATTTAGATACTATATTCATTAATTGGCCACATTTTATCTATAATTAATAGCTATGTTGTTTGGCATTCGCTTGCATATATATGCACTAAGTTAAATGCCATAACTGCAGGCAAAGTTTTGAACATGGTTTTTACACATCTAAAGTTTAGGTTAACCTTCATATATCACACTTTTACTTGGAATAAAGAAATTGAAAATAAAAATATATCCTTATCATTTTCTCAGTTCTATTTTGTGTTATTGTCTTGCATTGATCGTACTAAATATTCCTTTATCATTTAATATTGTATTATTATAATTAAAAAGGATTTTAGTTTATTATTTATTATTAGAATTAATTTATTCGCTGTCCCGTATTGTGATTGATGATTTCGACAAGAGACTCAATTCAAGAAAGCTGTCATAAAAAATACCGTGCAGACAACTATATATGTTACGAAATAAAATTTATCATTGGCTAGATAGAATACGATACGAAGTTGTGTGTTATTATTTGCATGATTTTTTGATTTTTCTAAAAGTAAAACTGCTATGCTGTAAAATGTGTTCAAGTTGACTTATCATTATGCTGTCTGTCGCAAGGTTTCAAATTTTGTGAACAAATTTAGTTTTATGTAATGGCAACCTGTTGAGATAATTCTAATGCTGTGCCATAAACCTTCAGATCAAATATTAATATTCTCCACTCACCCCCCATTTTAATGGTGCTAGATATGACGAAAATGTGGAAAAAGAACAGGTTATCTGTCGATACATCAAACCACAGTAAGCATTCTATCTCCAGCGTTGTTTCTTTTATCTAACATGATTTTAATTCGATACTGTTTAACATTTGAACAGAAATATTAGACTCACAATTTAAAATAACAGCAATTGAATAATATCAAAGAATACACACAGGAGGTAAAGAAATCCTCCAGCACAACATTGTCACAAGAGCACTGCTACCTGTTGTCACCAGTAAAAAGTATCTGCGTCTAGTTTTTCATTTGCCGTTACTCAAGACAAAATTCCGAATGTTTTTATGTCCATGTGAATACTGCTGGGATGCAGTCTTGCCGCTAAGCTAGAGACCGGACCCGGCCGAGCCGTGGTCTAGGGAGTAAGAGGGGACTTGCGTGCACAGAAGTTTGCCGGGTACCAGTATATAAGTCTATATTGGTAGCAATTTTGGAAGACAAGCACTGCCACAAATATAATGCTTAAATCGTATTTCTCAGAAATTGTTGAACCGATTTGGTATCAGTGAAAGTAATGGGAACATCAAAAAGCTGTATATTATTATATTTCTACTGTAGTAACCACTAAGTACTGATTTTTGATGCATTTCTTCAAGTAAAGCTATGAATGATGATATAATAATTTAATTAAAGTAGTAAACAAATGGGCCATCTAAGAGGGGTTTGAAGCTGCGCACAAGGGAACTAGGCGACCCAATCTTTATTGAAGCCATGAGGAAAAAATTAACAGTTTTTTCTGTTTACCCCCAAAAAATTTCTCCATCCCCCCAAAAAATTTCTCATTTTCTTTCATGCCCATGATGGCCATCTTGGATCCCAATCTCCGGCTCTGTCAATCTGATGCCAGGGTGTTGGTCCATTTCACCTAGTGTCCTGGTGAGTGCCGCATCTCATACTCTGCCATTCCTTTTGTGATCTGTCAACCTAGTGTCGTAATGTGGTGCCGAATACCAGCATTGGCTTACATGCTCGCCAGACCTAAGCGCACATATAAGGATAGTTGACTGTAATTTCCATACCACAAAAGTTATAATTGCAAAATTTTAAAACCAAGCCACAACCCCAATGATACCAAAAGTCGCAGGTACAAGTATACCCTATGTCTTTTTTATAATCAACATTGGATATAATCTACGAACCATATAAGTTATATTTACGAAATCCATAACATAGGGCATTATCCCATGATAACGAGAATCAGCCGCAGGGCCAAGTATACCCAATGTCTACTTATAAGCCTAGTTAACTCTATTTTTTTATTTTGTGATGGTAGCATGAGCAAGTATACGATATGTCTACTTATAAGCATTTACGGCAAGAAATTTCAAAATGAATAAGAAACAGTTGCCAAAGACATAAGATAGAAATAATGCACAACAACAAGAAGGGTCGCTGAGCCAATTTAACCATTTGTATTTTATAGACAAAGTTGGCTGTAATTTCCGAACATCATAAGTTATTGATATTAAATACAAAACATACGCATCAGCTTATGACGAGAATGGGTCATAGGGCCAAGTTCATCCTATGAATGGGAATAAGTATAATTAGAAATAATTTCTGAAATATATAAGATATAGATGTAAAATTGATAATAAGTTGTACCCGCAATGAAGAAATGGGTCGCAAGGCAAATTATAACCATAAGTCTACTTATAAGAATAGTTGGCTATGTTCCGAACTGCATAAGTTACAGATGCAAAATTCATAAAATAGGCATCATACACAACAATGAGAAGGGTTGCAGGGCAAGTATACCCTATTTATACTTATAAGAATAGTTGGCTGTAACTTCCAAATTTTGTAAGATATATATGTAAAATTCATAACACAGGCATCACCCCTGATGATGAGAAGGGTCGCAGCATCAATAAAATCCTATATATACTTATAAGCATTGTGGTCTGTAAATTCCGAACTTCAGAATCAATAGTTGACAAATTCATTACATATGCATCATCCACGATGATGAGAAGTGTCGAAGAGTGAAGTATTCCCTGTGTCTACCTATAAGCAAAGTTGGTTGTAACTTCCGAACCGTGTAAGATATAGATGTCATATTCATATCACATGCATCACCCCTGATGATGTTAATGGTCTCAGAGTCAAATATACCCTAAATCTACTTATGATCATTGTTGTGTGTAAGTTCCAAACTGCATAATATATAAAGTTGACAAATTAATTACATACACATCACCCACAAGGATGAGAAGAATCGAAGAGTCAAGTATATTCAATGTCTACTAATAAGTACAGTTGGCTGTAATTTCCAAACACACAAAGAAAAATTATCAAATTCATAACAGAAGCCTCACTCCAGATGATGAGAGGGATTGCAATGCCAAGTAAACCTCTTGTAAACTTATATCCATAATTACTGTCATTTTCGAATCATGTAAGATAAAGTTGCCAAATTTATAACATAGGCATCATCATCAATGGTGAGTAGATTTGCAGGACCAGCTATACCCTGCATCAACTTATAAGCACAGTTGGCTGTAATTTCAAAACATTATAATATACAGGTGCTAAATTCATAACATATACATCATCGAGATGACAAGAATGGCCACAGGGCCAAGTATACCCGATGTACACTTATAAGCATGGTTGGCTGCAAGTTCCAATCCACATAAGACATAGTTGCCAAATTCATAACATATTTTTATCATCCACATTAACGAGAAGTGTCGCAGGGTCCAATGTAACTTACATATACTTGTAATTATATTTGATTGTAGTTTCCAAACTGTGTAAGAAAACATTGCGAAATTAATAAAATGAACATCATCTAAAACAATGAGAAGGATTGCAGGACCAGGTGTAATCTATATATACTTATGAGCATTTAAGAATGTTGTTTCCGAACTGTGTAAGATAAGGTTGCAAAATTAATAACATGAGAATCATCCAAAATAATCAGTAGGATCGCAGGACCACATATAACATATATTCTTATAAGCTTAAATGGCTGTAATTTCTGAATATCAAAATGTATTGTTATTAAATCCATAACATGGACATCATATATGATGACAAGAGAGGTCTCGAGCCAAGATTACCATATGTCTACTTGTAAGCAAAGGTTGCTGTAATTACTGAAATGTATGAGATATAGTTTTCAAATTCATAACTAAAGCAGCACAACCAACGACGAGAAGGGTTACAGGGCTAAATGTTCACAATGTCACTTATAAGTATGGTTGGCTTTAAGTTCCGAATTGTATAATATATAGTACTAAATTCCTAACAGAGGCATCACCCACGACGATGAGAAGTATCGCATGGTCAACTATAACCTACATCTCCTTATAAGCACAAATGACAGTAATTTCTAAACATTGCAAGATAAGGTTGCCAAATTAATAACATGAGCATCATCCACAATGATGAAAAATAAACTCAAGATCATGTATACCCTATATCTATTTATAAGCATAGCTGGCTGTAATTTCCGAACCATGTAAGATATAGTTGTCTAATGCATAACATAGACATCATCTCCAATGGTGACAAGGGTCGTAGGGACAAGTATACCCTATGTCTACTTATAAGCATAGTTGAATGTAATTTCCGAACCACATAATATATAGTTGCTCAATTCATAACATAGACATCATCCACAACTATGAGAATAGTAACAATGTCAAGTATGCCCCATGTCTAATTATAAGCATAGTTGTCTGTAATTTCCGAATCATGTAAGATGTAGTTGCCAAATACATAACATAGGCATCAGCAGCGACAAAAAGAACGGTCATAGGGTCAAGTATACCCTATGTTTACCTATAAGCATAATTAGCTGTTACTTCCATTATGTGTAATATACAGCTGTCAAATTCATAACACAGGCCTCACCTCTTATGATGATAAGGGTCGAAGGGCCAAGTAGGCAGTCGATATTATCCATAGTAAATCAATTTTTTCTCTTATTTTTGGTCCTTTGCAAATAATGTTACATTTATCAACTGTCTTGTTGGTGTCTCATATAATAAATCAAAATATAATACACGTTAATGTATTGACAAACAAAAGGGTAACTCTCACACAAAATAACATGCTGTGTTATGCTGTTCATATCTATGTTTTTAAAACCTCTGTGATTGCACGGTCATGCGACGGGTAACAAAAGCAAATGGCATCAGATGATTTGACAGTCAGTTTAGCTATTTTGCATGCCTCTCCAATGCCACATAGTTTCTTCCTGATTGCCCATATATTTATAGTCATGAACTCCATCACATGATCAGTTGAGAAACTTATTGCATTTTGGGATATGCCTTATGGTCTCCTCCCTTTTTAAACAGATGTCCTCTGACAATACAAAACTTTCGCAAACCTTGCGTACCCATTCGACTCTGGGCATGCGTACCTTCTATGTCACAGGCAAATACAACCATTTTAATTCATATTATTGAGTAGAAATTTCTCGCCAGAGGCTGAAGTTTAAAGGAAGTAAAATGTTATTCAGTAGCTATGTCTCGCCACAGCCAATAGGTTTGGGGAGAGTCATAGGTCTTGTTCAGGTGGCAGGTTTATCCGCCGCTGAAGCAGGCCAATTATATTGTGTCCCAGAGAGCAATGAGCGTCGATGGGTATGACAGATCCAGGGCGGGGGTGACATGTTGCATCACAGAGGAACGGCTTCGTGGAGGTTGTCGACTGCAGCCGAGGACAATCGTCTTATTACCCAGGCACAGTTGACTCCTTTCACATGCACCAATCAGCTAAAACGTGCCACAAACTTTTCTGGTAGCTCGAGTACCATTCTCAGGTTCTTGACGATAGTACTGAAATTGCGGCATGCTTCAAGGAATCAAAGATTCGCCAATGAGCACAGGATTTATCGAGTCGTGTTTGCCGAGGAAAATATTGACCATGCCTGTTCAGGTGTTGTCTTCTCCAACGAGTGTGTGTTTTCCTCATCTAATGATGTCCAATCACATGTCTTCAGACCTCATGGGAACCGACACAATCCAGAATATGTGACCAAGTGCTTGCGCTATTATCATGTATCCATTATGTGTTGGGGATGAATGAGTGCATGTGGGATAGGCATGTTGGGCAGAACCGATGATCGAGGTCCGAGTACATGCAGCATCAATACGAGCAGTATAAGCATATTGTAGAGAATATTTTGATTCCCTCGGTGCAAGTTTTGCATACCAATGTTGTGCTGTGCTTCCAGCAGGACCATTCTAAAATACACACATCTAAAATGTTTCAAGAATGGTTCGCAAGGCAAGACCAACTAGAGCTTCTAGATAGGCCACCTAAGAATGCCAACTTTAATCCAATTGAGTAAGTTTTGTCGGAGCCAAAGCACATGATGGCGGCATATTGGCCTGATCTACAGCCAGAATATAAAGATGCTCTCTGGGAGCTAGTAATGGATATCTGGAATGAAGTAGCTAGTAGTGAACGCTATGCTACTTCTCTGGTCGCCTCTCTACCACGACGACTGCGGCAGGAGGTTGAGAATTAGGGATACTGGTCCTCGTATTGAGGTTACGACATCGGCCCTTTTCAGGGCCATATAAACATTCATGTAAAAAATATGACACCAAAAACCAATGGTACATCATGTGGAATAATGACCACATTGACATACAAACTAAAAGACCGAGGTGGTTTCGAACCCGAAACAGAAGGCTTCAGAACCATACACAGAAGACCATCTTTGTTTGTTACAGGTGTTTTTCATATGGATACAATTATATATTTACAAATAACATTACGTTCCATAATACTGTAACATTTCGTATTACAACGAAACAAATTAATATAACCAGTAGAAATGAAATTCGAGGTCAATCTCCAGAAACCTAATGTTATTGTGTGAAGGGTAAAAAGGCATTTCTTCTGCAAGTTCGACAACCATGCACACATTCCGATTAGCAAACAGCTGGCAGCATGGACTGACAACATAATATAATTCCAGTTCAAGTTCAAGTCCGGCCTTTACTGTTATCTATTTGTTCAATTCGGTATTTCATTCCAGGTGAATAAAAATAAAATTTGACTATTTCTGGAACTGTTATTCTTTACTGCGCGATTTCACACAGTCTGGTAGTTTAAGTCTGACGAATAAAGTTTTAATTCAAGTCGACGAATTGCCCTGAACTTTTAACAAATTGTCCGACTTCATTTCCAGTTCACAGCAGAGGAAAAATGAAAAATCGGTTTCTCGAATTATATCTCGTTTTTCCTTGTGTTATTATAGTCCGACAATTTCGATTCAAGATTGACAATTCCAAGACATGTTCACGGACTACTATGAACTAAAGTTATGTTCACAGTTGCATTTATAGTTCATTGAAGCGTAAATATGAATTAACTGCATCTTGAACTATATCTCGTATTTCCTTGTGTCATTCTAGAACGGCATTTATAATTCGAAGTGGAAAATTCAATCACATGTTTACTACGTGACTTGAACTAACATAGTGTTTCATTTTTCATTTCTATATTAGTAAAGAGGAAACTCTAAAGAACTGTACCTCGAACTCTATTCTGTACTTCTTTATTTTGCTCCATTCCTACATTTTTAATCTGAGTATCAAAGCCCAGCTAAAATTCACTTAATCATACAAATATATGATAAATTGTTGTGCAAGAATCAGGAATTTTGATCGTGGAGTTAATTGACTATGGCTCATGTTCGACCAATTCCTCTATACAACAGCCATGGGGTCTAAGCTGTTAGACTTCTCGCCTTCCACCTTGGTGAACCGGGTTCAATCCCCGGGTGGGTACCATGATTTTCGCTTGTGGTAATCGAGCCGGTTGGTTTTCTCGAGGATCTCCTGTTTCCCTCGCACTTGCGTTCCTATGCTACTCAATTATCACCTAATTTCGCCCTCATCTTATCTCAAGAACTCGATGTTAAGAGTTGCCCAGATCTCTCAACTCAACTACAACAGCCGTTTTTTAAATTCTTAATCTTGAAAGGTAGCCATAGTCGTGACCCACCTATTATTTCTGCAAGCCGGCGACCATAAGTGATTTATAGGCCCAGGATTTACAAACTCGAAAAAACTGTGTTTACCAGGCGAATTAAATGCTATTATTTACTCGACAGCATAATTACATGTAAATGATATGTGGTGTAGATGTCCTATATATGTTTATTGATTATATATAATATATTTTTCATTGCAAGAATTTAGTATCGATAGATATAATTTGTTTTCGTGTAGAAGTGTGCTAACATGTAGTACAAATGCGATGAGAACATTATGCTAACAATGTCTATTGAATTGTAATTTAAATTAAATTGGTTTTTTTTTTAAATAGAGAAACAATGGACAGACTAACTTACTGATATATTCTGACGCATACAGTTTCATAATACACTTCCAAAGTGTCGAATGATGTGATTAGGTGGATACAGAACGACAGAAGGTCGCAATGGGAAAGAACCTACTGGGATGCGAGAC
This sequence comes from Dryococelus australis, assembly GCA_029891345.1. Taxonomy (NCBI): domain Eukaryota; kingdom Metazoa; phylum Arthropoda; class Insecta; order Phasmatodea; family Phasmatidae; genus Dryococelus; species Dryococelus australis. The sequence goes on along the minus strand of CM057009.1, from coordinate 230,151,724 downwards.
AAACCATTGTTTCATTGTATTAAAAAACCAAATAATACTCTGAAATTATAAACTTCTATATAGTCGTGTAATCTAGTGATTTAGAGAATAGAAAGCTTTAATAAACCTAGCAATATTAGGCCACCCACAAAATCTAGCCGACAGGGCAACACAGCAAGTGGATTTATCTACTTTCAATTTATGTACTATTTAATTAAAACACTCATATCTCGCGAATCATTAATCCAATATCAATGAACGATAAGTTCTTGGATTCCCCTTACAATTCTCTACGAAATGAGATGTAAATGGATACGAAATAGTGAGTAGTTGTCTAAGCATTTAACAAAAATTCTCAAAAACGAACTTATAATAGCAGTACTACTTGTAACACCTTCATTAACTGGAAACACATTTCAATATAAAGAGATCCTCCAAAAGTATAGTAATATGGAATCTTAATTGCAACTAGTGACAAAATGGAGACAAGAGAAAACGAATATTAAATTATGGATATCTGGTGGTAAACCTCTATGATGATGATCAAGAATGATCAAGAAAGATGCAGAAGATAAGTCTTCTGCATTATCCGCGAATATTCGAGAACAGTTTGGAAAACAAGTAACACCAAGAACAATATAACTATAAACGAATAGCGTTGAGAAACTGGGTTTAGGAATCTAGTAGTATAGCCGAATATCGAACGTTTTACTTATGATGGTAATGTATATACATTTTTGTATGATATACTGCATTTATATCTGCGTAGTGCAATTTTAATTGTTTGTTACTAGTGCATATAAAATATTACCCCACACCAATTTGCCATGCAGTGGCAAAAAACCGAATCTGAAATTGAATAGGAAGATGTCACCTTGATTACATCTTTTTGTCAAGCCTTCACTTTGAGCCCAGTGATACACTCTAAATTCGGATCAGTTGTAAACCATTGATTCGCAGTGAAATTCAACCACTCGAATCAGTGCAAAAGGCTTTACTTAAAATCAGTGGAAAACCACGGATTGTTTCAGTGAAAAACATTCATTTATTGAAGTAGTGATGTGAAACAATTTCACTGAATGTATAGTTGACAACCGAATGCAGTGGCGAATTAAATATTGATTTTATTGAATGTAGCCGAAAAAAAGTACTTTAAATATAAATACTTACGATAGTTTAGTATTTATATTGCGCGATTTGCCATAATTTAAAGAAGTAAAAATAATATCAGAGGTGGCCAGGATTGAACTCATACACCATTTCCATTTCACTTTTAGGCTGTTACGTTACCATCTCTGTTACCAGCTATGATAAAAACAAAAGCAAAATACATGTCTTATACTTCTTATCGAAATCGTTAATATTAAAATTATTTACCCTTCCTTTTCGCATGTCGTTTTATTGGTACGGTTAGTATTGTTAAAACTCATACTATGTATGAATGCACTTTCTTCGCCACATTATATGCAGTGTAAACCTTCAAACAAAGCACTGTGGTGATTACATGAAATCAAAAAGAAAGAGGTAAAAACGTAATAAACGTCTGAATGTCCATATTGCCTCGTAAAAAGGTGATTTGGAAGAAGAAACACATTTTAGACAGTATTATGTATTTGGCTTATTAGTTTATTTCTTTTTACTTCATTTGATACACATTGTTTAATGGGCATACTTATACGTTGTTTCACTGACATATCTACATGCTGTTTCACTGATCCATCTGTCAAAAAACATACCACTAATATACAGTGAAATAAGTGACTAATGAATCAGTGGAAAAGTCACTGATCAATACGTGAGGTAAATCTGGTTGGTTTTCACTGATACATCAGTTAAATTTAGAGAAGCGACTGTTGAATTAGACAGGTACTGATGACTGATCGTAAGAGTGACATTCTCCCTGATTCAGATTTAGAGTGTATTGCAGCGTTTTGGTTGTATAGGCTATTCATGGTAAAATGAGCACTTCTAAAAGCTCTACTTAAGATCTACTTGTATGCATATTGTGTATTCTAACGCCTTATGTAATTTCTTAACATTTAACATTTTAACATCACTTTATTCGTACATTGGTCAAGTGAAACACTGAAATTATTAGAAAAGTTAATATTTTACCAAAATGCTCTTTTTTACACTTCGAGACATAAAAAGAAACAGAAAACAAAAGAAATAATTTAAATGAACAGAAATTATTACCTAAAACTTTTTATTCGACGTTAAGTTATGGAATTACTTTCCAACAAATACGGAAAATACGCGCCAGTATCGGGCCAGTAAATTTTAGCCGACAAACTCTCGCCAGCCAATACCAGACTGCTGTCTTATGCGGGAAGCGGCCCGGTGGAAATATGGACTGGCGGCTAACTGTTGGCCGACAGTGTCAGGCCTGCAAATGGTGGATGTTTTTACAATGCCGGGCCAGCGTTGGCTAGGTATTGTTACGATGTTGGGCTTGGGACTGATAGATGTCGTTATTAATCTGATGTCGTTACGATACCGGACCTGCGACAATTGGATGCCGCTATGATGTTGGGCCTGCGACGGCTGGTGTCGTTACGATGTCGGATGTGCGACGGCTGGATGGTTGGATGTCATTACTATGTCAGGCCTGAGATGGCTGGATGTCGTTACAAAGCCGGGGCTGCGATGGCTGGGTGTTGCAACGATGCCGGGTGTGCTACAGCTGGATGTTGTTACTATGCTGGGACTGCAACAGCTAGATGTTGCTACGATGCCGGGACTGTGACGGCTGGGTGTCGTTACGATGCCGGACCTGCGATTATTGAATGGCTGGATGTCGTTACGGTGCCGGGCCTGCAATGGCTGGATGTCGTTACAATGCCAGGCCTGCGACGGTTGGATGTCCAAATATAAGCAGTATAACAATGAAAAAGACCTTATCTTTCCGATAACAATTTTTTGTTATAGTAATATCTTCTTTACTCTTATTCATTTCATTGACTTGTCAACACATTGTATGATATGAAAGTTTTTTGCTTGCCGAGCATGGGACTCGACCCTAAGACCTTTGAGTTAACAGTCCACCATTCCCACCTATACAACATGGGGTAAGTTGCTGGTATTTTCAAGTAATTTAAAATATATCATGACACAAATTATTATAGAGGAGATCATAAATTTAATAACAATAAAACAAATTCTTTTCAAATGCAGATTATTTAGAAACTATTTCTTCAGAGTCTTGCAAACCAAATAGTTTTTGTTAGTTTTTAATATATCTGTAGGATGGTTGTACATATAAAAAAATTTCAAACTCAACAAATGCCGTGGGCTACAACGTGACACACATAAAATCACGAAAAATCATGCGAAAGTTTAACATACAGTCTCAAAAAAAACATCATGCACTTAACAGATAGCTAACATCTTCCTTATTCAAAACGCTTTCCAAAAGTTTGTCGGCAAAAATATATCATATTTATATCTTTATTGTGATTAAACGCCTTCTCTAGAAAACATTAACTGGCCACAATAAATAAGATCATGGCCAGCTTACTGAAAAGACAAAAATGCTGTATGGGACTCCGTCCAAAAATATTTTTAAGATGGTTGCAACATGTTTGCTCTGAGATATCTTGCCGACATATTTTCGGTGGCATCCATCTTTACCATAAATAAATAGAGTTAGCCATTTTTTTCTTACGGCAAACATTCGCTCTCAAAAAAGACATATTTCCATTAACAGCTAGCTAACATCTTGCAAATTGAAAACACTTTCCAGAAGTTTGTCTGTAAAAAGACATAGTATTTGTATCTTTATTGTGATAAAGAGCCTTGTCTCGAAAATGTTACCGGGCGGGAATAAATAAGATAATGGGCATCTTCCCGAAAAAAACAAAGTTGATTTATGGAAATCGGCCCAGAAACATTTTTAATATGTTTGCAACATGTTTGCTCAGTGATATCTTGCCGACAATTTTCGATGATATGCATCTGTTATCCTAAATAAAATATAGCAAGCTATTGTCTTCTGGCATTGTAATGACAATTGCTGACAGTACAATTATTGGGCCGACAATTTGCGACACTTTGCCGACAGGTTGTGTTTGCTGGGTTTCCATTCATCGTTACCATTTTTATTGGACGCATGTGTCTCATGGCACCCGTTAACATATATGAAAGTAGGAGCAGTGACTTTTTCTAAGGTTGATTTCAAAAGTGCTCACTTTATCGTGAACAAACTTTAAAATAAATGAAACCCCAAAGAACATCAGAATGGCTTCAATACCAGTTAAGTATGCCCAGGCAGTGCGCCAGTATTGTGAATCATCCGCTCGCACCTGCCGACCGCTGCAGCAGACATGCCTATGAAGTTCTACTAGTGCAATGTTGCCACGTTAATATATGGTCAGTTTGTTGTTGCTTGAAAAGTTTATGTTTGGGGGGGGGGGGGGCTGGAATATTGAACACCGTGTTATGCCTTTGTTGCTATAGTACTCAGGTGTCGCGTCTCCAAAATATGTTTTGCCATATAGATTATTTTATCTCAAATAGTAGTGCAAAAATAAAATAAAGGAATGTGAGAACCTGTAAAAGAAATGACGAAGTTCAATACTAAAATTAATACCTTTTGATGTGTGTAATTAGGATTTCCATAAAATTTTGCGCTTTCAATTTTAACAACCATTATCACACAGTGCCGGAACAACAGAAAGTAATCAAATTATAGATAACATAGATATGGTGACTATCTTTTGTGGTGTAAGTAAATTCAGTGCCAACTGTATGTAGCCAATTAAATATTTTTTACGATGAATTTAAGGATGCCAGTAATAAAAACAAACATATTTCCAACATTCACTGTTTATATTTTGTAATTTTACATCATTTCTGTACCGAAGTAACAAACATTTTGTGGTGTCTGGGATTTGAACATAAAGCATCCAGCTTATCGACCGTTATCTTACAAACAGTGCTACCAAGCGTACGTTGACATCAGGACGGAAAATATCCTACGTATTATAATTATTTTTTAAAAATATGTAGCTCTGAATTGTATACCACGTCTTTTCGGTTTATTATCATTGGTAAAATTAAGAATTGTTTAAGCCCTAATGTGTATATACAGTGTCAATCACAAATATTCAAACATCCTGTTCCTTTCACGACATTTGTACAATAAGCAATTATGATGACACACACGTATGCATCCAGCTGTAATATTTATTCCATTTCATCAATTCAACAAATAAAAAACAATACTTATAAAGGAACCAAAGCAATAAATCACACAAATGTAAATAAATGTACTTTTTCCAAATCAGAAATGTTCATACACATTTGTATGAAGAACAAATGCTCTTTCTACATCGTCATAAACAATAAAAAATCTCTATTTAATATTTATCATGCCCTCACTTTTGCTTCACAATGCTTCTCAAACACGCTGGCATTGACTTTACTGCCGTTTGTATGACACTGGGAGGCATATTGTTCCACTCATGAAGATTTTTCTCCTTCAAGTCGCACTGTGTGCTTGAAATATGATGTTTTCATAGATTTATGTTTAAGTATGCACATACATGTTCTATTGAATTTCAGTTTGAGGGTTGGAGTGCAGTTTATATTACACGAGGACTATTATACAGCAACCAAATTCGTGTTTCACAGAATTTATACTTAGTATCATTATACTGGCAAAATTTGTATTACTACATCAAGTTGTATGACATTTTGTAGCATATTATGTTTAAACAGATCTATATATTTTTATTGATCTACTAGTCAATCTATAAAAATCAGTTCACCTATGAAACATGCACTAATGCACCCTCACATCATAACTGAACCCACACTATACTTGATGGTACGACGAGAATTTTGGGGATGCGTCTCTTTTTTGGATATTCTCCACACTTTTGGTGGACTGTCATGACCGAAAACTTTGAATTTACCCTCATATAGAAATATTACATCAGTCCAGTAATTTTTCTGTAAACATACCTTAGTGAAGTTAAGCCTCTTCTTACAATTACATTTGCTTATATGCAATTATTTCTGTGACGTTCTTGCATTAAGCACTATAGTCACTATTGCTGAGCACTCTTCTCATTGTCATTGGCGATAGTGGATTTGAAAGTATTTCGTAGGTCTCTTGTAATAGCACATCGACTGGTAAAAGATCTCTGACGAATTTTTTTCACAATATAACTTTCTTCTCTACGTGTCAGTACGTTTGCCCATCCACTCCTCGATTTGTCTCTGCATGTTTGTAGTTTTATACCATTTTACAATACAATGAACAGTCGCTTAGATTAGTAGCTCGGCGAGAGTCATTAGAGCATATGAATATGTTTGTTACTTGTAACAATTTGTATGAATTCTTTGGGGTTAAAAAATGTCTGTTTTTGTAAGACGTTATTTTATGTTTTTGTATGTATGGAATCTACGTGGTTCTCAAGCCGACAATTTACTGTACTGATAAACTTTGTTTTATTCGCTTTGATTTTTGTTTGTATATCTTTCCTGCAAAATGTCTGAAGTATGTTTACAGAACGTCGTGGTTTTTGTAAATCATTGATCGGCACTGTATGTCTTTACTAACTCCCACTTCACATGCACAGGTATAGAATGTATTCAGTTAAACTGAAAAATCCCCCTTACCAAGAGCTTTTATTTTGTAAGTTGGAGTGTTTCTATCTATACTGTGATTGCCTGCATTTTGTAGGCCATTGAAGTTAAATAGAGCGCTTTTGAAAGCCCTTTTATCTGGAATAATCATCAATAAATATATACTTTAGAATTAGACTTACTTTAATTATCTCTCAAGTGGAGGCAAACGTTCTTCCGCCAGACATATGATTCTCGTTGTTTTCTTCTGCATTACAGTATGAAGCATGAAGTCAAACTGAACATTTTAGTTTAAACGGTAGCTCATTGCATCACAGAAGCAATAAAATGTCAAGTACATATCATTAAGCTACATTCTTTAAGGACAAACGAAAACAACGACATCCACGATGAACTCTGTGAAAACAAGACACGCGAGGAAACCTAACAAGGTACGCCCCTAGTTGTACGAATCACTTTCTGAATCCATTTAAACATTAAAAAAAAAAAAAACTTTATACTCAGCTTATAATATTCAAACTATTTATTTATTTTTTCTTATGAGAAATTTCCTTTCTGTTATAAACTACAGATTTTTTAAATAGTGTGGTGCTGCAGTATATAGCGGTTGTTTAATGAGTCTTAATTAAGAATTTTTCCTTCAATATTTCCTTTATTAACTAGACACATTCAATTCAATTTAACTTTAAGCTACTTTACTTGGGAAAATGGGCTTATGTAATCACGCAAATGTCTGTTTGTGATGTACTGTATGTCCGCTCATAACAACATTCGAACCCGTGAAACATATTTCACCATATTCGGTACACATAAAACTTAGTAAGGACAACCAATTTTGCAATGTTCTGTCAAGTCGCTTGCTTATTTTCAAAACGGTTGCTATTTTAATATAATAGGGCACTATTTCATACCTGGGGATTTATTTTACAATGTAATAACTATTCTTGTTTTTTGATAGTTAATCATGTATGTCTTTAATTAAGAAGGTAGGTTCTTATTGGTTCGGCATTGTGGAAGGTAGCACATCATTAAACAATAAGGTTTGCCATCATAACTCGAAAATTACACAATGGATTCCTGCCACATTTAGAAGGTAACTAGTACCTTTAAAAGCCTATAGTAGACCACGGTAGCATATACAGTTAAGATAAATATGGAACTTGCTGTATTTTCAAAACCAAGCCAAAAATATATATATATATTTATTTATATAACCACGCATACGTATCATCTAAATCTATTAAATTTGATATGAAGACCAAATTGCATAAACATTAAATATGCCAAGAAATAACCAATTTCGTTCAGCTTTTTGTAATTTAGCGCAACACGAAATAACAAAATCTTTGTATCGTAACTCATAAAAAATATACACATTCCCACCAAATTTGACAAACAAGACGTACGCTGATATGAATTAATTGGCCCAGGCATTTATTATTAAATTGGTGGCAATAAAGACACACATTTTACCATTTAATAAAGTAACTGCGCTCTAAATATATTAGCAGTGGATGAGACAGCACGCTGATAGACAGGGATGATATCATTCTATGGAGGCGACGTTATTTGCGTTCCATTAAACAACTGAGGGGTGAAGGACGATCAATTTACTTCCTCGATGAAACGTGGTTAAATGCAGGACACACACTAAACAGCCTCTGGGTGGATACCACTATTACATTATCCAAACAGGCATTTCTCTCTGGACTATTGAACGGTAATAAAAGCCCTTCAGGCAAAGGTAAACGCCTTATAATCACGCACATACGGAGTAAGTCAGGCTTTGTGGAAGGGGATTTGTCGGTGTTTGGGTCCAAAAGATCTGGAGATTATCACGAGGAGATGTGTGGTAATTCCTTTGAGAAGTGGTTCATAGGTATACTTCCACGAATTGAAGATAAAGATTTTATTGTGCTTGATAATGCGCCATACCACTCCTGTAAGAAGGAAAGAATTCCCTATGCAAATATTATAGAAGCAGGATATACAGGACTGGCTAATAACAAGGAATATTGATTTCGAAGGTGGCATGTTAAAGAAGGAATTGCTCAATATTGCCAAATAACACAAGTTAGCATATAATGCGTATGCAGTTGATGAAATGGCTAGGGATGCGGGTAAGAGTGCTCTGCGAATTCCCCCATATCTCTTCGAATTGTATCCTATAGAATGGTTTGGACACGAATTAAAGGATTTGTTGCAGCGAAGAATAGGTCATACAAGTTGTCGGACATTAAAATACTTCTGGAAGAAGCAATACGAGCTGTGATTCCAGATGTGTGGAACATAACGTGTACGCTATGTGGTCGAAAAAGTTGAAAGTGAAATCTGGAAACTGGATAACATTATAGATGAGAAGGAGGATACTTTCATAATAAACCTCAATGATGACAGATCCAGTTCATCTGGTTGAACGTGATTGGTGTTGTGTCTTGTCATTTGCGATATGCATAATGACGATTAAAGTTCATTTTTTATCATTAATATGCTGTGTACCCATAAATTTCGGTGCCTGTTTGTGAATAACAAGTATGTTTTTGTTCCTTTTGTTTGCTTGTAGTTTCACGTGTTACCGTTGGCGTAAATATATAGCATGACGGAGTGTGTTATTACTAACCGTGTTGATGTTTCTGTATTCCTACCATGCGGTGATGCCACTGTGGAGTGGTAGTCAGATACTCGCCTCGGAATCGTACCAGACGATGCCGCTGATAGGCGGGTTTTCCCAGGGACCTCCCATTTCTCCCCTTCCTTGCATTCTGGCGCTGAACCATACTTGTCTACTTCACCACCATCGGCTCTCATGAGCTGTAACGACCATCTCAAATCTCTCCACTCAACTCGTACTATACGGACTTGATAATACATAGTTATCTACTTAACATATACACGAACAGTGTCGCCTACCTTTGCATATCCGTGTAGGTATCTTCTTCGCTCGCGCGCCGAGCATTCCCCACACCCTTGTGTACAAGCCGCGATCACATGAACACTGCATGTTTTCACGGTCACAGTTTATCTTCGATCACGTGCACTTGTTTCGCGCCCTCTTACTTTAACGCGAATACACAGTATATAAATGTTTAAGGTTCATTTGGTATACAGTGTACCATACTGTTTGACCAATTTCAACCAAACTTGGTGTGTTGGACGTATCACATACATGTATTAAACATGGTGGAACAAAGTCTCTTTTGTCCGCCATATTGTAAGGTAGCGCTACTCGATAATATAATGAGTCAAATGTCGGAAACAATAAACGTAATACTAGCCAAATTGGCAAACAAGATTCACTACGGTGATCAAATAAACATGTATGTTTAACGTGGGTAGGTCACTTAATTTGAAAATGGTGGCCATACGAACATTTAGATTACTTATCTATAACCACGTAACCTCGTAACTAAGGAAAGACGAAAAATTGGAAAAGGGGGAGGGGGATCCATATAATTTTGAAATATTGCATCTGTACTTGTGAATGTTATTGGAAAATCGGAAATTTGTTCGAAATAACTCTGCGAATTTAAAATAAACATTCGAATGAAATGCGGTTTAACAGTGCTTTAAGCAAAACATGTTATACATTACAAAATATCTCGAAGAATTACTTGCTATGTCCATATTGGTAGGTTAGATGTTGTTTAACATAAAATAATACAGAAATTATAAAAGTCATTCAGGTAGCTTACGTTTTATCTTTGATATATTGGGTACTTATATTCGCAAATATATGTCTCTTAGAGTCTAATTGTTCGCATATTCTCAGCCATTAAAAATCGACACAATGAATCAAAATTTTTGTAAAACATTATATTCTCTACACAATTTCCCATGTAGAAAAATATATTGTAGTTGTTTGTTGAAAACTGGATTAATTTATTTAATCTTCAACCATTCTGCAATCGGAGACTTTGTACACCTAAGATGCCTGAGGGCATCTCGCTTGTCTTCTGACAGCTTTGAAAAGTTCAAGCGCCAGATTTCAAAACTTTATAAGCTAGTTCACTTAATAGTCCTTAATGTATATATTTTCTTTGCTTTATACGATAACTTTTAAAAAGCACTGCCCTCTAGGAAATATATGAACGGCAGTGAAGGACGTTTCAATGAACCTTCTACGATACTGTAGTCCAAACATAATGATGGTAGTTGCAGCGTTTGTTTTGATGCTGCATGCATCTCCGACTTGAAACATCACCTCCTCGCTCGCTTAACACAGCAGTAGAATTCGGTATATTTGATTACCATAGCTTTATTGGGAAGTCTGCGTTAAAACATTTGACATAAAATGGCATAACAACATTTGACTTGGATGGAAGTAGAGCCTCTACTTCTACATGGAGGTATTCAAGGAAGCAATATTATTTGCCTTTCTTGCTGACTTAACGAAGAACTAAAATATAAGTGAAATAACATTAATGCGAGCGTTACGTTTCTTTTGGCGCTTTTACAACATGAAAGTAAAAGTTATTCCTCTGGGAATACCAGCTCGCCAGGAAAAGGGATGTGTATTTTTATAATATTTAATCGCTTATAGGAGCTGTGGTGTTGTAACTGTCATACTACTCGCCTCACCCCACAACAAACGGGGTCAAATCCGTATTTTCGTGTGTAGGAAACATGGCGGGTATTTCTGTTGGTCGGCGGGTAGTGTTGGGGTACTCTCGATACTTTCTTTCTGTCGCTGCTCAATCTCTACCTCTCTTCAACACCATAAGCGCTGAAGACCTTAGATAAGTTCCATTTATGTCACTCTCAGGTCACTGGTATTAACTTAAGACTGTGTTTTACCTACATGTAGTACATCACATCTACAGTGATCGTTCAAAGAGTTACATTACATTGTTCATCTCCGTCATCAAATAATTTTAATTTTGTATCCATCGAATACCATATGTTACTTGCAGATGCCACTTTTATATGGCGTGAAATACGGTTTTGTACGTGCCATACAAAATCTTTCCTATTATTCCTATTACTTTTTAACTTGCCGACTGAATTATGAATATGTTCGGAACCATGAGTCTTTGTGGAAGATATTTTTTTCTTATAAAACTCGCAAATACTCAGCTTCGGTTAATCTTGTGTTCTGTAATACACAGACACCATTTCTCTTGTTAGTGTTAATACTTAAAGACCTACAATTAAATTTTTGGTGAGAAAATTAAACAAGTAACAAAATTGTAACACAGAAGACATATGACTTGAAAAAGTATACAGGAACAATTACAATGCACTTGCAATGTATTACATTATTTAGACAAACTATAATTTTTTAGGCTATTGTATACATGTAACTATGAATAAATAAATAATTAAAAACGATCTCCATATTTTTGCACCCCAACTTTGCTTTCCACAGATATTTTTGCAATAACGAATAATTAAGTCGATTTTATTTCTTAATTGAGAATTTGTTTGAGTAAATAGGCCTAGTAGACGTCTTTTTATACGAGGTATGCCTAGTGCCAAGACAAAATGAACACGCAGTATGGGGGTTTCACCTATTCCACCGATTCATAGTCCGCCTGGCTGTATGAGGTTCCCACTGCTTGCAGCTCGCACTCCTGTGCGCGCCAGACATCCTGGCATTTGAGCTCCCTCGTCCGTCAGAAATGGGCTGGAAATGGACGGACACACCAGCGGCCGGAGTTTACTAACGTCACGGTTATTTATACGCTTCACTAAAAGCATTTTGCCGGATGTCCGTTGGATGATTTCACAATAAAGCCTGGTTCAGTTCACATTCTTACCTATCACGCCAAACGATGCTGTCCAAAAGTAAACAGATATTCAACATTGCCATTTTCGTTGCATGGGAGAAACCTCAGTTTACAAATACAGTATACCGATGTAAATGCATGACAAAGAACTAGAAGCTAAATATATTTTTAATTGATTGTTTGGTAATCAGAAAATGTTACAAATATTTAATGAAATAGGCTCAATTTAAAAGTTATCTCAGAGGTACATTTCTGAAGGAAAGACTGCATACTTGTTCAATACCTTTCATATAGAGACGATTACGCATGTGGTGCGCGTGCCTGGGTCGTCGTCAGCGCTTCAACCTTCTGGACAAAATACGTCCTGGTAGGCGGAATGCTTAATGAGCGGTTGAAGATTTGGGCGGCTTTTAGCACCCAGGTATTGAGAGGCCTTTAGAGTAAAGCGAGATGAGTGTGGAGCAGCGCCGGAATGCAAGGGTGGCGGAAAAGGGAGATTAGTGAGAAAACACGTCGACCAGTGGCATTGTCCTGCATGCTTCCCACATGCGAAAATCCAGGGGTGATCTGGCCGGAAAACGAACCTGGTTCGCTATTTTGGGAGGAGAGTATTCTAAACACTACACCATCGCGGCCCCACGAATGATTAATGTTCACTAGCGGATTATAGTTATGTCTTATATACAAAATGACATCGTAATAGCAAATATGTACTAACACACTAAAACCAAGTGTTTTTAAGTGTATTAATATCAGCACAATCTTTTCAACTGCTATGTCTGCCTTAAAAAGTTCTCGCATTACAGAATATCTTATTAACAGGAATAAAAGCAATGTAGCTGATGAAACCAGTATAAAAGAATAGCCAAAAATATTACTTTGTCATGCCATGAACTGAAGATAATGCAGGTAAATTTCTATAAACTTTAAGCGCTAAAAATATTTCGAAAAGAGATGTCACTGTAGGTTCAGTTGCAGGGATATTTGTACGGGAGGACTGAAAGCTTTCCAAATGCCCTATAAGATTGTTTGGCATAGTTATGGAGCAGACATGTATACATTCGATCGACCAGGTCCTCGTCACGTTCAAGAAGCAAGCTACAGTTTGCGCCAGACCTTGTGACACTTGTTTGAACGTGGGTGCGGAAGTTTGTTGGGGAGAGGTGAAAAAACTACGTACGCGGCTATGTCTTTGTATCATCCGACCAGAAAATATTATTGCAAAACACGCAGTTAAACTGTGGATTTAGATTTCAATAGATGTCGGTGAATGTTTAAGAATATATATGAAGGCCATTTATATAATTTAAAGGTAAGTAGTAAAAAGTACGAGTAGGTGTTGTGACAGAGAGTCTAAATAGGTATAAGTGTTAAGGAATGCCGATCAACAAAGCAGCTGATAGGGTTGCCAACTATTCTGGCCTCAGTAACATGTTAACAAAAGGGTTAATGGAGGTTCGTTGTATAGTAGTACTTATATATCACCTTGTTTGATAACACGAGTGCTACATACGAAAATTGCATATACATACGTTCACCATATCGAAAATTGTAGGCAACTGTGTCTACCAGAAGACATACAGCATAAATGCCAAATCGCCTTGTTCGAGGACACAAGTTGCACCTAAATCATAAATTTGGCAGCTATAATTTCAGTGGATTCAAAACGGCATATAACTATTCATACAAAAATTTTAAAGCATGTTGGACCATATTGCGGTGATAGAGGTCAAAAGTAATACCTATGATAGTTATATATTAAGTAATTATAACATCAGCTAATCCAAAATGGCAGCCATCAATGGCTACAATGCTTATCAGAGGGCTTAGGTTATAATGAATATTTTCTTCTTGATCAGTCTTTTAAGTACACGTGCTAAATTATAAATGGCGTTGAACATGTTAGAATACTTAAACATGACATTAGAGGTCTGTGATGTAATATGTTTGCTGATTTATATGAATTTTTCTCTAGTTATTGTTTTAACGGTCATTCAAGTTCATGGGGTCACGCTTAAGGTCACCTGCATCTAATGTGGTGGTAGTAGTTAGTAATGTAATATTCAAGTTGACTTTTGTGTATTTTTCCTCGAGTGTTTATTTTAAAGGTCATTCAAGGTCATAGGGCCCTGGTTAAGGTTACCTGCATTTTATATGCACCCGTAGTTGTAAATGTAACAAACTTGTTGACTTTTATGTTTTTATTCCTGATACTTTGTTTTCAAGGTCATTTTAGGTCATGGTGTCAAGGACGAGGGTACATATATCCAGTATGGTGGTAGTTGTGTGTAATGTATTATGCTTGCTGACTTTTGTGTATTTTTTCTGGGGTTTCTGTTTTCAAGGTCTTTAAACGTGGGATCAAGGTCAAGGTAGTATGCATTCAATATGGCGGTGGTAGTTTGTAAAGTATCAGGCTTGCTGGATTTTACATATTATTCCTTGAGTTTTTTCAGGGTCATTCAACATCATGGGGTCAAGGTCAAGGGAGTCTGCATTTAATATTGTCGTTGTTGTCAGTGATGTGTTATGCTTGCTGACTTTTGTGTATTTTTTCTCGAGTTTTAGATTTCAAGGTAATTCTAAAACATGGGATAAAAGTCAAGGTAGTCTGCATGCAATATGGCAGTGAAAGTCAGTAATATATTTTGCTTGGTGACTTTTATGTGTTCTTTTTTCTCGAGCATGTATTTTCAGTGTCATTCAAGGTTTTTGGTGTCAAAGTAAAATGTCGTCTGCTTCTAATATTATTGCATTAGTTAATAATGTATTGTACTTGCTGATTTTCATTTATTTTTTCTACAGTTGTTGTGGTTTTCAAAGTCATTCAATGTCTCATGAGCTTGAGGTCACTGTACCTGCATCCAGTATGACGGGCAGGTGATGTCGACCAAGATGGCGTCCGCCTTCCAAGATGGTGGCTACCTATAACGTTGGTCGTCTTTTGCACCTTCCAAGATGATGGAATGGGTATGGGTGAGGGATGATCTTTGGAAAGTTTAATTTTAATAAATTTTTTAACGATTTTTTAAATATGTATTTAATAATGTTAAATATTTAATTTTATATATGTTTTTTTTATTTAAATTAAATTTTAATCAATCATTTTCTAATATGCTTTTAATGGTTATTAGTAATTTATAATAAAAATTTTAACTCATTTTTATAAGATACTATAATAATTTTGTTTGATTTTAAAAATAACTTTTTATACTTCTAGTAATATCATTTTTAAAATATTTTAAGTTTTATTAACTTTTTTAATATTGTCAATAGTTTCTGATTTTTTTTTTGGTAAACCCTGGGGTCTCTAATCCCAGTCACCTGGGTCGATGATCCCTGACCCTGGGTCGCTGATTCCAGCTCACTGATCTTACACATGGTCACTGATCCGCCTGAGAAATCACGAATTTTTAGGGGAAAAATTTAAATTTTTAAGGGAGAATGGAATGTAAAATTTAGTCGATTTTTAGGGAAGAAAGGGAAATTTTGAGGACAAAAAGGACAAAAGGAAAATTCCTATCTTGCAGTGGGTGGTTACTCTGCTTGTATCACCCCTCCCTTTGAGGGCCCAAAACATTAAAAATTACAAATTAAGTTGTTATTTGAATTTATTCCTTTTTTTCCAAATTGCACAGCAAAACATAATAAATGGAGAATAAAGGGTTATAAATGAGCACAAATTGTTGATAAATCAATAAATAATGCTAAACAATCACTAAAAATGACGCTTGGGTTTATCAAAATGGACATCCCTGTACGATATTTTCGAACTCTGGCGCAGTATCATTTCATTGACTGCATGTCATATTCATAATCTTTAAAACCTACCTCCACTTCCTCAACCCTTTATGTCAGTATAACATCTACGGTTTTGGAAGTCAGATTTTGGTAGATGTGTTATAAAGAAAATTCAATTCTCTATCTATATTTGTGTGTTTCTTACAGACACTGAATACTGTTTTCTGACAGTTAAACTTTCGTTTTTTGGTCAGCAAATTTGGACTCAAACTTAGAAAAAGCTATACTTTATCCAGCAAGGAAGGTAATACTTAGAATAAACATTATTAATAAAATGTTTATATGTGCGAATGTTTCGTGCGTAAGACAGTCTAAGATAAAGCAAGTATCAAATTGGGATATATGTTGCATATTTTATAGTTGTGAGATTGACAACGATTTATAACAAAATATATATATATATAATGTTGGCCAATAATGTTTGTAATCACAATGTGACATATTATTAAACAAATGGTAGTTGTGTATGCCACAGTGGCTAGCATTCGCATAACATGTTGTCAATCATTGAGAGACCAATTGCTAGAAAGCACACTATTCACCAATCAGTGAAGTGTCTGGTCAGTGTGGTGTCTTCCAGACACCAATTATTTCAAATTGGGTTACTTAGCATTACTAGCACGAATCGCCAACGGAGGCAGTTGAGTGAGAAACCACATAATGACACAATACATCGAGGTGAACTGTCCAGCTTAGATGTAACGGCACTATATTTTGTTCGCAACAAAGTGAGCTATTTACCCTTTTCGTAATGGTGCTATAATACACGCATGGCACACGCAAGCACTTTTATTTAACATTAGTCGTGCATAATTGAAAATGAAAACTGAGTTACAACTTAATACGTAATCTTTATTGACATTTGGGTGGATACATCCATACCATATATTAAATGCAGCAGGCATCAAGAAATTCTAACTTAAATGCAAAACATTTATTAATGCGAATATCTTGCTTCGAAATATATCTAGTAGCTCGCAGCATGTGTTCTATTTATGTTATTACTTTTTATAGGTGAATATTTTGAATATTTCTAAATTACTGTAGATCTCTCAAGAGACTCTAATCAATCCTGCGGATAATATTTTACTAATTTCGTCCTATAACATTTTAATAATCAATAACTATTTTCTGTAATCCAAATTTGGTTAAGACATGTCAGGTAATCATCACAGTGCACGTAAATAGGCTTTTATTTTATGAACGGAACAAAATGGTTTAACTTTCCCGCATTATCATCACATGGAACAGGAAAACTGCGCGGATTATTTTGAGGACAAGCTAAACTTCAAACACTTATATATGTAATCCACATTTACATTGGATGACATTTAACAAGGCTCACTCGGGAATGTGTGAAGCAAATACGAAACTTGCAATAAAAGACTTTTGCTATAATGTGCTGTGTGTTTTGGAGTAATATTGGTCAATTACTCCAGAAGCATGCAGTGAATATACAGTAGTTGATCTAGTATTCATTGGACAGTGAAGTCTAGACTTCAGAGCGTTGGTTATGACACATTTCATTGTCTCTAATTATCTTGCATATGAATACATTATTTACATAATGTATAATTTAATGTTTTTAGTGATTATCACTATATTTTATCAAAGATCTCGTGTGTGTGTTGGCAAGGGGATTTATATCGTAATACCTCATTTCAAATTTCAAATAATGCATTATTTATATTAAGTTTTTTTTTCAGTAATTCAGTGTGGTCTATTAAAATGTATCATTTACTATTTGTTTCTCTAATCTGATACAGGCTATTTCATAATTCCGACTGTTTTCACCACAAATTTACTTTAAATCCAATACATATGTGTTGGTATAAATTCGGACTAGACTAAGCTGAAAGAAATATTACTCATGTTTGTATGATTTTTCCTCCAATGTCACCTTCCCTGCAGCAGTTAGATACTCTCACTCCACGGCACACGCCTATGACTTGGGAGGGGGGCAGCCTTCTGATCATATCCGAAGTGGGACTTAGAAATATTTTTAGCTAAACGAGATTGCTCATTTTTTTTGAAGAGAATTGTACATATGAATAATTGTCCTTCGAGTTCAACAGCTTTTTTGAGCATCTGTGAATACATTTTCAGCATACTGTATACAAATGCGAGATTTCCTCAGAATTCAAAACATCTGGAATAAATTTTGAAAAAAAATAATTTCATGGTAATATACTATATAATAATATAGAGTAATTTCTGAGTTAAAAAAGTATATTTGGGGATACATAAGAAACTTTTTGGAATTATGTATATAAGGGAGTAATCCTTTGAATTAATCACTTGTAGCACTCACGATTTATATTATGTTTTATAAAATTCTCCACATACTATCAAAACTCGTATATTTATGAAATAGCATTTCACTTAAAAATCTATCGATACATTCTTTACATACTGTACACATTTGTGAACCAAGTTCAATATATCATACCGAATATATGAAGAAATTTTTGGCATATATATTAACATGTGTTCGACAAATCTGGCAGTAATATATCAGCAAATTGAATGAATGAAAAAAAAAAATAGTTATTGTTTAATTCACCTTAAGGAAATATATGGGTAAATTGTTGCCATATTAGCAGTAGGGAAATGATGGGAAAAGTGCTTGGATGGTGGAGTTTTTTTTTGTTCCACCATCATATTGGATTTAATTTGACAATTAAAATCCAAAAATAATACCCAAAATCACAAACAAATCAATTTTTTTTTAATTCCAAAATAATTTATCATCAAAGAAATCATTAAAATTTACTTTAAAATAAAAAAAATCCTTTAAATGTTTCCCATTTTTTTTTGGAGTAGGCGAAGTAAACTTGTGACACTTGCAAGGTTGATCAGTAACTCAGAGCCAAAGAACCGGACTCTGGTCTATGGACCTTTGACCTAGACCTTTGGCGGTAAAACCCCAAAAAAATTTTACAATTCTGAAAAATTTATTACTAAAATTTTATTAAAATTTATTCAAAAATATGAAAAAAGAATTCCAAAAAATTTCTAAATTTTCCTGGAAAAGGCGAAAGGAACATTGGGCTCAAGGTCAGACCAGAGGACCTTGGGTTCAGAGCAAGTGGTCTCGTCAGGACCTGTTACCTTTGACTTCAACCTATAATCATAAAAAAAAAAATGTAAAAAAAAACAAAATCATTTTATTATTGAAAAATATTAAAAATTTTCTTTAAACTTTTATTTTTTTTATTTTGCCCCTCTCCCTCACCTCAATTATGCTAGCAAAATAGTCAGCTCACCTTCACCCCTTGGCCGGCCATACCCAGTAAGCCTACTTGGTAGGCGACATCAATCTTGGCAGATGCAAGCAATGGCCATCTTTGTAGGCGACTTCCATTTTGGTAGGCGACCTTCATCTTTGAATTCACGTGCCATCTTGGTTGATGTCACATATCTGCCATATTGGAATCAAGGGACTGTGGCCTTGATGCCATGACAATTTATTGACCTGGAAAACAAAAAATTCGAGAATAATGCATAAATGTCAAGAATCATAATACTTTACAGAGCATTACCACAATTTTGGATGCAGACATACTCCACCTTGAAATACTGACCTTGAATGGCCTTTAAAACAAAATGATTAAAAAATGCATAAAACTCAGCAAGCACATTATATTTCTGATTACTACCACCATATTGAAATGAGATGAATTGGACCTTGACCCAAGACTTTTATAACATTGGAAACAAATAATCATTCAAAAATACAATTTGTCACAAGTATAAACCATTACTGACTTTTTCCACTATATAGATGTAGACTGCCTCGACTTGAGCCCATCACCTTGAATGCTCGTGAGACAAAAATTCTAGAAAAAATTCATAAAAGTGAGCAAACATTATACCTTACAGACAACCAACATCATATTGGATGAAGACTACTTGGATTTCTTTACCTTGAATAATTATGAAACAATAACTCGAGAAAAGATACATAAAAGTCGACAAGCATAATACATTACACACTAATCCCACAATATTTAGATGCAGACTACATTTACTTTGAGCGCATGATCATTTATGACATTGAAAACTAAAACTATGTGAAAAAATACATAAGAATCAGCAGGCACATCTTACAGGTACTACCATCATATTAGATGTAGACAACCTCGACCTTGGTTCCACAACCTTGAATGATGTTGAAAAAAACCATGAAAAATTTCATAATAGCCAAAGAACATAATACTTTACATAATAGAATGGCATTCTATCATACTTAGCCGATTGTATGTGTAAGGTATTGGCTTACTATTTAAACATCTACAATTATTCAGTTAATGTTGAAGTACAAAAAAAAAAGTTGAGAATCAATATGTAAAATCAAAAAAAATTTATACATTTTTTTGTTATCCTAAGAAACCAACACATCTGTAACACTATTACATAAAATACATTTGTGTATATATGACTCGAATTACACAGGCATTGCAGGAATCTATAAGTGTGTGGCATACTATATATATTTGTAAATTACTCTCAGGAGTTAACATGAACTGCACTAAAATATGAGGTTATTTATGTCTTCATATTTCCATTTGTAAGCGATTTTTTAAATTCCAATTTGTCTGTCAAGAACCTATGAGTAAAGATTTGGCAAACAGAAATTATTTATATTCCGTAATAAGCACTGTAGATTTCAACATCTATTTCGGATATGGGTTGGCAAATACTCATAAAAATTTCAAATATGTTAATTATCTTTCAAGTTAAACCAATTTGCAGGAATCTATATGTAATTTTTCTAGTTATATTCTTTACTGTAGATAACTGAAGCATTCACAGGTATATTTTGGGACAAGCTAGAATTCATAACACTTTTGTTTATATAACATTAGCCATTGGTCCACAAAGTGTTTGATACCTCCTGGAAAACAGTGTGGAATTATCGCCTTTCACTGTGACAGCAAACCAATGTGCAGTTTATATCTTCATATTTGCATATCAGACAGTAATATCTAGCCTGCAGGTCATTTAACTTGCAAATTTTTCAAGTCTCTACTATTTAAAAGTTATATTTTCTACATTTATGAATTATCCTCAGATATCCACATATCTTGAAGGGACCTATGAATTTTTTGCCATATTATTATACTCTATATTTATATCATTGTATTTATGATATTCAGTACTACAGTTTGTTCGGGTATCAAATATTTAATTTTCTCCATACTATACATATTAGTGGTTAAACAAATATCAACATGTCTGCAGGAATATTTCAGTGTGTATTAGACATATTTTGTATATTTGAAAGGAAAACTAATTATTTCAACATGCCTGGCAGGAATATACTTAAAATTTTTAACTTAACTTTTACTGACACAAATATTTCACTAAATTATAGCAAGACAATTTACAATTGTAAGTCAATCTCAGAGTTTAACAAATTTGGAATTAAGCTATTAGTAGATTCTGGGCATAATATTTATGTTTGTTTAGTATTACTCTGATTTTAACCGAGTGACACATATTGGAGTGATCAAAGGGTCCGAAATATGAAGAAAATTACAAAAATGTATTAACTAACTAGCTAAGCGGATCTGCTTGGGTAAGGATGATATTATTTATTTGGGCTAAAGAACTAAGTGCCCTGGTTGGGAAGTATAAATAACATTATGTTGGTATACATAGAGAACAAGAGTGTGACCGAAAATGTATCTGTAAATAATTGGCCATACTATATTAATTATAAATATCCTGTAGAACTCAACACATCTGGCAGGATTGCTACATTAAATGCTTTCTTTACCTCCCAACTATATACATATATGGAGTTATGAATCAAAAGCATCTATATAGTCACGAATGTATCAGTAACCTCCTGACATTCCTAATATAATTGTGATATATCCTCAGATTTTAACATATTTAGTTTTGAAGTAATAGTAAAATCACAGCATTATATTGAAAAAAAAATATTTTTATTTATATGTCCTACTAGTTAACAGAGTTGAGAGTAATAGATAAGAAAATTCTTTGAATTATACATATTATTTAAATGTAACTGCATAATTTTTAGATTTCAACATTTCTAGTTGGAATTTATCAGTAATTATCATTAAACTATCATACTATATTCTAATTTGAAACTGTTAGTAAATCTATAGGAATATTGTGTACAATTGTGGATTATCCTCCAAATGTGCCATACTTGGTAGGAAACTAGAAAATGTATTGTTATTATCTCATTAATTATATATATTTTTTGTTATACACCAGCCCGCTATGGAAACTAATACTATTTTCGCAAAATAATTTTGTATTTGGGGGTTATCCTCGTAATTAAACACAGCTTGGAGAAACGTATGTGTATATAATACTATTGTACTATGTCATAAGCTTACCCAAATGGCAGCTTTAGATGTCTTTGGTCCTTGGCAAGAGTGTGAAAAGAAATTATGCGATGTGGAAAAAACTACTGAGTTTGAATGACACT
Source organism: Dryococelus australis (assembly GCA_029891345.1). Lineage (NCBI taxonomy): Eukaryota > Metazoa > Arthropoda > Insecta > Phasmatodea > Phasmatidae > Dryococelus > Dryococelus australis. Next base: position 230,129,158 of record CM057009.1, on the reverse strand, counting down.
GTAAAAAAAATTTCCAGCCTGATGCAACTGCAACATAGAAAATACATGGATTTTCAAATAACTGTGTATGCAGTTATATTGACCAGAAATGTGTTGACTACTTGTCTTTAGCGTATTTTTTGAGGCGGCGAGGCCAGAAATATGTGAATGTAAGGTTAATTAGGTTAAAATGAAAAAAAATGTACTTACATAATTATCTCTCCCTTAATATTCCTCAAATCTAATAGAAATATAATTAATTCCCCATTTGAAATTAAACAAATATTATGAATCTGTTCAAAATTATTAAATGAAATATAGGGACAAAAAATAAAAAAATAATGATGTGGTACAACACAATATATAGGCTGTTCACAGCTGAGTGGGAAGTTGTGGAAGAAGGTTGAAAGTGGAAGTGGAGCGTATTGGGATCAGTGAGGTAACAGGTTTCACAGAAACTGTGCAGGGATGTAAGATGATGGGATTGGCTCACTGAGGCAGGAATGGGTGTGCAGTGAATGTGTGTAGGGCTGAGGGAACTATGGCAGGGGCGATGGGCAGGAAAGCTGAAGATGAAATGTAGCCAGGAGAGGATGTGAAAGTGGTGAGGGGTGATTGGTTATATGTACTATTGAAGGGGAATGTTTTAGAAGTAACATCAGCACCAACATGAGATGAGGGAAAGGAGAGGTGAGTGGGGACATTGTGGAGTTGATGAACAGGAACGAGAGGATCATTAAACATAAGATTGAGGTGACTGAGGTGGGGGGTAGTAATGATGTGGACATGATTAACTTAACTGGAAGGTACGAGAGAGTGGAATTCAACATTAATGGCATTAATATATAATGATTTAAAACTTCATAAACTTCAAACACTGTTCATAAATCCTTATCATTTTCACTGTAATCAACTTAGACCTCTGAGCATTTGGTATCAGGATTAAATGGAAGTCACATGGCAGTGTTTATATATAATTGCGGCCAATATAAGCAGTGGTCTTAAATTACAAAGTTGGCAAAGCTATTAAAAGTGTTTGGGGAAATTAGAGAAGGGGATAGTAGCGGCTAAGTGTTTACAAAGAACCTACATTTCACTAAATACTGCACATTGCTCTTGATGCCGTCCATGGATTCCCCCAGATCCCTTGTCGACCTGCGCACACCATCTGTTGGCCAAGGAAGAAACTGCCCAGGCTAGTTACAGGCCACATGCCGCTGACCATATGCCATGGGACAAAATTCGACCAAGCGAATCAGTGCAAATACTTTTAACGTCATATGATGAAACGTATTAGAAAGTGAAGGAATAATGTAAACAAAAACCAATTTTCGAAGGATCGTATTTAAATTTCGCCTCGTTTCCGATATATTGCAATAATGAAGTTTAAATTAAGAGTTTAAAAGGCTCGTATCTCCCATAATGTTCAATTTAGCAATTTTATATTTGTTTTTACATAACGAATCATCTCACGAAGTTTGCCGATTGAATTCCGCCTCATTCTGTATGTGGAAATTGTATTATATAGTTGTTGTGTACTTGCTTCGTCCTTTGAATTGCCAGCCGCCTAAAGTTGTGTGTTCTGGCGCCTAGTTCGTTATGCGCTTCTGCGATCTCGGTGTCGCTTGGTATCCCCACTACTTGTTCCTATTTCTCCCCCTTAACAGCCTCCTCGCCCTTTAGCGCCTTCATTTTTATTTTTAAGCTGGGTCTCCAAGACAACGGACGTTCTGAGGAGTGTTTCAAGAAACCGCCTTCTTTCCTATTTTTCGTATACTAGGTCGACATATGCTGCTTGATATCGTCCACCAGCGGAGAATGTCCGATAATATATTGTGTATTGTACAGAATTGTTAAGCTAGTTGATGAATTCGATATTTTTACATTAATCGAAATGGTTCGTTAATTCACATCATGTTATTGAACAAGCGAAATGAGAAATTGTCTGAATATCCCTAGGTATGACACGTTTTTTTAATGTCAAGAATAAAATAGTGGCGTGGTACCTCTGTCTGTAGTGAACTGACCTTGGAGAATCAGGTGTCCTACGTCACCTACGCAATTGGGACTGTGTTGTACCGATCGATTAAAGATATTGTGCACATACAAATCATGATTTGAAATGTGCGCTCCTAGACTCACAAAAGAATTCTGCAAAAAAGCGCAGTTCTGCCGTATACAAGGCCTCTGATATTACGGCACATTTAGTAGAGGTTGTGAATCTTGAACGTTTTAATTGTCGGTATCACAGATTGTTTTGATAGACGTGGAAATATTTTAGCTCATTTTATATTTTTTGCCACGGGGGACTATATAAATGTGAAGCATTGATATAATATAATTCATCAAATTATGCATTGTTTAGGGTATAGTGTTTTTACTACGGTCTTAACTATACAGTGTTAATTATTTGAGTACGAGCTATCTGGCGCTTTTATAATGTTTTTTGGTGGTAAGAATAATTTTTATATGGAATATTGAGAAATTAACAAGCTCAGATTCTGTTTAATAGTAATAATAATATATCATCATTAGAATCGATATAGTTTTGTTTATTTTTTTTCATGTTTAACGTGGTAATGACATTTTGCTGTTTCGCCTTAATGTTTTTTTATGGATTATTGTGGTTTTGGGTCGCCACATACTCAACTTGGAAACAATGTTCTTATTATTTATAATGTATATAAAGTGCTAATGAATTAATTTTTTTCTCTCAGCCTTTGATATATTCACTATTTAATTTTTGTTTTAATCCCTGTATTCTGCATTAATTATGCGCACCACGACATGTTATTTTGACATTGCAAATTATAGTCATATATACTAATATAATAAAGATGTAATGCGAGTTTGTTTATTATAACAGCTACTTCGGAAACTACAAGGCCGATTCATATAATACCTTCATTGTTAGAAAGCTACATTCTTCCAGATGGTCATAGGTTCAGTGGGTAGAGCAATGCCGAGTGGGGCCGCAGTGGCTCAGTTGATTGAAATATGTCGTGTGGGGCGAGGAGGCTCAGTGAGTAGAGTAATGCCAAGTGGAGCTGCAGTGGGTCAGTGGATCGAAATTTATAAAGTCAGGCCACGGAGGCCCAGTGGCTAAGTAATGCCAAGTACGGCTGCAGTGGCCCAGTGGCTAGAGCACTCTCAAGTGCGTCTACAGAGGCCCAGTGGCTAGAGCGTTCCCACGTGGAGCCACAGTAGCCCAGTGTCTAAAACGATCCCAAGTGGGGCTGCAGGGCTCAGTACATATAAATATATCAAGTGGAGCTGCAGTGTCTCAGTGGTTATTAACATTATCTTAATATTACAAATTCGCATGTAGTCGCAGGTAGTGGCAAGTAGTCATGAGTGGTCATGGGTATTCGTAGATATAGTCATGCGTAGTCGAAGATAGTCACGGGTAATCGCAGGTAGTCGCGGGTAGTTGCGCATAGTCACGGGTAGTCGCATATAAAGGTATTTGATTCAATAACTCCATAAAGCTTCATACACGATAGAAAATTTAATGTTTGACTTTACATTTCCGTTACTTTGACTTAACCACCAATTGCAATACCGTTATAAAGTCAGAGTTGAAAACAATAACATCGGTTATGCGAGCTTCATCAAAAGTGTATCTTCTTAAGTAAATCGTTATTATATTACCAAGGAATACATTTTATACCCCTTTTTTTTAACAATAGGCTTAACATTTGTGTTAAAAGTGTGTTTAAAAACCAAATCTCACTTGTTTACTTTGTTCAAAAGTGTAAATTAGCCTAGTTACATTTCCACTTCACATTATATTGGTTAGTCATATATTTAATTGAAGAACAAGCTCTGTTTAATACAACGAGATTTAAATTGCCTTACAATAAAATAATACACTTTCCACATAACCTTTGTTAGATTCTCGGCAAAATAGCTGCTTGAATTACCTGTAAAAGTTCCATGTGTAAAATTCCATAAGAAACAACATGTCGGAAATCAAACGTTTGAAGTTTTCAATAGCTAGTAACGTAATATTATTTTATATTTGCATATGATTCGTCGTGGCATAATTAAAGGTTATTCTCATTCTACTATTCACCAGCTTATTTTTTTTTAGCAATTTCTTTTATTGTGTATAATATTTTCCACGCCTTCTACATTTATAAGTGTTTGCATTTGTGTAATTACGTTTATATGAAACGTGGCCTTTAAGCTGAAAGTAACGTGTTGATGGCTGCTATGAAAATGAGGTGACACAGTCAGTTTCCTTGCTGTAGCCACCATGTGATTGGCGTTTAAGGGAAGCGTCATGTTTAAAGACGGGCTACGACGTGTGTCGCGGGCCCGGTAGAATATTTTAATTATATGTAAGGGTATTGGTTCGAGTCCCGATTTTGGAATAGAGATTGCCGTGAGGCGAAGACGGTTTATGAATATAGAAGTAAGTATGCTCGCGTGTCATAGGTAACAGATAATTAAGGTTTAGTTAGCCATCTGCGAGAATCGTGTGGTATATTAAAGACTGTATGAGCGCGTACCTCAGGTCCGAATACCTGAATAGGGAAGACGACGGGATCGAACCAGGGAGCTTTAACAGCGAAGAACTTATAGATGTAGCTACTCCAGAACATAATTTGTGAGTTACATTGTATTAATTATATCTGTTCGATTTATCATTTGCGATGGCCGAAGATTAAGTTTCTAGTATGACGCCAGTCACTTACGCCATCTTGGAAATTTATGCAATTATTCACTACTGAATTGTGCTCACATATACCTCGCAGAAAGATATCTCGTGCACCCAATAGATATTGGTGTGAGTTTTTCAGTATTATTAAATGAATATTTTATTAACGCTCATGTTAATTTTATTGGGCGTCAATCAGGACTGGATCAAGTTACAACCACTTTATTACGACACTTTATGTCAGAGCTACGAATGGAGAAGATTTATGAGTAATTTAATTGCATAATTAATAATTTAATTCTTGGTCTGATATTCACAATGTTTTCAATTAATTTCAAATAATTTGTTATTTCTAAAGAGAGTATAATTTCAATATGTAGTGTGGTAGAAATCTTCTTCAGTGTTCCAGGATGTTGTGTTATGTCCCTATAGCAAATTTACCAGACATCTAGTGACACACTCTAATTGTGACCATGGTTCATGCCACATTCTATTGAATGGTGCTTGTGAATCCTAGTTTTGTCTCATAGTGTTAAAACTAAGTACACATACACACACGTGACATATATATGTATATATATCATCATTACTTTACGTTTCCTTACATAAATAAATTGATGCCCTTACGCGGGGCGTCGCTGTTAAGTTACTCTAAGATTGTATTTTGATTTGTTCAATATCCTGTAGCCAACTTGATGAACTAAAGGAATAATGGAATGTAAATGAATGGATTCATATATCAGTTTCACTTTGTTGCGGCAAGAAAGTATCTCATTGAATTTATGCTGTCAAAAGTATAAAAATTGCCATGAAATTAACACTTTGTGCTCAGAGGGGAAGAAGAGTGGAATAACACAAACTGAGTTACAGAATTGTTAAAGGGGTGAGGGGCGCTAATTTTCACAATTTTTTTATATTGGGAACACAGAGAATCGGGAAACAGGACAGAAAGCCAAATTGGAAATTTAATTGTTTCGCATTTTTACAGAAGAGCGATATGTCAAATATGCGAAAAATTCATTCTCACTGCAACCACAGAATTGAAGTACATTTTTTCTTATGTTCTCAGGAGTTGGTAAACACCGCAGCTAAACCCGGTAATATTACTAATGAGGGAAGAAAATTTGTACCTTATGATTTTCTTCCAGAGCTGACGTATCACTCTTTTGCAAAGCCACAAAGTAGCATTAATTTTAATATATCGTCTTTTGCTCAGAACCTGCTCTACAACATCGCAGTTTTTAAAAACTTCAACAAGACCAGAAATTGAATGAGAAGCGAGTTGTCGTCAACAGAGTGAAACTGGAAGGTCACTTCGAATAGGCTAGCTCCTTTAATAAAAACGACATACCTGCAGTCATAGAACGTCACATAATTTCATGAAAATACGTTAAAGGTTGCAAGACAAAGACATTAAGAATTAAAAGATGATCTCAAATTACTTTGAAAATTATAGTACCGTAGTATCGTGTGTTTGTCTCTGTACTTATTTCACAATAAAACCTCGAGTATGTTTACTGAATTAAAACAGTATTTGGTCATTGGCTTTCTACATAGTTTAAACATATTTTTCTCTTATAAATACATTAAACGTTATTAATTACAAATTAAAAATTTATGCTCTTCTTCTACGATGGTATGATACGTGAATTTAAAAAAAAATTAACTTATATAAGTTGTCATTTCAAAATCTTACCTTGCGATACAGGAAACAGAACTGTGAATTTAACATAGACCGGTAGGCCTACTAGAGTTCCTAAACATCAAGTTCTAGAAAAAAAAAGGATGTTACCACTTTTGTAGAATATTACAGAGATTAATTTATGCAATAACAATTTTCGCCGCAATTTTATGTTAGGCACAGTAATTGCTTTACATATTGATTTTTGGAACAATTTCTTATATATGACTGCTTAGTCCAAGGTTTTGAACGATACAAAATACATCGTAGATAAAACTTGTAACCTTTCAGTTACAGATAAATATATACTTTTAGCTGTTGCAACGAACAAATTATTTTTTTTGGTACGTGCCCGTGTTTAATTTTTTTTGGCATAAGATTGCTTAGAAAAATCCACCACCAGTCCGTAATGTGAGTAATGCCACAGATAGACGATATCACAGGTACAGGCTGTTCATGGTAAAGTGAGCAATATTTACTGTCCTTCTCAATGTTACTTTTCAGCCAATTTTTGTCTATCCACCATTTGTTGGTATAAAAATCGACATGTTACTAATAAATAAAGTATATTCATTTCATTGCACTCAATAGTGAACATCTGAAACTACAATGGAATACTTTTATTTGCTATTGTTACTGTTATGAGGTACTTAAAAAGTGCTCACTGTAGCGTGAATGGCGTAATTTAACGACCTGTGTATAATATTCACCAACAAAAATCATTGTCAATACAGGCACAGTTAAAAGTCACAAAATCTACTTAAATTCCCTAAATATAGTACAAAATTGTGCTCATATTATGCTCTTTTAAATACGTCAGAATTGTTTGGAGACAGCTGGAGAATGTGAACAAAGCATTTCACAGTTGAAATATTAGACATTACGTGGTATCGTTTTTGTGTACATGTAGCAGAGTTTCAGGAAAACACGAACTTGACTTAAGTCTTAACCATTAATTAGTTTCCCACCACGCAAGAGACTCCTTTAGACGCTGCCTTTTGCTGCGTACAGTGTAGAATGTTAAGTTTGCTTCCAGTACAATATTCCTGTACATCTTCGCCTGTAAGGTTAACAAAACAATAAACGTGTTTCGGTTTAACTTATTATCTGTTAACATTTACGGCCGCCTTGCTTACTGAAGGGCTACATTCCACTTGGTACCGAAATCACTCACCAGTATAATGCCAAAAGGAACGCCATCAGTAAATATTCACACTCCAATAGCACTCAGTAGTGGAACAAGGTGGAATCACTCGTCTGCAGTTTTCAGCTGGAATAATGGAGTCTGCTATACGCAATGGAGCAATGATAGGCTTAATCGTGTTGCAAACAGAGATGGATAGTTTTTCTTTTCATTTTTGTCTGATTCAGACTCATCAATTGATGATGGGGTCAAAGAATGTGAAAAAATACTTTCCACCTGCAATTTCTGCCTATAACAACAACGTAACTTGCTATTTATACATCGCCGCCATGTTGCGTCGTCTGCTTTTACTGGGACTGCCTGACCTTCTGCACGTTAGTGGTTTCAGCCGGAAGTATAGTCTCCAACTCAGACGCCACAACACCATTCCTCTGTTACAGATCAGCAGAATGAGTACCTAAAGAAACGCTCGTCAGTCAGTACTGGTCAGCTCTTCCAGTGCCAAGTGGAATGTAGGTCTCGCTTTCGTTCACTAAAACCTCGAGTGGAAGTAGTAACATTCTTATATCCATTTACATGCTTGTTTCTCGTAGACGTAATATATTCGTCTGTTTCGGTAACGTAATCCCAACGAATATAGTTTTTAGGAGCTATTTTCTGTTAACTGAGGATTTGGAGAAATGGTCATTATTTCTCTATGAATTCCGGATCTTGTGTATAAATTTTGTAGTGCTGTCAGAAGTGTTAGACTGTGATTATTATGCTTAGGGTCATCAATTATGTGGTAGTACAGTACTCAAAAAGAGGATATGTTCAAAAAACTGGCATTAAAAAAAGAGAACACTTTCAAGAAAATGAAATCGGACGGACGATTTTAAAACGGAAATACACACAATCAGTATATTAAGTCGTAGGTCAGATGAAAACATAGTACAGAAATTTGTATCCAAAAATCAGTTCCCTATCGCTTTAAAGTAACACAAAAATTTGTTATGCAAACAGATGAAGTGATAATCATGTTCACTCAGAATATGACAGTCAATTCAATTAGTTTGTGGCCACTAATCATACAATTATGAATCGATTAGGCATTTCCCAACTCAGACTTGTAAAACCAAAAACAAAAACAGACACGGAAAAAGATATGATTGTTGATCAAGATAAAAGGTATATGTAATATTCTCCGAAAACTGTACACTTATGCAGGAAGTTCATTGACACCGTTACTAACGTAAAAAAAAAAAGAACTTTTCTGTCTTCCACTTACGGCATTTCGATTTTTTTTAAACCCGGCTGGACAGTTTACAAAATCTCAGAAATAGGAAGTTTACGGGTAAAAGACTAATTATGAGAAAATATTTCTTCCTCAGGAAACTTCAGTAATTAATGTCGGACATGCTTAACAAACGATAATAATTTATAATTACAAATATTAAGGTATAAGAGTGTTATAGGGCATGAAAAATGGTTAGAAAATTGTACAAATATGTTCCCATTTAAAATCAAAAATTAATTATATGATATAATATTTAAAAATTTAACCAATTACAGTAACGCTCGAAGAATTATTTTGCAAAATAAATAATTTGCATACAGAAAAGGGAGATGGGGAATCGCGAAGATAAGTTTATTGTTTGATTCAGTCTCAGGTACAAAATTTTTCGGACTGTGCACAAACTATCATTAATAATTTTTTTTTTTTAATATTTAACTAAAGCGTTTAAATTAATTTGCGTCATTATTTATTTCTTGGATTCGTTACAAATAAAAAGATTATGCAACCTGCATTTCCCCCTTTTATGTATACATTTATTTGATTTTCTACAATTCTTTATTCAGGAGTTGCCATAAGATTTTGCATTCCAATTTATTATTATTAATATTTCGTCACCAGTTCCTCGTGTGCGTATATTTGTCCACACGTCTAGAAAGGGGGAGCAATGCATCGAATTTCCCATGCGTGGGCCTGTAAACGGAAGGATGATAAAAATAATTATGGAGGGGGAAGGGGTGTATTATATTGGCTAGGGGTAGCGTGTACTGCTGATTAAAATAATTTTAAGCAAGACCGAGATGTTTCGATAGTATTTCATTTTCCCTGCAGGAACATAATTTATGATTGATAATACGAAAATACAAGTTAACACAGGCTTACAAAACAAAACTTTTGAAACAAAAATAAAAATAAATTTATACTCATGATCAAGATGTATGTACGAGCGCTTGTACTCCTCTTATACAGTACTGTAGCCAATTTTTATTTAATTTTGGGAGGAGCTAACCAAGCAGGGGGTGTGGCCGGGAATATACCTGTGTGTGGATAAATGTGAATTACAAATTTTATATTTTTTTTAAATTTTGAAATCCATAATATAAAAAAATATTAGTTCAAAAATGTTTTACAATCAATGAGCTAGTATAACTATAGCCACAAAATTCTATAAACATTCTTCATGTTCAAGGGATGCTATACGTTACTTATTTTGAAAAATATAGTTTGCAGCCTAATTTAATTTCTAAATTTAATTTTATTATTTTATTTTCATTTGGTCCGGGGTGGGGGGGGGGGGGGGTTTGGACATTCCCGACGATACACCCCCCCCCCCCCCCCAAAACGCCATGAAAAAACGGATGTTTTCAGAGTTAGTTTAAACAGCTGTATTTTCCACAGAAACTTGAGTTTTGTCTTTGGACACGCTAATATTCTATCTTCAATTAACGTGCTATAAAATACAAGGTCACCACTAATAACGTTCAGGCAAGTCGCCGACTGAAAGAGAGTATGTCAGTTGAGCCCCTTGCCTGTAAAGGCGACGAGGCAAGTGATGAGTCAGCAGTCATCCTTATAGCTTACAGGTCTCCAGACCTCGAACGTAGCTAACTAGACCACTTTCTAAAGCCATGAAATGTCAAACCTGTGACAGTGTAAAGACGTTTGATAAAGAAAAGGCTTTCTTTTTACTGCGAGGATGGAAAAAAAATGCCTTCTGAAAATACACAAGAGTCCAATTTATATGATCTGTCATTTCAAATCGATGTCTATAACAAAATAACCTCATTTCTTATAGCTAAATATTTTAATCTCTCTTCCCGTCTGTGGCAAGAAAAATATATTATTTTTGGTAAAATTACGAAATCACTTTCTTAATAGCCGCTCACATAGACCAAACTGGCCGTGCCACTGAAACCCCTTACTTAAACTACAAAAACCAAGAAGATATTCACTCACAGAGCAGACTTCATTGCAACCTTGTGGCAACAAGCATGCCGCTGAACTTTAAAACCGTGGCAATAAAATCAAGATGATCAGGCAGAAGTTACGGGCTGTGTGTCAAATCATTTCATTTTGTTCCATTTGAACACAGGACAAACATTTTTTTTTTCTTCCAGTCCCATGGCACGTGGTAGCAGACTCCGTTTTTTTTTTAAATGGAAATGATATTTTTTTCTTTTATACCCGTGGCAGCAAATATTTTTATACTTGCATTCATTCATATATGATATTTAGTGAATGGTTCTATAATCAAAATACGTATACCGTGGCAGCAGTCATTTTGTGTATATAATGTACTGCTTCCACGTCCCGTGGCAGCAGCCGTTTATTGATTGGGAAAGGTTACTCGGAATAGATGATTAATGTACACTCGATATGAATTTAATATAAGCTAACTTTTATGTAAATATGTATGTTTACTTACTTGCATTACAATTTATGACACACCCAACAAACACAACCCGTCGGTAAATTGTCGGACCGATACCTGTACTGTCGGAAACTGTCGTTTAAATGCCTGATGATAGCCATCTGACAACAGCGTGATGTCTTTTTTGAGAGAGGTTGCAAGCCGTTAAAAAAAGACAACGTCCCGCTGATTTTGTAGAAAAACAGATGGATATCACCAATAAGATGTTGGCATGGTATCGCAGAGGAAACACGTTGCAAGCATCTTAAAAATGTTTCTGGGCCATTCCCATACACCATCTTAATTTTTTCGGTAAGCTGGCCATTATCTTATTTATTCCGGCCCGAGTAATGTTTCCGAGACAAGGCTCTTTATCACATTAATATATAAATATAATGTATTCTTGCGACAAACTTTTGGAAAGTGTTTTGAATAGGCAATATTTTAGCTAGCTGTTAATTGCATGATGTATTATTTAAGATAATGTGTTAGCTATTTAGATAATTTTTGTGATTAAAAATGTGTCATGTGGTAGTCAATGGCATTTGTTTGCTTTGAAATCTTTTCAATTTGTACAACCATCTGACATCTACATTAAAAACTAACAAAAACTATTTGGTTTGCAAGCCTCTGAAGAAATAATTTTTAAATAATCAGTGTTATAAAATTATTTGTTATATTTTAATTACTGGAGTATATTAGCAAATTTCCCCGTGGGGTATAGGTTAGCATGCTGGTCTGCCAACTTAAGGGTCTTAGGTTTGAATCCTGCACTCGGTAAGCATACGATTTTCATATCATACAATTTGTTGAGAAGTAAATGAATATATTTATAGAGGAAATGACAATTACTAAAAATTTTAATCCAAAAGTTAAGGTTCTTTTCATGGGTATACTGATTATTTCTGGATAATATGCTGATGCAGGTCCGGCATTGTAATGACATCCAGCCCTCGCAGGCAGGCATCTTAACGACATCATACTGTCGCAGGTCCAGCAGCGCAATGACATCCAGCCATCGCAGGCCCGGCATCTTAACGACATCCAACCGTCGCAGGCGTGACGCTGTCGGCCAACAGTTAGCCGCCAGTCGATATTCACATCGGGTCGCTTCCGGCATAGGACAGTGGGCCGGTATCGGCTGGCCGGAGTTTGCCAGCTAGCTATTACCGGCCCAATTCCGGCCCTTATTTTCCGTGTTTGCTGGGAAAGGCCTATCTGGGCTGATTTTGTGAGTGAGCGAAAAATGTGGGCGGAAGTTATTGAAAATATGCTTACTACCCGGTGGATTCTAGGGGCTATCCATACACCGTACAGAAAATGGCAAAAAACACTGAAAATATTACATAAAACACTTTGAAAGGATTACTTGAAGCTGTTGTTTTCAGCTTCTCAGCCCAGATGGTCACCGTAGTCGGTGTGGACTGCCGGACACGTCGACGTCGGCCGTTGGACACACCCTTCGAATTTTGTGCATCGGGTGATGCTGGACTCGCTGTGTCTGCTTCCGATACCCTTATTTGAAGTGTGCTCTATCTTCCATTGCTGTTACATTGCCAGCCGGCTGGTCAGCGCCTTCGCCGTCATTGGGCTCCGATCGGGTTCCATGCTCTCCGTATATACATTGGGAGTTTGTTTCTCCACCTTCCGTCACCATTCGGCCATCAGTATTATATGCCATTGTCCTGGTTTACTGTGGTGCTGAGGTAACCTTGACTCCTGAAAAACCCTTTTGCGATGGAATCAACTTTTGTCGGCATTAGGGGTATTACATCCGTTGAAGTTCCGGGACCACTTTCTCTTTCGTTCCCTGAGGTGCTTGCTTGTCCCGAGCTTGGCCCTCCTGGCTGTCCTGGACACCTCCGTGTCTTTCCTGGTGTCATCTTCCACTGCTGATCTGATGCTGTCCTGAGGTGTCCGGGCTGTTTTCTTGCCGGATCTGACCATGTAAGTGGCCTGGCCGATCGCTTTTATAACTGATCTATCTTGGCACGAGTCCTTCACTAAAATTTTTTTAGCAGCCGGCTGCGGATGGGCTTTAATGTAGATTGTTTGACCTGCCAGTGGTTGTTTGCTTTCAGGTAGCCACCACACTGCTAACTGCTTTTTCTGTTCACATTGCTCCCGTTACCTGTGACGGCATGTATCCTTGCATGCGCCACTGGTCTCCAGTGTGCTACTGTTTCTCATGGGCGGGCACTTTCTTTTACTGGGCAATGTAATATTTCGACGTAACAGCACTTGGGCAGGCGATCTTCCTGTTGCTGCATTGGTGCAACGTCGGAGCGTGAAGAGTGCGGCGGGCAGGTTGTCGGCCCAGGTCTTATGGTGCTCCCCACATGGAGCCAGAGTTGTACCTTCAACTCCTGGTTATTCCGCTATGTGGGGTTATACCGCCGGTGATACACCGCAGTCCTAAGGTGCCGCAATCCTCAGACCGTATGCAGTTCTCGTCAGCATTTTCCCATAAACTCGGTCCCATTGTCTGTTAGGAGTACTCTGGGATAGCCCCAACAAGCGAAAAATTATTATTGCATTACTTTTGTAAATTGTCCTGTAGTGCACTACTGATTTTATATTCCTCTACCAAACAGGAAAAATTATCCATCACGAGGATAAACGCTTGCCCCCTGCTGACTTGGCCATTAAGTCTAAACACACCATTTCAAATGGTTTCTTTGTCTTCCTCGGCTGTTGTTGTGTGTGGTCAGTTCTGCATGGTTTAAACAAATTTCATTATTTGCACTGTCTAACCCAGTTCCACACACAGTGTGTCAAACATGGTCAAATAAAATATTCTTTCACATTTTTCACAGTTTGTTCATGCCTCTGGTTGTCCAGTCATAGAGCTCGCATGCACATGTGCGAAAACATTTCCCTACTCATAATGGGAACTTAGAGCCACAATGTCGTGTTTTCCTGTTGCGAGCATGTTTCCACGTGGCTTTTTCCATTACACACCATTCTTCTACATTCTCTCTTCGCACTTCTCCTTTGTTTCCCGCTATAATGCACAATTTTCCTGCATGGCTATGACTTCTCGATACAGTTCTGACACAAGCTCCTCTGTTTCCAAGATGTTTATTTTGTTTATGTGTGCCTCAGTTACACGGTACTTGTGTGATGGGTGGCAAAACTCTTCCCACTCTATGTCATCTGTTACTGTTACTGCCGGGTTCGGAGTCTGCGACAGTATATATGCAAGCTCATTCTCCTGCCTGGGGACGGTTAAATTATAAAATCATACACCTCTAAACATTTGTACAACAGGGTGAATTTACTCTGGCTTTCACGCATGTGTTTAGCCACACTAGGCAGTGGTTATCCATTCTGTGTGTGAATCGCCTGTATTCCAAATATGGCCAGTATTGTCTCATGGCCAGATGATGGCAAGCATTACGTTCTTTAACGTCCTACCTGTGTTCAGTGTTTCCCAATTTGGCGCTCGAAAAATCAATTACCTTTTTCTCGCCTGCGTCATTGTATTGGTAGAGCACAGCAGCTAGCCATTCCTGTCAGGCGTCCTTCTGTAAATACAAATGGCGCGATGTGTCATATCTTGCGAGGTGGGGCATGTCTGGAAATTCTCACTGTGGTCTCGAAAATCCTTCTCTTGCAAACTACCACACACATTCCACTTTTGTGGTGACAGCAAGTCCATGAGGATGTGGTAATCATGAAAATTGCTCAATATACACCCGCAACCAATTAACCAGGCCAAAGAATTTTCGCAGTGGTTTCCGTCAGCGCTGCGCTTGTTGGCATTCTATTAGCCCCAGCTGATCAGGTATTGCCGGTTGCCTGACTCACTGACCACGTGGTCTAGAAATTCCTATTCGATCTTTCCCAAGTTGACATTTACTAACTGTGCACATTAGTCCGATAATGTGCCAGTCTGTCTAGCACTAACGAGAGCTGAAGCCAGTGCTCTTCCCATGTTTCTGACAAAATCACCACTTCATCTAAGTAGGCCAGCGGGAACACTCCTACTAGGCCGTCCAGCATCCTAACCATCACACTCTGAAATGTGGCAGGGGCAAACATGAACCCAATGGGCGTAGAACAAAACTGATACCTCGGCCGTCGGGAGCTGTAAAGGCGATCTTTTCCCAGTCTTCCTCCCAGTAGCTGCAGAGCAGGACGACTGAAGACATAATTTTTGCGATTCCCACTGAACCCAAGGCATCGTTTACACTGATGTAAGGGGATATCGTGCTACACATGACCTGATTGATGCGTCTGAACTCCATGCAAAACCCTGACGTGTGGAGTTTTCAGAACAGAGGGGATTGACAGGTTAGGTAATTCTGCTGGAAAATAGGATAGGTTTTACAGGGTTTGGGCGCCATTGCAGAGCACTAGATTCTTGGGGACCGTGAAGAACGATGGCCATGTGGCCTCCCCTCGATGTTCCGACATCATTCCTGAAGTGATTCCTGTTCGACAAATAATTCCAAGTCTTCAAACAGATGTTAATCATGTTTGGCCTAGGCTAGCAATGGTTATGCCCATCGTATGTATGTATCTGCGACGAAAATTGTTGTGTGTTGGTTCGGCCAACCAATTCCCTCAACACTAGTAGTAAATTATTTGAGTTAAGAATTACACTAAGCACATGGGTAAGACCGACAGATAAATAAAGTTGTACGCAGAACTTTTTTCACGACAATAGAATTTATCATATTACCCTAGTATGAGGCACGCAAGTTTATACATCTCCACTATAATTTTAGAGCTCTACAGCGAGTTAAAAGGGACAAAGCGATAAAAGATTACATGAAAAATTACGGTTCAACGGTGAAAGAAAACGGTCTGAATGGTTGGGTGGTGCACACTCCAGGGTAACGAGAAAGTAATTAAATGTTCCAGAAAAATTAAATTAAGTATTGCATCTTCATGACCGGTTCAAAAGTTGGCGATCCATGGAAGGTGAAGGCCTACTAAAGTATCATGGCTCTGTAGTTTGGGGCCTAGGTGCCAATTCCCGCGACAACACACGAAGTCCCGTTGTTCAGAACAAAACTAATTTAAGATGGATGAGTACAACGAAGATGGCACATAATGATAAAAATAATTACATTCCACACTTCAGATTATGTAATAAAATACTTAAAATAAAATTAAAATAAAGTTGTGAACGGTACATGCACGTTCATAATTGCAGTGCAGTTCTGTCCTTTCCTAACCGAAACATGTTAGAATTAACATGGTGTGTGTGTCCTTTTTTATAGGGATCATGTCCCGCATTCGTGAGTGCTTCATTGATAATTTATACAAGTACATTGCAATTTATATTTAAAAAGAAAAAATGACTTAAAAAGTTTATTGATTATTCGGATACAAGTTTACAACGTCTGTGACAAAAGTCCGTAGGCGCGCAATTGCCCTGGCTCCGCTGCTTGGCTCTGTTGGCCAATCTTTGGTTTATTATGTTACCTATGACACTGGTTTCGTGATATGTAGCACCTCCAAAACAATAACAGGTGTGTAAAAGTAAACAAGATCGATAAATGTACAAACCTTTTCAAAAAATGCTTAAATAATATTCTACAGTGTTACCTTGTGATAGTTGGCACTTTAGTGCAATTAGAAAACACTATAAATGTTACAACATTGAAAAACATTAATGAATGTATCTTGTGTACACAATTCGTGTACACATCACTTATCTTATTTATATATTATGGCTTTATTATACCCTTAAGAAGCAACATGCTAGAACACAACATAACACTTGAAATATAATATGGCACAACTGTCAACAATAATAATATTTTACCCTTAATAGTGCGTGAAAAAATTCTGTCCAGAGCTCGTGTGCATGGCACTCACCTTTGCAAACATATTACACTCGGCAACATAATATTGCAAGAACACACTAAATATTTCCCTCCCCAAAATGTAAACAAAACAAAATATGACATTTGGTTGCTGCGGTGCTCAATTGGAAAACACACTATATATCACTTTGAAACACAATATTAAAAAGTCAATTTAGCAAACAATAATAAACATATCTATCCTGATTTCACTGCACTGGTGCATTTACACTGACACACAGAACGTAGGCTGACACACAGGCATCGCTCGTGGTTGAAAATAACTGAAGCGGGGATACTGACGGGTGAGTTAAACGGGCTGACACTGACAGTTCATGTCAACCTCCAGGTTCCATTCTTTTTCAGCGCTAACATCATAGTGGAGTTATACATACTCCTGGTTGGCTCAATTACCCCATCTGCTAGCATTTCTGATTTCTGATCTTTAATGATGAGTGCATGATGAGGAGTGTAGCTGCACGGGCTGCTATAAATATGCCCCTCCTTAGTTAAGAGAATTTCGTGGTCTTCCACAATATTTCGGCGTACAACGTCGTGTTTTGGGAAAACAATTTATAGATCATCTAGTAGAAGCTGGAGCATGGCCCTTATGTTTTACGGGGATGTTGTGTTCTAATTCTGCCCACTGAACTTTTAGTATTTGCTCTGCCTTGCAGCTGTCAATATTGTACTCAGTCCGCCTCTTTCAATCCTAATGCATGTGTCTTTCAGCAGTTTAAACAATAGTTTTTTGTTCTGTTAGCCACGGCACTCCTAAAATAGAATCATCAGTGATTTCATCAGTAATAGTTGCAGTTGTTATTGTTTCCAGATCTCTGATTTTTATTGTGACTGTAGCCTGCCCGACTGTGGAATTAGTGCACTGTTTATTTGCTAGCTTAATTACTTGACCAGTTCAGGTTACGTCACTGTGATTAACAAATTTAGGTTGGCAAACAGTATGGGACACTGCAGTGTCTATTAAAGCATGACACAGTAGACCGTTTACATGAACAAGTACCCTTATGAATTTTGCACCATGACTACTAACCTTGCATATCAGTGCTTGTTCAGGCATTACAGTTGGGTTGTTGTGTGGGGGAGGGGAAACGATCATGTCAGGGGGCTTTACCCCTTCATCCTGTTTCCCTGCAGGTCTTCGCTGGTGGCAGGACATCTGTTGTTGTTGTGAGGGATCCTGGGACACTCATGCCAATGGCAGGCTTCTCTTGGGCAGAATCGTCATGGCACTGCAGGTGGCTGCGACCTGCCTCACCTGACGAACATTATTCAACCTCTGCATGCACATGTAATCGCTGTGTTACCACCTCCTCTGGCACGATGTTGATAACTGTGGTTGACAACTCTTGGTGGTTCTTGTCTCCTTTGTTGATGTTCCCGAGAATCCACTCTGTTTCTTCACAGCTGTTTCTGTTCTCATGAGACACATGACGCGCCCGTGCGCCTCCTATTTTGAGATGCAGCAAACACGTACTAAGCTCCAATATGATTGCAGCATGCATAAACTCTTCTTGTCCGCTGTTGAGTAGCAGGATGTGAGCGGTGCGATATTCAGGTAGGGCATTCTCGGCGATGACTTAAAGTTCCTCGTACTCGGATAGCTCTGGACAAAAACTACATACCAGTTGAATCTTTCTATTAATGAAAGCAGTTAATGTTTCTCCATTTTGCTGCTCCCGTAAGGTCTGTTTACTTTGTGCCTGGATCGACGTGAAGGTACCTCGATACCTGCACCAAAAAGAGTGCAAAATCGCAGTACACATCAGTCCATAATAATTCAACGACTTCCACCAGTGCCACGTGTCACCCTCCAGTTGTTGACCAACACAGCCTGGCCACTTATCTTCTGATACAATTTCCAGAGGAAGTTGGCAATAACTTAAAATGCATTGGTGTTGGGCGACTGGGAATTTCTGACTTGTTGACAGTTGACGTAGTTTCCATAGTGTTGTTTACACTCATTTGCACAGTCGTGAGTCGTGTTGATGTTGGAAAAATGTTCGGTAAATACGGTAACATATCTGGTTAATGCAGATTGTACATGGATGTGGAAAATACAGAGGCATAGATGGAACATAGGGTGTTGATTTTATAGGTAGTAGAGACACAAATGGAAGGGTAGACATCAGTGTGGTTGTGATTCTGGTGTGGAAGTCGTGGCTGGTACCACACGTGTGTTCTGAACGAGTGGTGTTGGAGGGGAAGCTCTTACTTGTGTCCGCACAGTCCTGATATATAAATTTCGCCCCGTGAACTTTGGTCTGTTCCACTTCTGTTTGAGACTTGTTTTATACCATTGTTTAACACGTTATGCATGTTTGAATTCCTCTACTTATCTGCCCCGCACATTCCGTACGATCGGATATGTTGATTCTTTGTAATTCGCCGATAAATTTGTCTCAGTTGTACGTGGTTGTACTTTGTGTTACCGGTTGAACATTGCACTGTCTGTATTTAAACATGGGTCCATTCACAGTTTCCTGTTCGCTGTTATTTATGATCTCTGTGTGATACCGATTGTTATACTGTACGCAATTCAAAATAATGTAATTTGGTCCGTGCAGAGTAGGTCGGGACACCAGTTGACTTGACTAGTGTCCGAAAGGTTGATGTTCGGTTTTTGTTCTAGTAAATTTTGTACAACGTCCTGTTTGTTTTCACTGTCGCAGTTGACCACTGCAAGGACGCTCGTCTTGCTGGACTTCTGTTCATATTTCAAGTACCTGGTACCCCGTTCGAATTTCGAAATGAGGTCTTTCAGAAGCAGGCGAAGGCAGTGCGGACATACCAACACCGGAACATCGCTAAATGTCAGCCAGCCATGATGTGTTTAGAAACAAACCAACATGGTCATGGAAGAACTGGCACGGGAGTGTGGTCGGGAGAAGGCAGCGCTCGGCACGGCATGGGTGACATCACGATGTGGGTATCAATGACCTACTCGGCTGTTTGGCAGGGTGGTCGGGAGCATGGAAGGGTAGCTTATTCCTCCTCCTCCTTTTCATTTCTCCTTCACCTCCTCATGGCACGATGCAGGAGGAGTGGAAGGTCTGCGCGTGCAGCCCCCTTGTCCTACTGGGTGCCTGGGTGGCCCGGCATGGCTGACATAAGAGCACTTCAAAATGGCCGCGGTCTGCTGCCCTACATATTCTAGCTCATGGTTGCTGTAATGGCGGCGATCTTCCAGTCTTTGCATGCTTTCTCACGCTGACCACGTGCTTCATTTTCTAGCATCCTGGGCATCGGGACGGAGTCCCATGGCTCCGGTAGCATGCTGTATTTGTTCTTTATATTCTCTTGTTGTTGGTGTTGGTCAAGATAAGTGGGGAAGCATCTGGCAGGAGTATGAAAATTTTGAAAATTGCAGGAATATTTGGAAAATAATTATGGTTTGACTGAAGCTAGGAATTGTTGCTGGTAGGATATCGCCACTAAGTTGGGCGACATTTGATGGAGGATGGTGGAGCAAAATTAGATTAAAATTAAGTTGGAGTTGCGGTAGGATGGTTACAAGGAAACCTTTTTGAATTCGCATGTGATACGTGGGCACCAGGCATTGCATGGAGCACAATGCCAATCTGTTGAGTAGAGCTGACTGCTGTCTCAGCATCGTGTGCCGACGGCCAAAGGCGGTACCCTTCTGGTGTTGCAGTGGTGTTGCTCCTTAAGTAGAAATTATTGTTAACACACGTACTACCCGATGGATTCTCAGGGCGATCCACACACTTGTACAGAGCAATGTAAATAAACACTGAAAATATTACATTAAACACTTTGAAAGGTTACTTGATGATGTTACAGGAAGGTAACGGCCCACACACCTAAACGCCCATAAGCAACCTGAATGAAGGCGCACACTGTTCATTTGCATAAATCTGTGGGTTTTATTACACTCTTCTAATTAGAAACACTATATATAAAATGCCGGGCTTAAACCTGCCGGTTAGGCAATGTGGCATAAAGTCGGCAAAGGCTACAACTAATTATGCGGAAACTTTAACTTCCCCGCGATGCAAACCATGGTTGAGAGAGGGGTGGAAAATCTCGGGCAGCCATTAAACGAACGTTTCCAGTATTTACTCTATTGCAGTGATATGCTTAGTGATCAAAAAGTATAAAGCTGTCCGAGTATGGGAATTGCTACGATATTGGTCTGCACATTGTTACCCCCCGAGGCACGGCATGCCTGCCGAAGTTGGTGTGCAGGCAAGTAGTGCGGTCTATTTCCTTACATTACTAATTTCTAAAAACAAGACACACATTGCTTACCTGATTGCATCTGCTACATGATTAAACTCACAAAATACAGAACCCTTTTATATGCACATAACAGCGAATGAAATGAATAGTGGATGCAACACACGGAGAATGAAAAGTACAGCATTTAATAAAAATAATACTTACTGGGCCCGTGAGGGCCCTTAAACACAGTAGGACTCTGTTATATATCATAGCGTGGCAAGGCGTTTGTGATCGTCTCATATATTCTTTCCCTTAAATAAACAACCTTTTGCACAGTGTCTACATTCTGTATATGTGGATGTGGGCGCACGTGGCCACTCAGCCCCTACTACACATGTTGCACTGCGCTACACTCTCATGGCACTACACCACCGCTACTTCGGCGCCTCTAGCTGCACTGGTGTTGTGTCTGGAACGACGTATGTAATGCGAGGCACGTCTCGACCGGTCCGCATGAGTGACTGGTAAAGTGCGGATTCCCACAATAGACGTCGCCGCAGAAAAAAAGGGGGTGATGGGGGGCTTGGGGAGAGAATATGGCATCAAGCCAATCACGGTGCTTCTTGCAACTTCGTTTTCGCCCGCACGCATGGTCTGTGCTGATCAAGTTACTCTGATCTCAACTTTTCCATGTGCATCCGACAGAGCGGAATGCCACATGTTGACCTCTGCAAGCTTCTTTTTCTGACTGACGGGCATTTTTCGTATGGCTGGGTGATGCACATTAGCTGTGCAAAACACTACTGATAATTCTAAATAACATAATAAACAAAAATCACTGGCTTTTAATAATATACAAAACTTTAATAATAAACCTTATGAAATGAATTAACAAAAATAAAAATTTAACAGTAATGTATAAATATCCAATTGTAATATGTTTATTTGAATTAGGAAAATAATTTATAACTATTTGAAAGCCACTACGGCATCTTTGGGGTGCAAAGCACACACTTTTTAGGCTTTGCTCATTGATTCGTATCAAAATAATTAAGTGCCATTCAAAAATATGGTGATAACTTTTCATATTTCGCCATTAATATGGACATGAATTTATCATACACCTTTCTCGACATATCCGACCTTCTGGGAAGGGTTGGAGGTAACACTCGCTTGATAATACAGTTATTCCACAATCGAGCTCTATTTTGTTCAGTTGCACATCTCTATGCGACATTTAAGAGCCCTGGTTGATTGAGGCACTGTTTTTCACCTGGAGTGCAGAACATCATCCTATGTCAAACCAGCCTGTCATGGAGACCATCTGTAGGCTATGTGCCATCTAGACACAGCTGGTGCAGTTGACAGGCCTGCTATGTTGTGGCAGTGCATCGTACTGCATCTTTATGTCCCTACTGGTTTTCTTGGGCTGGTAGCATCTCCTGCATGGAGAGCCCACATCTGTGTAGGATACTGTTGAGTCACTGCAGCACAGGCATGCCCGTATAGACCATGAGTGTAGCTATTTTGAACAGCTGGGAGGTGACAAATTTGCGGCATCACTGCTCTACCTGTTGCCATCACTTGAGCAATGTGAAGTCTGCCACCTTTGCATCAAGTTAGTAGTAACTCATAATGGTTGCACATTAGAGGGGTGGTCATACTGTGATGCCCTGTATGAGTAGTGGAGAACTCCTATGCTGTATCGCCCTCCCAGTACATCACTTCCTCATCCACACTGTATAAGTCGAACCCACACCATTGATATTGTGTTGGGGGCTCAATTTAAATTTATTTACTATATAATTAAAGCACTCATATTTCTGAAAACATTAATCCGATTTCAATGAACGATAACTTCTTGGCTTCCCCTTACAATTATCTACGAAATGATACGTAAATTGATATGATTTAGTGAGTAGTTGTCTAAGCATTTAACCGAAATTCTCAAAAGACGAACTTATAATAGCAGTAATACTTGTAACACATTAATTAACTGGAAACACATTTCAATAGAAAGAGATCCTCCGATAGTATAGTAAACTATAATCTTAATTGTACCTAGTGACAAAATGGAGACAAGAGAAAACGAAAATAAAATTATGGATGTCTGGTGGGAAACCACAATGATGATAATCAAGAATAATCAAGAAAGATGCAAAAGTTAAGACTTCTGCATTATCCCCGAATATGAAAGAAGAGTTTGGAAAACAAGTAAGACCAAGAACAATATATATATTAACGAATAACACTTCGAAACTGGGTTTAGGAACCTAGTAGTATTGCCGAATATCGAACGCTTTACTTATAATGGTAATGTCTTTACATTTTTGTATGATATAATTCATTTATATCTGTGAAGTGCAATTATAATTGTTTGTACTAGAGTATATAAAATATTCCCCCACACAAATTTGCCATGCAGTGGAAAAAAACTGAAACTGATATTCAACCACTCGGATCAGTACAAAAGGCTTCACTTCAAATCAATGGAAAACCTCTGATTGTTTCAGTGAAAAACTCTCACTTCTTGAAGTAGTGACTTTAAACAATTTCACTGAGTTAATAGGTGACAACCGAATGCAGTAGCGTATTAAATATTGATTTCATTGAATTTAGCCAAAAACAAAAAAAAAAGTACGTTAAATATAAATACGGATGATAGTATTGCCCGATTTTTCATAATTTAAAGAATTAAAAACAATATCGAAGGTGGCCGGGTTGAACACATACACCATTTCTATTTCGCTTTTAGGCCGTTACCTTACCATCTGCGTTACCAGTTATGTTAAAAATGAGAGCAAAATATATGTCTTATACTTCTTATCGAAATCGTTAATATTTAAATTATATACCCTTCCTTTTCAAATGTGGTTTTATTGGTAAGGTTAGTATTGTTAAAACTAATACTCTGTATGAATGCAATTTCTTCACCATATTATATGCAGTTTAAACCTTCAAACAGGGCGCTGTCGTGATTACATGAATACGAAAAGAAAGAGGTTAAAACGCAATGAAAGGCTGAATGACCGTATTGCCTCGTAAAATGGTGATTTGAAAGAAGAAACCCATTTTAGACAGTATTTTGTATTGGGTTTATTAGTTTATTCGTTTTTATTTCTCATGATACACATTGTTAAATGGGCATTTTTTAAACGTTTTTTCACGGCCATTTGTACACACTGTTTAACTGATTTATCAGTTAAAAAACAAACCACTAAAAAACTGTTAAAAAAGTGACTGATGAATGAGTAGAAAACGTCACTGAATAAATACATGAGGTATATCTGGCATGTTTTCTCTAATAAATCAGTTAAATTTATTGAAGCTGCGCGTTAAATTGGCAAGGTTCTGAAGACCGTTCGTAACAGTGACATTCTCCCTGATTCAAAATTTAGAGTGTATTGCAGCGTTTTGGTAGTATACGTTATTCACAGTAAAATGAAAACTTCTGAATGCTTTATCTTAGTTCTACTTTTCTACATGTTGTGTGTTCTTCCGTCTTATATAATAATAATATTCTCATGGGTCTCATCACTTTATTTATGCTTCGGTCATGTGAAAAATTGAAATTATTAGAAACGTTTATATGTTAACAATATCCTCATTTTTACACTTCGAAGCATAAAAAACCAGAAAGCGAAAGAAATAATTATAATGATCAGAAATTGTTACCTAAAACTTTTAATTCGATGTTAATGTATGGAACGATTTTGCAGCAAATACGGAAAATATGGGCCAGAATCGGGTTGGTTAAAGTTAGCCGACAAACTGGCCAGCCAATACCAGGCCGCTGTCTTATGCCGGAAGCGGACCGATGGAAATATGGACTGGCGGCTAACTTATGGCCTACAGTGTCAGGCCTGTAAAGGTAAAATGTTGTTACGATGCAGGACAGTGACGGCTGGGTGTTGTTACGATGCTCGGCTTGAGACAGCTATATGTCTTTATGATGCGGAAGTCGTTACGATGGCGGACCTGCGACGGCTGGATGTCGCTATGATGCTGGGCCTAAGATGGCTGGTGACGTTACGATGCCGGGCCTGTGATGTCTGGATGTCGTTACAATGCCGGACATCGATGGCTGAGTGTTGTAACGATGCCGGGCCCGCTACAGCTGGATGTTGTTACTATGCTAGGCCTGTAACAACTGGATGTTGCTACGATTCCGAGCCTGTGACTTCTGGGTGTCGTTACGATGCCGGACCTGCGACGGCTGGATGGTTGGATGTCGTTACGATGCTGGACCTGCAATGGCTGGATCTCGTTACAATGCCAGACCTGCGATGGCTGGATGTCCAGAAATAAGCAGTATAACAATGTAAAAGACCTTATCTTATTTATAAAAAAATTTTGTAATAGTAATTTCTTCTTTACTCTTATTCATTTCATTGACTTGTCAGCACATTATATGATATGAAAATGTTTTGCTTGCCGAGCATGGGACTCGACCCTAAGACCTTTGAGTTAACAGTCCACCTTTCCGACCTATACAACATGGGGTAAGTTGCTAGCATTTTCAAGTAATTAAAAATATATCATGACACAAATTATTATAGAGGAGAACATACATTTAATAACAATATATCAAATACTTTTCAAATGAAGTTTATTTAGAAACTATTTCTTCAGTGTCTTGCAAACCAAATAGTTTTTGTTAGTTTTTAATATATCTGTAGGATGGTTGTACAAATAAAAAAATTTCAAAGTCAACAAATGCCATGGGCTACCACGTGACACACATATAATCACGAAAAATCACGCTAAAGTTTAACACTCCGTCTCAAAAAAAAACATCATGCAATTAACAGCTAGCTAACATCTTGCTTATTCAAAACACTTTCCAAAAGTTTGTCGGCAAAAAGACATCATATTAATATATTTTTTGTGATTAAACGCCTTCTCTAGAAAACATTAACTGGCCACAATAAATAAGATCATGGCCAGCTTACTGAAAAGACAAAAATGCTGTATGGGACTCCGTCCAAAAATATTTTTAAGATGGTTGCAACATGTTTGCTCTGAGATATCTTGCCGACATATTTTCGGTGGCATCCATCTTTACCATAAATAAATAGAGTTAGCCATTTTTTTCTTACTGCAAACATTCGCTCTCAAAAAAGACATATTTCCATTAACAGCTAGCTAACATCTTGCAAATTGAAAACACTTTCCAGAAGTTTGTCTGTAAAAAGACATAGTATTTGTATCTTTATTGTGATAAAGAGCCTTGTCTCGAAAATGTTACCGGGCGGGAATAAATAAGATAATGGGCATCTTCCCGAAAAAAACAAAGTTGATTTATGGAAATCGGCCCAGAAACATTTTTAATATGTTTGCAACATGTTTGCTCAGTGATATAATGGCGACATATTTGCGATGATATGCATCTATTATACTAAAAATTACAGCGGGCCGTTGACTTTTTCTTAGAGCTTGCAATCTGTCTCAAAAAAGACATCACGCCGTTGTCAGATGGCTAACATTGTAACGACAGTTGCTGACAGTACAGGTCTTGGACCGACAATTTGCTGACACTTTGCCAACAGGTTGTGTTTGCTGGGTTTCCATTCATCGTTACCAATTTTATTGGTCGTATGTGACTCAGGGCGTCCGTTAAAATATATGCAAGTAGGAGCAGTGACTTTTTCTAAGGTTGATTCCATATGTCCTCACCTTATCGTGAACAAACTTTAAAATTAATGGAACCCCAAAGAACATCAGTATGGCTACAATGCGAGTAAAATATGCCCAGGCAGCACTCCCGTGTTGTGAATCTGGCTCTCACCCCTGCCGACCGCCACAGCAGACACGGCTATGAAGTGCTAGTAGTGCAACATTTCCCCCTTAACTGATGGTCAGGAGGTTGTGTGGTTTTAGAGGGGCGGGGGGGATGGCCTAGAACATTGACCATCGTCCTATGCTTTTGCTGCTATAGTACTCAAGTGTCGCGTCTCCTACAAATGCTTCCGCCATAGATTAATTTTCATCTCAAATTAAAGTGCAAAAATATAATATTAAGGAATGTGAGAACCTGTAAAAGAAATGACGAAGTTCCATAATATAATTAATACCTTTTGCTGTGAGTAATTATGGTCTCCATTAAATTTTGGACTTTAAATTTTAACAACCATAATCACACAGTGCCATAACAACAAAAAGTCATCAAATTATAGATACATATAAATATGGTGAACACCTTTTGTGGTGTGAGTAAATTCATTGCCTTCAAAAATAGTATATTTTAATTTCATGCAAAAGCCAACTTGTAAAGTATGGCATTGGAAAATAAAAGTATTCGTTAGTGAAATATTGACACAACGAAACTAAATGTTGTTTAGAATCAACCGGGTACAATGTATGTTAAACCTGTGAACAACAAGTGAAGAATGTAAATAAAAATTGATATGGTATTATTTTAGAGAAACATTTAGAGAAACCTGTAATACAACACACGCCATCGACAATATTCACCACAATTATCGTATACCAGTATTCGAAACGTGTTGATGTGTGTTCGAGAATCAGATGCAATGCCGTGGGACTGGCTGGTGCACTTACCACTAAACCACCTTTCTTGAACAACCACAGAAAGAGCAGATAATAATAAAGTATATTTCAATCTGGAAAATTACCTGGAATAAAATTATTTATTTATATTTCTGAATCTTTATATAGTCGGAAAATATTATTCATATTAACCACTGAAATAATAATGCAAATTAGTATTGTAAACTCTTTTCGTTCCAGACCAAAAAATTGTAAAATTAAACTTTGAAATCTTAAACGGAAAATCTCAATGCTTTGTTAGAAAAGGAAATTAATTGGAGAAACTGAATTTTAAATGCAATTGTTACATTTAACATACATTTTTCAGTAGTCCTACGACAAATTTAAGCACCAGCAATAAGTACACATTATATTCTGCAGTTTAAGTTAACAACACTAGTATCCAAAAGTAATGATAACTATTATTTTCATAGACTATGACATAACATATGTAAAACTGTGGGCTACATTTAACATCTGACAAAAGCGTGATCAGGGTTGCCACAGGTCTGGAAAACCGGAAAAAGAGGGAAATGTCAGGGTATTTTTAAACTGTCAGTGAAATCAGGGAAATGTCAGGGAACATGTTATCCATTACAAAATATCTTACTTTCTATGTACATATTGGTAGGTTAAATGTTGTTTAACATAAAATAATACGGAAATTGTAAAAGTCATTCAGCTTAACTTACTATTTATCTTTGATAATGTGGGTACTTTTATTCGCAAAGAGTCTAATTGTGTGCATATACTCATATATTAAAATATAGACACAATGAATCAAAACATTTTTGTAGAAAATTTTATTCTCTACACAATTTCCCATGCAGAAAAAAATAATGCAGCTGTTTGTTGAAAACTGGATTAAATTATTTAATCGGCAACCATTCAACAATGAGAGACTTTGCACAACTAAGATGCCCGAGGGCATCTCGCTTGTTTTCTGATAGCGTTGAAAAGTTCAAGCGCCAGATTTCAAAACATTATAAGATAGTTCACTTAATAGTCCTAAATGTGTATATTATCTTCGCTTTATACGATATATCTTATAAACCACGGCCCTCTGGGAAATTGAAAAACGGTGGTGAAGGACCTGTCAATGGCCTTCTACGATACTGTAGTCCAAACATAATGATGGAAGTTGCAGCGTTTGTTTTGCTGCTGCATAAATCTCCGACCTGAAACGTCACCTCCTCGCTCGCTTAACACAGCAGTAGAAATCGGTATATTTGATTACCATAGCTTTATTGGGAAATCTGCATTAAAACATTTGACATAAAATGGCATTGCAACATCTGACTTGGATAGAAGTAGGTCCTCTGCTTATACATGGCGGTATTCAAGGAAGCAAAATTATTTGCCTTTCTTGCTGACTTAACGAAGCACTAAAATACAAGTATAATAACATTAATGGGGAGCTTTGTGTTTCTTTTGGCGCTTTTACAATATGAAAGTAAAAGTTATTCCTCTGGGAATACCAGCTCGCCAGGAAAAGGGATATGCAATTTTTATAATATTTAATCGCTTATAGGAGCTGTGGTGTTGCAGCCGGCATACTACTTGCCTCGCCGCACGACAAACGGGGGTAAAATCCGTACTTTCGTGTGTAGGAAACATGGCGGGTATTTCTGTTGGTCGGCGGGTAGTGTCGGGGTACTCTCGATACTTTCTGTCTGTCGCTGCTCAATCTCTACCTCTCTTCAACACCATCTGCGCTGAAGACCTTATATGTTAAGTGCCACATACGTCTCTCTCATGGTGTTAACTTAAGACTGTGTTTCACCTACATGCAGTACATCACATCTACATTAATCATTCAATGAATTACATTACATTGTTCATCTCCGTTGTCAATTAATGTTAATTTTGTATCGATCGAATATCATATGATACTTGCAGATGCCACTTATACATGACGTGAAATACGGTTTTACACGTGCCATACGAAATCTTACCTATTATTCCTATTAATTTTTAACTTGCCGTCTGAATTATGAATATTTTTGGAACCATGAGTCTTTGTGGAAGATATTTTTTTCTTATAAAACTCGCAAATACTCTGCTTTGGATAATCTTGTGGCCTGTAATACACAGACTCCTATCCCTTGTTAGTGTTAATACTTCCAGCCCTACAATTAAATGTTTGGTGAGAAAATTAAAACAAGTAACAAAATTGCAACATAGAAGACATATGACTTGAAAAAGTATACAGGAACAATTACAATGCACTTGCAATGTATTACATTATTTAGACAAACTAAACATTTTTAGGCTATTGTATACATGTAACTATGAATAAATAAATAATTAAAAACTGTCTCCATATTTTTGCATTCTAACTTTTCTTTCCTGAGATATTTTTGCATGAGCGAATAACTAAGTCGATTTTATTTCTTAATTGAAAATTTGTTTGAGTAAATAGGCCTAGTAGACGTCTTTTTATACGAGGTATGCCTAGTGCCAAGACAAAATGAACACGCAGTATGGGGGTTTCACCTATTCCACCGATTCATAGTCCGCCTGGCTGTATGAGGTTCCCACTGCTTGCAGCTCGCACTACTGTCCGCGCCAGTCATCGTGGCCCTTGAGCTCCCTCGTCCGTCAGTAATAGGCTGGACACGGACAGACGCCGCAGCGGGCGGAGATTACTAACGGCGCGGATATCTATACTCTTCACTTAAAGCATTTAGCAGCGTGTCCGTTGAATGATTTTAAAATAAAGCCTGGTTCAGTTCACATTCTTACCTATCACGCCAAACGATACTGTCCAAAAGTAAACAGATATTCAGCATTGCCCTTTTCGTGCATGGGAGAAACCTCAGTTTACGAATACAGGATTACGATGTAAATGCATGACAAGGAACTAGATGCAAAATATATTTTTCTTTATTGTTTGGTAATCAGAAAATGTTACAAATATTATATGAAATAGGTTCAATTTATAAGTTATCTCAGAGGTACATTTCTGAAGGAAAGCCTGCACACTTGTTCAGTACCTTGCCCATAGAGACGATTACGCATGTGGTGCGCGTGCCTGGGTTGTCCTCAGCGCTTCAACCTTCTGGACGAAATACGTCCAGGTAGACGGAATGCTTAATGAGCGGTTGAAGATTTGGGCTGCTTTTAGCACCCAGGTTTGAGAGCCCTTCATGGTAAAGAGAAATGAGTATGGAGCAGCGCCGGAATTCAATGGTGGGGGAAATGGGTGATCAGTGAGAAAACACGTCTACTAGTTGCATCGTCCTGAACCCTTCCAATATGCAAATATCCGGGGTGATCTGGCCAGAAATCGAACCCGTTTCGCCATGGTGAGAGGAGAGTATTCTGATCACTACACCATCGCGGCCCCGCGAATGATTAATGTTCACTGTCGGATTATGGTTATGTCTGATATATGCAATGATGTCGTAATAGTAAATATGTACTAACACACTAAAACTAATATTTTTTAAGTATATTATAAACAACGCAATATTTTTAACGGCTATGTCTGCCTAAAAGTGCTCACTTAAAAGAATATTTTATTATCAGGAATAAAAACAATGTAGCTGATGAAACCAGTATAAAAGAATAGCCAAAAATATTACTTTGTCATGCCATGAACTTAAGATAATGCAGGTAAATTTCTCTAAACTTCAAGCGCTAGAAATATTTCGAATAGTGATGACACTGCAGGCTGAGTTGCAGGGAAATTTGTACGAGAAGGACTGAAACTTTCCAAATGCTCTATAATATTGTTTGGCATAGTTACAGAGCAGACATTTATACACTCGCTCGACTAGGTCTACGTCAAGTTCAAGAAGCAAGCTATTGTCTATGCCAGACGTAGTGAAACTTGTTTGAACGTGGGTGCGGGAGTTTGTTGGGAAAGGTGAAACAACTACCTACGTGGTAATGTCTTTGTAGCATCCGACCAGAAAATATGACTCCAAAACACGCAGTTAAATTGTTGATTTAGATTTCAATAGATGTCGGTGAATATTTAGGAATATATAAGAAGGATATTTATAGAATTTAAAGGTAAATAGTAAAAAGTACGAGTAGGTGTTGTGACAGAGAGGCTAAATAGGTATATGTATTAAGGAATGCCGATCAAGAAAGCAGTTGATTGCGTTGCCAACTATTCTGGCATCAGTAACGGGTTTATCCAAAGGGATAATGGAATTTTGTTGTATAGTAGTCCATATACATCACCTTGTTTGATATCACAGGTGCTACACATGAATATGGAATATATATACGTTTACCATATTGAAAATTGTAGGTAAGTGTGAATACCAGAAGACATACAGCATAATGGCGAAATCGCCTTATTCTAGTACACAAGATGCACCTGAGTCATAAATTTGGCGGCTATAACTTCAGTGGATTGAAAACGGCATACAACTACTCATACAAGAATTTTAAAGCATGATGGACCATATTGCATTGATAGAGGTCATAATTAATACATATGATAGTTATATCAATTAATCCAAAATGGCAGCCATCAATGCCTACAATGCTTATCAGATGGCTTAGGATGTAATGCATATTTTCGTCTTGTTCAGGCTTTTAACTACACGTGCTAAATTATATATGATGATGAATATATTAGAATAATTAAATATGATAGTAGTAGTCTGTAATGTAATATGCTTGCTGATTTTTATGTATTTTTCTCTAGTTTTTGTATTCACTGTCATTCAATGTCATGGGGTCATACGTCAGGTCACCTGCATCTAATATGGTGGTAGTAGTTAGTAATGTAATATTAATGTTGACTTTTTTGTATTTGTCATCGAATTTTTTTTAAATGTCATTCAAGGTCATAGGATGCTGGTTAAGTTTACCTGCATTTTATATGCACCTGTAGTTATAAACGTAACAATCTTGTTTACTTTTGTGCATTTATTCTTAATACATTGTTTTCAAGGTCATGGGGTCAAGGACGAGGGTACCTATATCCAGTATGGTGGTAGTTGTGTGTAATATATTATGCTTGCTGTATTTTACGTTTTTTTCTGGGGTTTCTGTTTTCAAGGTCATTCAACATGGGGTCGAGGTCAAGGTAGTATGCATTCAATATGGCGATGGTAGTTTGTAAAGTATTGCGCTTGCTGACATTTACATATTATTCCTTGAGTTTTTCAAGGTCATTCAACATCATGGGGTCAAGGTCAAGGTATCCTGCATTCAATATTGTGGTTCTTGTCAGTAATCTGTTATGCTTGCTGACTTTTGTGTATTTTTACTCGAGTTTGAGTTTTCTAATTCATTCTATAACATGGGGTAAAGGTCAAGGTAGTCTGCATCCAATATGGCTGTGGTAGTCAGTAATATATTTTGCATGGTGACTTTTATGGGTTTTTTTCTCGAGCAAGTAACTCCAGGGACATTCAAGGTCATGGTGTCAAAGTTAAATGCCGTCTGCTTCTAATATTGTGGAATTAGTTAATGATGTATTATACTATCTGAGTTTCTTGTAATTTTTCTAGATTTGTTGTTTTCAAAGTCAATCAATGTCATGGGGTTGAGGTCACTGTTATCTGCATCCGATATGACGGACAGCTGATGTCGACCAAGATGGCGGTAGCCTACCAAGATGGTGGCCAACTATCGCGATGGTCGTCTTTTGCACCTTCCAAGATGGTTGAATGGGTGTGGATTAGTAATGATCTCTGGAAAATTCATTTTAAAATAAACTTTTTAACGATTCTTTAAATATGTACTTAATAAAGTAAAATAATAAATTTTTTATATTTATTTAACGATTTTTAAATAAATTAGAATAAATCATTTTACAATTAGCTTTTAAAGGTTATAAGCAATGTATAATACATTTTAACACTTTTTTTTAACGATATATAAATGATTTTGTACAATTTTAAAAATAACTTTTAATTCTTTTAGTAATATCATTTTTGGAATATTTTTTAATATTTTCTTTTAATTTTTTTAAGACTTTGTACTAGTTTGTTAGGTTTTTGGATTTCTTAGGTTAATCCCGGGGTCTCGAATCCCGGTCACCTTGGTCGATTATCCGTGACCCTGGGTCGGTGATCCAGTTTCCTGATCTTTCCCATGGTCACTGAACGGCCTGCGAAATCACGAATTTTTTGGGGAAAAAATGAAAATTTTTAAGGAAAAAAGGGGAAATGTAGTGACATTTAGTCGATTGTTAAGGAAGAAAAGGAATTTTTGAAGACAAAATGGACAAAAGGGAAATTCCAACATGGCGGTGGGTGGTTACTCTGCTCCTCCCTTTGTGCCAAAGTTTTTTTTATATACTACTCAGAACATTACAAATTAAATTGTTTTTGCGAATTAATTCCTTTTCTGTATTGCGCATCTAAACATAATACATGGAGAATAAAGGGTTATAAAGTAGCAAAAATTATTGATTAATCAATAATTAATGCTAAACAATCACTGAGAAATGACGCTTGAGTGGATCAGAATGGAAATCCCTGTACGATATTTTGGAACTCTGGCTCAGTATCATTTCATTTGACTGGATGTCATATTAATTATCTTGAAAACCTACCTCCACTCCCTCAACTCTTTACGTCAGTATAACATCTACGGTTTTGGAAGTAAGAATTTGGTAGATGTGATATAAAGAAAATTCAGTTCTCTATCTATATATGTGTATTTCTTACAGACACTGAATACTGTTTTCTGGCAATTAAACTTTCGTTTTTTGGTCAACCAATTTGGATTCAAGCTTAGAAAATGCTATACTTTATTTTGCAAGAAAGGTAATTCTTAGAATAAACATTTATTTATAAAATGTTTATATGTGCGAATGTTTCGTGTGTAAGACAGTCTAAGATAAAGCAAGTATCAAATTGGGATATATTTTGCATATTTTGTAGTTGTAAGATTGACAACGGTTTATAACAAACTATATGTAGAATGTTGGCCAATCATGTTTGTAATCACAATGTGTCATATTATTAAACAAATGGTAGTTGTGTACGCCACAGTGGCTAGCATTCGCATAACATGAAATCAAACATTGAGAGACCAATTTCTAGAACGCACACTTGCACATTTATTCATCATTCAGTTAGATAACTGTTCAGTGTGGTGTCTTCCAGTCACCAAGTGTTTCAAATTGGGTAACTAACATTACTAGCACGAATAGCCAATGGAGGCAGTTGGGTGAGAAACCACGTAATGACACAATACGTCGAGGTGAACTGTCCAGCTTAGATGTAACGGCACTATATTCTGTTCGCACCAAAGTGAGCTATTTACACTTTTCGTAATGGTGCTATAATTCACGCATGGCACACGGAAGTGCTTTTATTTAACTTCAATTCGTGCATAATTCAAAATGAAAACTGAATTACGACTTAATACAAAAATTTTTTATTGACATGTGTGCATACATCCATATATTAAATGCAATAAGGTACCACGAAATGCTCACTTTAATGTAAAACATTTATTTAATGAGAATATTTTGCTTCGAAATATATCTAGTAGCTCGCTGCATGTGTTCTATTTATTTTATTACTTTTTTAAATGTGAATATTTTGAGTATTTTTAAATTACTCTAGATCTCTCAAGATACTCTAATCACTCCTGCAGATAATATTGTACTTATTTCGTCCTATAACACTTTAATAATCAATAACTATATACTGTATTCAAAATTTGGTTAAAACATGTCAGGGAAGCATCACGGTTCATATAAATAGGCTTTCACTTAAGAACAGAACAAAATTGTTTAACTTTTCCGCATTATCATCACATGGAACAGGAAAACCGCACGGATTATTTTGAGGACAAGCTAAACTTCAAACACTTATATATGTAATCCACGTTTGCATTGGATGACATTTAACAAGGATCACTCAGTAATGTGTGAAGCAAATACGAAACTTGCAATAAAAGACTTTTGGGATAACGTGCTGTGTGTTTTGGAGTAATATTGCCCACCTACTGGAGAAGCGCGCAGTGAATATACAGTAGTTGATCTAGTATTCATTGGACAGTGAAGTCTAGACTTCAGAGCGTTGGTTCTGACACGTTTCATTGTCTCTAATTATCTTGCATATGAATACATTATTTACATAATGTATAATTTAATGTTTTTAGTGATTATCACTTTATGTTATCAAAGATCTCGTGTGTGTGTTCGCAAGGGGATTTATAACGTAATACCTCATTTCATATTTCAAATTATGCATTATTTATATTAAGTTTTTTTTTCAGTAATTCAGCGTGGTCTATTCAAATGTATCATTTACTATTTGTTTCTCTAATCTGATACAGGCTATTTCATAATTCCGACTGTTTTCACCACAAATTTACTTTAAATCCAATACATATGTGTTGGTATAAATTCGGACTAGACTAAGCTGAAAGAAATATTACTCATGTTTTGTATGATTTTTCCTCCAATGTCACCTTCCCTGCAGCAGTTAGCCACTCTCACTCCACGGCACACGCCTATGACTTGGGAGGGGGGCAGCCTGCTGATCATATCCGAAGTGGGACTTAGAAATATTTTTAGCTACACGAGATAGCTCATTTTTTGTGAAGAGAAGTGTACATATGAATAATTTTCCTTCGAGTTCAACAGCTTTTTTGAGCATCTGTGAATACATTTTCAGCATACTGGATACAAATGTGTGTTTTTCTCAGAATTCAAAAATCAGGATTTAATTTTGAAATAAAAATAATTTCATGGTAATATACTATATAATAATATTGAGAAATTTCTGATTTAAAAAGTTATTTTTGGGATATATAAGTAACTTCTTGGAATAATGTATATATGTGAGTAATCCTTAGAATTAACCACTTGTGGCACTCATGTTTTACAAAATTCTCCACATACTATCAAAACTTGTATATTTTTGGGAAATAACATTTCAATTACAAATGATTGCAAGGTAATCTATCAGTACATTCTTTGCTTACTGCACACATTTATGAACAAATATCAATATATCATCCAGAATATAGGAGGAAATTTTTGGTATGCATATATATGTATATAATTTGAGTTCAAAAAATCTGACAGTAATATATCAGTAAATTGAAGGAATGAAAAAAAAAAAGTGATTTTTTAACTCACCTAAAAAGAATCTATGTGCAAATTGTTGCCATATTAGTAGTAGAGAAATGGTGCCTATGGGAAAAGTCCTTGGATGGTGGAGCTGAAAGCTGCAAAGTTATCATGTTTTGTTTCTGTTCCATCACCATATTGGATGCCATTATGTTTTATCCCTGACCTACGACCATTGACCTTGACATTAATCTTTGACCCTGGCGACATTTGAAAATTAAATTTAAAAAATAATCCCTAAAATCACAAACAATTCGAATTTTAAATGTATCATTAAAGAAATCATTAAAATTTACTTTAAAATAAATAAACCTTTCAAAATGTCTTATTTTTCTGGAGCAGGCGAACTGGACTTGTGACTCTTGCGAGGTTGATCAGTAACTCAGAGCCATAAGAGCCGGATTCAGGTCTATGGACCTTTGACCTAGACATTTGGCCCTATTAATCAGAAAAACAAAAAAAAATTAAATAGATTTTAAAGATTTATTACTACAATTTTACTAAAATATATTTAAAATGTGAAAAAAGAATCCTCAAAAAATTCTAATTTTTCCTGCAAAAGGGGAGAGGATCATTGGCTCAAGGCTAGACCCAGGTGACCTTGGGTTCAGAGCAACTGGTCTGGTCAGTGCCTTTTATCTTTGACCTCGACTTATAATCATAAAATATAAAAAACAGTAAAACAAATAAAAACATTTTTGTTATTGAACATTTATTAAAATATTTTCTTTAAACTTTGATTTTATGTTATTGCACCCCTCTTCCTCGCCTCATTTATCCAAGAAAATTAGTCAAATGACATTTACCCCCTTGGCCGGCAATACCCAATCAGCCTACTTGGTAGGCGAACAAAATCTTAGTAGATGCAGCCAATATACATCTTGGTAGGCAGCTTCCATTTTGGTAGGTGACCATCATCTTGGAATGCACGTGCCAGCTTCAGTGATGTCACATATTTGCCATATTGGAGCAAGTGACCATGACATTGATGCCATTACCTTTATGGACCTGGAAAACAAAAAATTCGAGAGAAATGCGTAAATGTCAAGAAGTGTATTACTTTACAGAGTATTACCACAATATTGGATGCATACATACTCCACCTTGAGATACTGATCTTGAATGGCTTTTAAAACAATATGGTTTAAAAATGCATAAAACTCAGCAAGCACATGACATTACAGGCTACTACCACCATATAGATGTAGACAACCTCAACCTTGGCCCCACAACCTTGAATGATGATGAAAAAAAACATGAGAAATTTCATAAGAGTCACGAACATAATACTTTCATAATTGAATGGGATTTTCTCATACTTAGCGAAAATGTATGTGTAAGGTCTCGGATTACTATTATAACATCTAAAATTTTTCAGTTTGTGTTCAAGTACAAAAAAAATCAGGTTGGGAATCATTATGTAAAATCACAAAAAAAAAGAAAAAAAAAATTGTTATCCTAAGAAACCAACGAATCTGTAAAACGATCACAATAAATATGTTTGTGTAGATATTACTCGAATTACAGAGGTCTTGCAGGAATATAAAATTATATGGCATACTATATATATTTGTGAATTACACTAAGGATTATAAATGACCTGCATTTATATTTGAGTTCATTACCTCTGGACCTTGGGCGTCCAATACTGCCCTAATTTGTGCCTGTAGTGACGAAAAGGTATTTGCAAAGTAACAATTTAATGATGCTAGGAACTTCTACTATGCTAAGTCGTAATGCTTGATAGACGTCCACCATGTGCGTGCTTCCCCTTGAATGTGCTCGCCGACGCGTTGCACCCAGTCTTCACGACAAACTATATACCATGCTAAGCGGCCCGTGCAATCTCTCAAAAATCCTTGAGGATGTTTGTTTTTTATCCCTGAGAACGTAGGTAATGTCTGGAATTGGTTTGAGGTTAATCATAGGCCTGGCTGGTTGTATTACCAGAGGTCGCCTATCACCCTCCTCACATCTGTCTCCTGTGGTCCGGTTCGTTCGTGCCTCTACTACTTCCACATCTACTGTGCTGATAATCGTCCTGGACCCTTCGTAACGGACTTCTCGATACTCCGAAAATGCCAGTTGCAATTTCTCCTGCGACCTGTGGACACATTGCTCACAGCGAAAACGTCGGGTAATTGGGTTTACAATGTCGTGTTCAGTAGTGCACTGCCAATGTGACAACTATCCGCATCGCTTACATGCAGCTGTTTTGCCCTGTTCTTCCATGCATACATCTTGATGATATCTGTGTGGCAGTATCTTTCTCCCTGTGACGATGTCTAACCGTCTGCGGAGGTTTGGGACAAGAGTACTCTCACAACCATTACATAGTATTCGTCCCTGCTGGTCTTTTGTTGCATAATCTTCTTGTGTCAGGCACCCTGCATGAAAATCTTTCCTACATTTCGC
This sequence comes from Dryococelus australis, assembly GCA_029891345.1. Taxonomy (NCBI): domain Eukaryota; kingdom Metazoa; phylum Arthropoda; class Insecta; order Phasmatodea; family Phasmatidae; genus Dryococelus; species Dryococelus australis. The sequence goes on along the minus strand of CM057009.1, from coordinate 230,089,958 downwards.
ACATTCGATTTCGCGTTTACCTATATTGGAACACAGTATTTGTTTCTCGCACCGTCTCTTACGATAAATTTGTTCAGGTTCACTGCCAAAATTAATTTGTAGGTTACTCTCGTGTGTACATTTGCAGGTAAGCTTCTGTACAGGGCCGATGTTGCCCTGGTCTGCTCGTGTCCTATTACACTACGCGCGTAATACCATGCGTGTGACGGTAGTGGTCGCTCTCCATGCTGACCAGATTCTGCTGTAATTTTCCCTTTGTATTTCGTTTTATAGAAGTTTCTTGCCTCCGGTTCACTACACGGGTAACCGATTCTCTTTGCTGCGTCTGTTTCAGCTATTTACGCACTTTAGGCATAATGTTCTTCTTTCGAACCACTTGCGCATCTTATGTTGGGGCATGTACCACATGACTGCCGAAAGATATTTCGCATCATGTCTGCCATCGTGACAGTTGTTGTGTAGTCTTTGCAATTTACTCACATTCCCCACACGGGTGTCGGGAAAAGTCTCGTAGCTGTCTCAGAGGGGGAGGGGTGGATAATCACCTGTCCTGCTGGTTACACGTCCCCAATGACCCCGGGTCAATGTGAAGGGTGGTGGGTGGAGTGACGCGACCCTGTCTCAAAATGGCAGCCTCGCGCACCTTTTCTTCTTTCCCGCACAAAAATTGCGCTTGCTTGCCGAAAATTTCTCAAACTGCGTCAAAACTGTTAAATGTAATTTCGTTTTGTTTGTTTGGAATAAAAATGAATTTATTAAGGCTTCCAGCTTTTGCTGTTGCGCATATTTCTCTTATGTGTTGCGATGCTATGAAAAGTCTATTTTGTTACTCACTTTATGATTGGGTTATGGAGGATTTTATTACGCGTTACTAACTGGCTTGCAGACACGTGGTTTCCTGCCCGTTAGGCAGTTACACCACACATAACACGTAACATGACACAACACTGTTCTCTTATGCACATGTGGTTTCCTGCGCTTTAGGCAATATACTACACCACAAGACATAACATACATATATAACATTGCACTTAAAATCATAAATACTCTTATTGCACTAGAGATGGGACCATGTTTTCCTCCACTCACCACCGTGGCATTTGCCACGGGATACAGTTTGTGCATAACAAAACACTCAAGTACACATACAAGTATACTGCCCTTAAATGCATACATACACTGAATGAAAAATACGTACATAAATTATGTGTGCATTTATCAACAACTTTAAGTGCATGCCATCTTCCTAGTAATTTTTCGTATTCGTAAAATAGTAACTATAGATGTTAACAAATTAGAAATTACTTCTTTTTATAGCACTTGCACTTGAGTGAGACTGTTTGCATACCCTATCTGTGTTTACGGGTAAAAACAGGACACTAATAACATTACATTTATACTAGAATTTTTACTTTACCAGTGCTCTTAAACATTTCGTGTCGCTACACATATCCTGTAACCCATCAATTCTTTTTACACAAATCAAGATGTATCTGTTTATGCTGAATGAGTGCTTACATTTTATATTTATGTCGCACTTTCTTCTCAAAATACGTCGTATTTTTACGTGACTTACAGAGCAGGTTGTTGGTATGTTTCCTGTGCTGTACACGTGATTTATGATGAAGGTCATAGTTGGCTTGTTTACTTGCACTCGTTGAATTAGCCCCACTAGTAGTGCAAGGTCATTTCTGACATGTGCCCCCTCTCAGGAACGATATGGGTCGCACTGCCTCTTACCCAATGCAGGGGCGAGATGATGTGTTGCCCGGTGCCAGCTCGATTGAGCAAATGTTGGGGTCGTGGGCCGATGGTCACGAGAATTCCTGGAGGTTGCCATTGTGCTGGTTTTGGTGTTCGTCATGCACTTACCGGTACTGATGTTAAAATACTGGTTTCTACCACAATACAAGCGTAAGAGTAAAGGACCCCTTACACAGCCGCTGCAAACACTGACTATACTCTGCCTATGGAAGGTAGGACCCATAATACTCAACACAAAGCACTGAGGTTAAACTTCGGCCTTAAGGATTCCGTGACCTAAATTACATAAGGTAAAAGCAAAAAAAGACGTGAATTAATCACACACACACATTTATAGCATCTAACTGAATACAGCTGACCTTGTATTCTACAAACCTCTATTATGCGGGCTCGGCACTGTAGCCTGCCGATAGCCAATGAATGGATACTGCGCACTTACGATCTTACAGTAAAATTAGCTTTCGGTCTGCCCCTCGGTATTAGAATAAAAGCAAAGAGGTTCCAGAAGTAACACAATAGATAAATTAATAATTAATGCCCAAAAATGGCTATACCGAGGTGACACACTGAAGAGCCCGGTTCCCGAGTAGCGTGGTGGCTGATGGCGGAGGTCAGTCTCTGAACGATGCTCATTTCCACGTGGGCGAAAGCTTAGGGTGCATTCAGATTCGAGCCAGCTCTTGATGCTTTTTTTTCCTTACTCTTGCGCAAATGTTATATAACACTTCTATATGCCCTCTTAATTCCAATTAATTACATTACACATATTGGCGACATTTCCGTGGCTCTAAATGCTAAATTAACAGGTTTTGTGGTGACACCACGGGCATGCCGCCGCCCTTATGAATGTTTATATAAACATGAATATACATGATGAACACTGTGTGAAAAATGTGACACAATGATGATTTAAAACCCTGTGCATTTATTATCTTAAAAACTCCGCCCAAATCTGGTACTGGCGAGAGTACTGCACATTGTCGTTCACAGAGCGTCGGTTGCATAAAGTAACGTCCTGTGAACATGTGTTTTCCTTGACATCACACCTATGGTATTCATCTATGAGATGCAGCTGAATGCTAAAATGAGTTTATTGCAGTTTAATTCTGCACACCAACAAAGGAATTCATATTAACACATGTGACCACACGAGTGGCGTCTTGACACAATGAATGGGGTATATAAACAAGTCTTATGAAACACTTCACATCATCGCTACAATTATACTTCAGCCTACATGCCCACCGACAGACACTAAACTAGAGACACGTGTTATGCTGTTATACAGGCAGCCCCCACATTCCCTCCAATTGGTACTGTCGTATGACGGCCGTGGCTTCACAGGGACGCAATGCCAGACCGCCAACATATGGCCTGCAAGAGTTCCCTCTTGAGAGAAATAGTTTAAACTGCCGATTTGAAGTTACCTGATTTGGAGTTACGCGATTTGGGTCACCAGGAACGTTATTCACTGTTCCTGGCAGCCTGCACTAATGTACTCTGGGCTGTTAGACTCGCCCCTGGCGTGCACTAATGAGATAGCTGACTGTGGTGGCACAAATGGTCATAAGAGCACACGGAAGCGCTCGGCTCATGGCAAGACATTAATTTATTTTGGAACCTTTTAACTGACTTCTCCATGCACCTCCGAGGACGCCTCCCTCTGGAGCAGACTCCAGGCCTCTCCGGCATAATTTTCACTTAACATATATTTGCATGTCCGTTGATTAATTTTCTATCAGTATTGGCCAGTGTGGCCCTTGTGCCACATGCCGGCTTAACTGTTTTGTACCATCTCATATTGAGTTCTCAATACAACATGCATTTTCTCAAAGTGTGTGTCTGTGTACAGTTATTCCCGCCTCACGAATAGTTTAAGGTCGATAGCCCTCAAAACCGTCCGATACTGTCACATATTCAACGTTGAGGTATGTTGAAGTGTATTATGTGTATTTATTTTTTAAGTGTGTACATTAGCATTGGGGAAAGCGTACTGGGGAGCCACAATACCACAGCTCGGTAGTGTAAGCATCTCCGCATATCCAGCCGCCATTCTTTACTTGCTCACATAATTTAATTAAGACACCAGGTGCAGGGTCATTAGCCCGGACTTTTCGACCCTGACCCACCTCAAGAGCCTCATGCTAACCCGAGTTGATTCCTATATTTGGTTGGTGTCCTCCGGACATTCAAATCTATTTATGAGACCCTGTGACCACCCCGAAATGAGTCAACTGACTTGCCCGAACATGGGGCTATCAATGCTGATTTCTCTATCTTTGTCACCACGATTTTAGCACCTAGCATGATATTGAATTGCATTGTTTCGGCCTACTTACTTCGTAACTAGTTCATATGCTTTGTGAATATACAGTGTATCGATCTTAACATTTTTTGTGGATCTACTACAACCTACATTTGGTTCTTAATATGTTATAGGATAGTGAAAAACTAGTGCTGATTGACATCTGCATACCAAGCAACAGCATTTAACAATGGATAACAAACTCCACAAAGAGTAAATTTAAATATTTGTATTTAATAACAAGTTTGTTATTTAATGCCTCATATTTGAGATATGTTACTTATTTATGATAAATTGTGGCACTGAAATATTTATAAGCAACATATTGGTAACGAAGTTAACAAAATTTATTTCAAAATTAGTGTAACCAAAGTTCCTTTTATTGCTTATATAACATGGCATGACTGTATGTTCCAGACACACCACATACACCCAAAGAACAGAAGTGCATGCCTGGCATGTTTGCAGGTTTTATGTGTACGTTCTCAATAGTTGGGATAATGCATGCTCATATCTTTCTCTATGCAGAATCCTTTGTCGTGGATACCGTGCCGTGGCCACTGGTGCTTTGTCCTGCCTGTGCTTGGCCATCGCCTTATTTATCTACTATACCTTGGGATTACCGTTGAAGAAACAGAGCTAGTATTTTATATTTATCTTATTATCATTTGGGTGCATTGTAAGTAATGTAAACAACTACTTACATGTTTGAAGTTAAATGCTTTCTTTCTGTAGTTATAGGTAAATAGTGAACACTTTAACGACCATGGAGGATATATACTCCTACCCAATGAATCATTCTCTGGTCCATGGAGGGTGCATACGACCGCCAGGGGAATTTTTACGCCATGCCACTCAACCTGTTGTTACAGTCCGGGCGCCCACTAGGAGGAAACTTTCTATTAGCGAAAGACCTACTTCGGGGCCTACAAATGGCATTGGGTCAAAGTTTTTGTGCTCTTTTTTATTTCTTTGTATATTATTTTATGTATATTATTTTTATTAATACTATTTTTATTTGCATTTTTTTTCATACAATATGGGTAAACATTGAAAACATATGAAAGAAAATTTTAAGCCAAATATATTTTCAACCACTTATAGTTAAATACACAAGTTATTTTTTCGCAAATGTTTGTTAAAGCACTCGTGAAGATACATATTCTTATAACAAGTATTTACATCATTGGTGGGTGCATACGACCGCTAGTGGAATTTTTACATTACAAATCCCTTGCTTCTACAGCCTGGTTGCCCGCTAGGAAATAGCTTTCTTAGCACAACACAGCCACTATGGTCGATAAAAAACGTAACAATTGTTTTGTGTTCTATTTTTGTTTCCTAATTAATTTAATTATTTATAGTGTTGTTCATAAAAAGAGTGATAAAAATAATACCTTATGTATATAACAATATATATTACACACAAGCATGGAAAAACAAATACAAAAGAGATATTATCACATCAATAATTATGGCTAGAAAAAATATATACGTGTTTTTAGATTGCAAATTAATGAAAAGAATCTCAAAAAATATTTCTTGTTACATAAATGTACAATTTAAAAATTGTCCTGGGCACGTTTACAAAATGGAAAATTAAATACACAAGAGATTTTTCACAGCATTATTTTCTAATGCTGGTTAAAAAATTTAAAAAAATTTTTTCCCTAACATAATTAAGAAATGAACCTCAAAAAATATTTCTTCTTCCACAAATGCGTTCCTCTAAAAATTGTCCTATAAATGTGGAATGCGTACATATCACGTTTTTTTTTTTGCATATTTTGTTGTTATTTACACAAAAAACCTACACGAATAGCCAATAACATTGGAACTAGAATGGTCCGGAATGAAACTAAATTTAGTTAGTTCTTTGATATTTTTGAAAGCATTCTTAACAAAAGGTGGGTTCTTTCTTACAATTTCTGCAATATATGTGACAACTTTTTTACCTTAGTATATGTAGTTAGCCCTTCTTGTAATATTGTGTAACACCCCTTGCAGTATTTACTTACCATGTTGAATTTTCCTGGCCTCTTATCAAATCTGTGGGATTGGAATGATCGACAATTTGAAACAGGAGGTGAATGGGGAGTGGATGCAGTTGGAGTACTTTTAGCCCCTTCCACAAGTATCTCACCACTTCGTCTTTGAAATCTGTTATACTCTTCATTTTCTGCCGAAAACTGTTGTAGACAAAAATCACATTCAGTAGGGCAATTCCGAAAATCATCTCCACCTAAATTTTGTGGTACCAATTCACAGTATGAAATAAACTCATTGTGTAGGATGACATCTGGTCAGATGTGTCTATATATGTTTTACTATGGATGCAGTCCACTATTATTTTCAGTTTATTCACTACTTGTCCTTTTTTCCAATCGATTTCAACCATTTCAGTAGAATGTGTCGTTTTAATCATAAGCACATAACATTTATCTTTCCATTTCAACATACCTATTACTCGGTCATTTTATTTTGCAATTAACTCTCTCAATTTGTTTTTTTTTTTTTTTTTTTTTATGACAGTTTTGGATTACCTTTCCTATTAGATCTGAGTTTGCCAAGCAAGTGCCTTTCTCGCCCTAATAGTTTATTAGCCAACTCAATTAAAGATTAATAACTGTCGGTCACGATGTTTCTTCCTTCATCAAGAAGTTTTTGTGACAGTTGTAGTACAATTTTCGTGGGCACTGTGGCACAATTAATCCCTTTCCTTGCCACCATAAGTTTTGAAACTCTAGGTGCGGCATTGATTTGCGCACAATTTGTTTACTATGATGCCATATTTTGCAACCATGTTAGGGATATATTGTTGTATTTCCAAATGACCCCTAAATTGCACTAATGATTCAGCCACTCAAAGTGTTTGAGGTGGTATCAAACCTCATTAACAATTGTTGATTAGCTGTTCTGTGAAGCTTAAAAGTATGTACAGTCTGTCTCCCAGGGGAGTGGAAGGGGCATTCATCATTGTTTTTAAAATGCCAAAAGCGTAGCAAAAGTTTAAATCTATTTCTGGGCATGCAGGATGGAGCAGCTTCATTTCTATAAAAAGGGTCAGTACATCAATAGTTGCACAATAAATGCATATTGTCCAAATCCATGTAGCAAATAAGTGCCATAGAATTTTTCATTTCAGCCTAATTTGTGGGAACTTATTTGAATTTAGCATCCTCTCCCAAAGATTTTAAAGCCTGGCTAGCAAACCTATTTGTTTCTTCTACCATCAACCTAACAATTTGACAATATATAAATGTCTCCGAAATTTCACATGTACTTACCTCTATCAACATTTATTTCAACTCTTATGGTACAACATGAGAAATAATAAAATTAAAAAATGTTTAAGAACACTGGGAATGTTTCCAATTTGTGTCAAAAATGTACTCGTTTGTCCTGAAGAGTGTTCTTCAACAATGAGAACTTCCTCTATATTAGTCAGTTCGTTAGAATTTTTTTGTTCAAGTGTTTCTGTCGACCATGTTGATCCACCACATCCCATCTCTGCTCAGCGACATTTTTTTGGCACTGAATTCGGTTCGTCTTCTTCCAATGAATCTGAACACTGGCTTGAGACTGCCTCACCATAGTCAGGATCATCAGATAAATTGTCATCCGATAATATGTCGTCATCCGACTCAGAGTTCTCCCATTCCAGTAGCTTGTTGTTTAGAGTCAATCAACAAAGTGCTGTGTTCACGAAGAAACACGTTTAGACATTTTGAAGGACAGACGAAAACTAAAAAAGAAAGACTATTGTTTGTTGGTTGCTTCCCCCTACCTCGCCAAACATTACTAAAATGCCATTCCTAGCAACAAACATAGCTGAAGCTCACAACCCTTCCCCCTCCCACATTCCAGGAATGCCACCTTAGCAGAAATTGTCACAGAACCTCCCTCCCCTTTACTAAAAGCATAGAGCGCGAGTATACGCCCACCACAGTCTGTCCCAGTGAACCACAGAGGTACTATACACCCTGTTCAGAAATTATATATTATATCAAAAGATATTGATATTTTAGGGTTACTTATTGAATAAATATAGGTATAGCAGTCCTTTAAGAATAAAACAGTATAGGAATAAAATTGGTCCAGGGAGAATTCATCTTGAAATCTGGGTAGTCGTTAATGAGTTTAAATGTATTTTCTCCGTGCTTTTCTGATGTACTTGGATCAAAAATTTTTACAAAGTCATAGGTTTATAGGAAAGGTTCAAATTTACATTAGTTACTGTTATGAAATAGTAATTTCATTGTGTTTTAAAATGTATTCTTAACTAAGCAAAATATTTGAGGTAAACATGTTCTTTTCTGAGTTGTAACATACCATATTTTTTTTGCGTATTTTCTTTAGCAGTATGAAAGACGGAATATATAATGTATTTTCCGAAAACTGAATGTGAATTTATTTAACCCGATCCAAAGAGGGATTTTTAGAAGCTTAGAAGATAACTGTTTAATTGTTTATATATTTTAATACCAGGAACCGTTTTTATAAGTCTTACAGGTATAAGGAAGTTTATAAAATTATAGGGAATGTGTTTTTTTTATCATTGTCCACAGTGTTGATGTTACAAAAGAATTTATTTCTTATTCAAGGATATGTTGGTTGGTGCTTAGCTATATAATGATCAGAAAATATTCCCATATTGTGTCAATGAAATTGATTATCAGAATGCAGATTATTAAATATCTGTTTATTCAAAGTAATTGATTGACATTGTTACATAATCTTTTTATGCTATTGCTTTTATAAAATGCATCAACACTGTGAAATGTAGAAATACGTCTTTTCACCAAACATAAGATTTACTTTAGCATGTAGTGGTGTTATATAATATGCATGTTATATGTAAGTGTAAATATGTAAAATTTTGAAATGTTCTTTTTTTTTTTTTTTGCAAATATGAAAGTGACTTTTATAGGCTGATTAAAAAAAACTATTTTTTAAAAGCAGAAAGAGGTTGGTAAAGAAGACGTTGCCACAAACAAATTTTGCCATCCAGATAGTTATTTTTTATATTGATGGAAAAATTTTTCTGCTAAGTGGATCAGTATAAAAGTATTGACATTTTTCCCAATGCGTAATGACTCACGGAATCATGCTAGTGATTGTCTATAATGTTGAAAACAGGAAGAATTTTGGTTACAGCAGACATATTGGTTTGTGATTTTATATTACAACTATGAAAGTATTCCCTTCAAACACCAATGAATTTGTCTGCTTAGCAAAATTTTGGTTATGAAATACTTTTCTTTTTCCAAAGTATATTGTAACTAGCCAGAATTTACTGCATTATCTTTTTGTACTACAGTATTAAGGTAAGATACATAAATTTTAAAACAGCATAATTATTTTCCACTAGACAGAACATTTAATTATTCTAGCATGATTGTATTTGTAGTGGTGTTGTATTATATTGTACATGTGTTCTTTAACTGTAGATATGTTACATTATAAAATAATATTTATATGAAAGTGACATTTTAGACGGATGCAAATTTTTTTTGAAGCGGAGAGAATTTGGCGAGGAAGATTATTCCACACAAAAAAGTTTACTATCATGATAAGTAGCAGATATTGTTTTATAATTTCGAAAGCTTGTGCAGTTCATAATATGTGAGATAGATTGTTTTACAGGCGATAACACAAGCCACAAGACTTAGCAGACATGGAATACGTCAATTTTTTTAATAACGACTTTATACACAGGGTATGATGAATCACAGACTTGTACAGGTGGTTGTCTACAACATACATTTATCACTGTTACGACACGACTTTTTTTTTAAATGTAGATATAAGCTGGTTCGGGCTTTGTTGCATTTTCACCTGAAAATATTTTGCTTAATGTAACAATGAATCTTGTCCACTTTACAGAGAGCTGGTTATTGTGTAAGGATTTTTTTTTAAGTAGAGAGTAAATTATTGAATTTTATTGCAAAATCATTTTATGATTGACGTGGGCGAGGTTCTCCAGGGAAGGTAAAGTTGGTGCTTAACCCACCTGATATCTCAGGCTGGGACAAAAGTGGTAGACGTTTCCCAGCATCATAACTCGGTAGAGTTAATGATGGGACTCGTTCGGTCGATGGCCCTTTGGAACCGTGATGCACTGACATTGATATACACTTCCGAATAAATTATGCTTGCCTTCACTTACACTTGTTTTACACTTACGAGACTTTCAGCCATTTCGTACGCCTGAAATGTACATTAGTTAAACAGTGGGTGTACTGCAAAGGGGTTCAACGCCCTAAACATCCTGGCGCACAATGAAGAAACACTCGCATATAGGATGACAAAGCTGTTTACTTTAAATTTGAGTACATGAACAGTGAAGTTGTCACATAGTAAATTATGCGAATCCAGCACTCGAGATCTGCCGATGACCTTTTGCTGCGAAAGTGGCATGAGACGTATATGAATAAATAAGTGTTACACATGTGCGTTAAATTCCCATGAAATGGGAAGGCAGTGGTCTTGCTTTCGGTACATATGAAGAAAAAATTTCTTGTATACTAGAAATGCTATTGTAAGTTAAAGTGATTGCAGCCTAGATGCTGGACCGAGTGTATCCGTAGCTTTGCGTAGCTTCCATGCTGCTGACTGGTTCGAGTGTTTTGAACGAACGGAACGTATGGCGTCGACTTCCGCTACAGGCTGCATGAGCCGGCACCAAATGTTGAGATGAGAAACTGACTGAATATGACTTTTTGAGTACAATAAGAATAAATAATATACGGACAATTATGGTGACATCCCCATGTCAGAACAAGTGTATTTTATGCTTGTGAAAGTTACATCACAGGGAATGTACTGCAATTGAAAATAATAATTATTGACCCATATAACATGTTTACAAAATTACCCTTATTATATTTGCCTGAATATTAGCATGTTGTTCACAGCATTTCAAATTTCGTTTGATTTGTTTAAATTTTTTTAAGTGTGTGGTGGTTTCCGGAATGTTGTTTAAGGTAAATGACAGTTTAGCATCTTCGCCTGATGAGTGAGTCCAACTCTGAAAGAAATGAAGTTTGCCACTCTCAATGACACAGAAAATGCACTGGATGCCATTGGGAAAAGTATTCCTTATGGAATTAAAGAACAAGTGTCACTTATCACAAATTATCTGGCCAGCAAACCAGTTTATGTCACATGTTGGTTGGTCACATTGGGCATTCTGGCGCAAGCTGCTCCGGCGTCACATCCATTTTCCCATGTGCCTAACAGCAGTGGCGTTGGGATAAACACCATATTGTATCGGTTACTAACTTATTCCAAGAGTAGCCTCTTGTAGTAAATGCCCACACTAGTGTCAGATAATCAAGGAGCAGATTTCAGAAATGCTGCGAAACTGCATGATAGAGCCATTCAACAGTCAGTTCAATTCAGCAATCACTTTAGTGCCTAAGGAGAGTTCATGGCAGTTTTGTGTAGACTTCCGTCAGTTTAATCAAGTCACTAAGAGCGCTCCACCGCCCTTCATACATGTTAAGGACGCCCTTGGTACATTAGGTCGTGCGAAAATTCTGACCACAATCGATCTCCACAGTGGGTATTGGCAATTGCCAGTAAGGCCGGAAGATCGATGTAAAACAAACTTATGTGCACCCGATGGGCATATATTTCAATTTTGTGCCATGCCATTTGGCCTGAAGTGCCCATCATCAACATTTCAAGGTATGATGGTGAGAGTTATGGACGGCTTTGTTGGAGAGTTTGCCTTGGCCTACCTCGACGATGTGGTCATGTGGTCAGAGATGTGGCCACATCAACCATCTATCCCTCATTCTTGAGCACCTAGCAATCTATTGCCTAACATGCACAAACATCAATTGTCAAATCAGTACGGCAGAAATGAAATTCCTCAGACACATCGTGAACGAGAACGGGAGCTGTCACACAGAGGAGCAGCTTTGCCTGATCGAAGCCCATCCAGCACCCACAACATCAAAACAGCTGAGATAATTCTTTGCCCTCAAAAAATGGCTGCGAGAATAAATAGCTGAACCCTCCACAGTCATCTCACTTCTCACGGTGCTCATGTCGCCGAACGTAAAATTAAAGTGGCTAGAAGAACACCAGAAATTTTTCCACAAACTGTAACATTGTTTTCGTGAATGTCCTGCCTTAGTGCATCACAATCCAACTCACCATTTTTATGTACAAACCGATGCCAGTGAGCAATGCATAACGGCCATATTGTTCCAGCTAGGGGACGACAGGAACTCATTGACATCAACAGTGCCAAGTTCAGTGCAGTTGAACGCTGCTATGATGTAAATGAGCATGAATGTTTAGCAGTAGTGTGGAGTTTCAAAAAGTACCACCAACTGCTCGAGCACCAGTGCTCCATGCTGCACACTGACAACCGCTACCTCGTATGGCTGCACATCATTAAATAAATCCGCAAAAAGCTCACATTTTGGGTACTTTTCTTGCAATCCTACAATTTCGAAGTGCATCATGTAGCTAGAGTTGATAATCAGCTGGCTGACCATGGGCGAAACAATTACCCGCGACGAGGAAGAATGCAAAGACATACCCCATACGTCAACACCATAAATCCAGTGCAACAACATGATAGTGTTAACACCATTGCAAAATCTCGACATGCTATGCAAGAATGTCATCAGTACTAAAATACAGTGGTCAGTTTCCAGAAAATGGAGAATTGTGTGAACAAAACAAACAACTTAAAAGTGGCATGTTGTTGACAATTGTATGGAAACATGCTCGGATATAAACAATGAGACGTGGATTATATACGCCCTGGCTGCGGCATGTGGAACAGGTTTGCAACATGCGAAAACAAGTGAAATTTATGGACATTTAGGCACCAAAGATCCCATAATAACCTGTTAAAACATGTTTATGGGCCAGGTGTGACAGTGAACATAAGTGATTGTGTGTGCATGGCAGGCAACCATTTCAAAAGGCGTCGCACCAATTGAACACAGCAGTAGCAACTGAGAAAACCAATGGTACCCTTTGAGGTAGTGTCATTTTATCTAATGGGCCCTTACCCACACACTTTAAAGGGTAAGCACTTCATTGTGTTTATGATAGGCCTATTTTCATGCTGGGTCGAAGTGTACGCCATCTCGAGTGCTCGTGCCCGAAGCATTGGGAAAGTATTGGAAACTGAATTTCCCCAGAGTTCGTCTTATCCTCTTGTAATATCCAGTGACAACCGCACACAGTTTACAGGCCGCATATGACGCAACTACACTATCTGGTGGGGAGTGCAGTACTTCGTGACAGTGGTTTATCATCCATGTGCAAATTCTACAGAACAACGTAAACAAGACCTCAAAACACAGTTACAGGGTGGAACATTTGCCTGCCACATTGTTCACACTGAGTACACGTGAAAACCAGACCACCGCAAGACACACACTCAGTTTATCCAAGGCCATGACCTTCCCCACTCAGACAAGTTACAGAGTGGGGCGAGGGAGCACACTACAAGATACACAGAGGGAGAAGACAGGGAGGATAAGAAAGAGCACATGCTCCAGGAAGCCTGGGAAAGCCAACATCGCTACGCAGTGAAGTGGGAACCAGCATCCACACGCCTACCACTCCATCTTCAATACAGACAAGTTTATGTCTGCACACACTTTCAATCTGCAGGCAAGAAAAGTATTGTGCTGGTCTAGCAGCGAAATGGAGTGGCTCGCACATATTCACTAAAATGTTGGGAAACACTTGTTATCGAGTACGTATCGGCAAAAGCCAGATAAGCAGTTTACCTTCTTAATGGACTGGGATTCACCACCGCCGGCATCACGACGCCCGGCATCAACATATCCCTACCGGGTGATCACATAAGCAAAAACATAAAATCACCATTCACTGACTCTGTTGATTTGATGGCCAACCATAGTGACAGGCACATGTCCAGCCGAGACGCCCGACATCTTCACATTTACAGGTGCTCGAGCGGACTCTATCGCAACAGACAACAGTCATCCGCCAACAAAAATCAACATGTCAAGAGCAGCAACGAAGGATGATGCATCAAGCCAAGCAGGTGGGCAACCTGAGGACGGCCAGGATCGCTAGGTGAGGGTCCAATCTGATGGTGTCACGACGCCCTTGTGTGAGGATGATGTGGGATTGGAGGGAAGCCTCTACCCTCCCTCCCCGTCGCCTACACTGGTCACGATGTGCGATGTGTATGGCATGTGGGCACACAGCAAACAACAAGACAGACAATAGGTCACCGGCGTTTCCAAGACATCAGCAGCTGAGCCCTACGGCTACATCGTAACCTCAGACCACTGGCCAGATGCAGCAAGTAGGAGCGACGAATGAGCAGCGACACACGGACGATCCCCAGAAGGGGTGGGTGTTTGACATGTACCACATTAGCATTAATCCTGGCCCATTCGCTGTGCGGCCAGCCTCAGGATACTAGTGCAACCATCGGCCATGCGAGAGCAGTGTTTCCATTAAAGTGTAGCATTTGTGCATCACATGTGAGAGAGTGATCTGTTTTGTTTTATTTTATATTACTGCAGGTTTTTGCCATGGCATTTAAATTTATTTTGTACTGTTTATTAGTGCTAATTACTTGTGAAGAGTTTATTATTATTGTGTTTTATGCCACATGCATGGAAGTATGTTTACATTTCCAATTATGTGGTCTTAAAAATAATATGTGTATGGTATCTCAGCATGCATAATTATTTTGATGTGTTCCTTGTATAGTAATAATGTTTTTAAATCTATTTATTTTTTCTTGGGTGTAATATTATGTACATTTCTTGTTTTTCTCGTTCAGCAATGCAGTGCTATTTATTTGATTTGTGTGTAATATTATTGTAATTATTATTATTAGATTGTACTGTTTTTGTGAGTATATCATCCCATAGACATCTAGTATTGTGTGTATGAGCTGCAGCACTAGCCCACGGCCGTACATAAACGTGATGGACCTATGCAAATTGTATTTCGTTAAACAAATTTAATTTTTTTTTGTATTAAGACTTTTTATTTGTGTCTATCAAACAGCATTATTTTCAAAACCAACTGGCAAAATAAGCCCAGAAAACATTGAAATGTGAGTCATCAGGCTTTTCCTAAAGAAAGTATAATTAGTAGGTTAGCATTACATAAGCAACCAAAAGTGTTAAAATTTTTATATTTTCTTTTAATTGGAATTTTTAATAAAGCCTAAAGTGTTGTGTTATGCTATCATCCCATCAGCAGTGCATATGTCCCTCCCATCTCAAAAATTATATATTTTTTTAAATTTAAGTTTTGCTAAGTTTTGCTCCCACCTAAACGGAGGAGAGTTATTTAAATGTCTCATACGAGTATTTCTCAAATCAATTGTGTTGTTGAAATGGATTTGCACGCGTATTTATTTCATGACCTTTTCTCTGCCACATTAACAATTTTAATGACAGTTTAATTTAAGACCTTAAGGTGGCATGATACAACCTTTCAGGAGTGAGCAAAGTGTTCAGGAGGAGCTACAATACCTACTACTATACTAGGTAATATGGATATACAGTTCAACATCATTATAATCAATAGCAATCAGACAGGTGATCGTCGGAGGAGGCCACACATGGGCAGTCTTCCCCATGACCTCACACAAATTGTTCTCTCCGCACTGGTGCCCGCGAACCTGGCAAACCATCTACCACATTTCCAACATCAAACATCTTCCATGCTTTTACGATCCAACCTAGATACCATCAAAGTGGTCAAGAGGGATCTCGTGAATGTGTGGTTCACATAAAACGGCCCGTCCTCTTGTGACTGCTTGACCCCACAGTCTCCCAGATGGCCCAACACACCAGGTGCAACAGGTTGTTGCCGGCTTGGGGTGGTGGCACGGTCATAGTCTGTAAAACCTGTGTGAACTGGACGCAGTGCTGGCTGCTGCTGGATGTGGTACAGGGCACTTTTTAGTTTGACGACGTCAAGATGGTCGCATGAGTCCCTGTTGTGTTGTTCCCCCTCCAACGTTTAACTGGCCACCCACAATTGAACATTCGTGCTGTGTTGGTTTAAAAGTGTTTTTTTAGTTGCATGATAAATCGGCGATTAAATACATCGTAGTAATATATGCATGAACGCCGATGTAAATAAACATAATGTAGTCACATTTTGTGTATAAACAACGTGAGAATGTATGTAAACAACTTCTTGCACAATGTTAGACCTTGTTAGTTGCTGCACAGTGCCACTAAAATACAATGAACATCCTGTAATAGCAATAAGGAATTTCTTAATTAGTAGTTTAATGAACGTAACCATTACCGGGAATTTTGTGAACACTTGTAAACAAATGGTGCATTGACTTTGAAGTGTTCGTTAAATTACAGCAAACTAGCAAATAATGTTATGGAAGCATTTGAAAAGCAATTTGTCATGTCTTTATTAGTGGTAGAATGAATGAAAACATTGTTGAAATTTAAATTAACAATAGTAAACAAATCGTGCAGTGACTCTTAAACACATTATATTATGTTATGTATAAAATAATGACATGATAATACTAGAAAAGCATTTAGAAATTGCTTTGTGAGTGGTAGAAATAATGTAAACGCTGTTGACATATACGTTAATACTAGAAAGCAAATTATGCAATGACTTTTAAACACTTGTTCCAAAAGTTTTAATAACAAATAATTACATGATAATAGTAGAAAAGCAATTAGAAATGGCTTTTCGAGTGGTGGAATGAACACAAACACATGAAATTTACAATAACAGTAGTAAAAAAATAATGCATTGACTCTTTAACACTCGGTACATTATATGAAAATAACAAATTCTGCTTTGAAAATACTAGAAAGCAGTTAGGAACCGCTTTGTGAATGGCAGAATTAACATAAATATAGCTGAAATTTAATTTAACATTTGTAAACAAATGCTGCAATGGCCATGAAACACTCGTTGAATTACCTTAAGAATACAAAATTGTTCTGCTCAAAATATTTGGTAACAAAACAAATATTGATAACATGTAAACAATGCAACAATTTTTTAAGCGAACACTACCTAGGGATGTAAACATGTGCCATATGTACCAATGCGGACTGTGATATAGGCCGAAAAGTTGTGTCACTGTATGCTGTAATGTAAACAATTTGCGAAGGTCTGGTGAAGACAATGACGTAATGGTGACTGATGTAAACTAAGAGCAGAGCAGTGGTGAACCACACAAACGTCCTGTTGATGGTGATGAATTATAAACCTGAAGAAAAGGGGGTGTGGCACGCCTCCCCTTGCACGGGGTGTTGTGATGACAAGGGATGGGTAAAGGAAGTTGTTCTCACTGGCTCCCTCACGCACCACAGAAGGACGAATGTCCCATCGACCTGCCCCTGCTGCGTGACGGCCATGGCAATGAAGGTTCTTGCAGGAGAAGGGGAGAAAGTCTGTCTCGTGTATCAGTATCGCAGTGGTAACACAAGGTTACTCAGGTGAGAGCTCTTAACCGCAAATGACTTGATTATACCTTCAGAGAAATGGATCGTTGTCCAGGTTAACTGCCATACTCCTTGGCCAGAATTATTGAAGTGAGCCGTAGGTGTTGTGGTGTTAGTGAGATACTGGAAAGATGTGGTGTTTAAACAGTACGAATGCCATGATCCAAAAGGAATGATGCAACTGTTTGGCGTGTGCCCACGTGAAACACTTCTCCATAACCAGTTTGCCTACCGCACCAGGTTACATAATGCAGTGAGTGTGAATGCTCTATGAGTGCAAGTGCAGTGCAGTGTGGCAAGGGATGATGCAAGTTCAGAGCAGAGCAAGCTGCAACCAAATGGGCGTGGCACAGGAATCTAAAAGTAGACCCTGTTTATTAAATTGTGCATCTTTAAGGTAAAGGTAAGTTCACAAAAGGGGAAGCAACTAATAAGACACCTGCCTGTGCAGCCCTAAAGCCCTAAGTGTTTTCAATATGTCTTTTTGCAATTTTATGTTATGTTCATTCACATATTCTTCAAATCCACATCATCCACGCAGTTGTGATGTTATGTCATAATGAATAATTATTAACAGGGTTAGTTTGGTAATCAATGTGTAACAACAGGCATGCAGGGTACGTGTCCGATATACAAATGTTAAGTGCAAGATAGTAGTGCAGCGCGGGGTGCCAGACCGCCAAGCTGGCTGGCAAGCCACACGGAGAAAGTTCAGTAGTCATTAATCTTTGCGAGAGGTGTGCCGCATCACGTCGGGGCTCGTGTTTCGTATGCTTGGGCGACCATCATAATGTTGGACTAGTAAATTCACTGCAACAGTTATTTAACATACTGGAAACATTTTCGTTTTTAAGCTGCCCGATAATTTACCGCCCCTTGCACCAACCCAGTGTTTGCATCTCCTGGGTAGGTTTTAATGTACTAATTTGTTTTATGTGACCACGTGTCATTTAGCAGTATCATCCAAGCTGATGGGTTAAAAAACTAAACTAATTTAAGTTTTCTCTTATGGATATGTAGCAACATAACTGAATATATCTCAACAGTGACGAGTTTCCACGAGTGATTTAAATCCAATTCGTCACAAGGCATTTAAGGCACGGGTCTTTCCCTGCCAATTTACATAATCTGTAATTTACTATACAAGTATATTTGAAATTGTCACGAGTTGGTAAATAAGTAACAGTGCTTCGTATGTGCGTTTCGGGGGCTCAGATATCCCACAATGCAACAAGTAAGGAAATTGTTCTATCAGTATTAATTTTATTCTAAGAGGAGACATCAACTGCACTTACAGGATTTTACATAGTCGTCGGCCGAACGACCCCGAGGAACGAGTCAGCTCTCCGACTTAACAATATGGTTAACCTGACAATATCTGGTGCCCTGGGTAATTATCTTCTCCGAGATTCTAAACTACGTTCACCGCTCCTCACCGAACCAATGTCCTGATTGACCAACACCTTGGCACTATCTGCCAGCCTTCTGCAAATTAGACACACGTAAAATAGCACACAACTTTGGTGCCAATCCTCATCTTCGAAACTAAACAATTTTTCTTGCAAGACTCCCCATGCCAGAAATATTTTTCCAAATGTTTACAACTATTTCCAAATTTTCACCACAATTTCCCAGAATTTTCCTGGATTTACCCACAACAAGGGAACGGTGGGGTTATTTAGGCGACCCGCATGGCCCATGGCAGCATCGAGACGCCTTATAGTTGCTCCAGCGATGCCAGGAAGGATGTACATAGTCAGCAGGGAAAAGTGCGCCAAAACAACAAAGACACTCTCCATTTCTCCAGCGAGGATGAATAAGGGCTGCAAGGCAGTCATTTGGGATCAGGAAACATGACGTCAACGGCACGACACCCCATCACTGAGCAGAGGGACAAAAGCATAGGGAGAGTACCTGCCACATGCCAACAAGGAGGAGAAGGAGAAAGGAAACAAAAGTGGTTGCTCCCTCCCCTGCTACCCACTCACCGCACACCAGCAGTCATCTGTGCGTCAGCTGTCCATTGACACCTGTACCACGTTGCCACATGCTCACATCAACACCACGCTTCCACACTCATGCTTCCACATTCGAGATTCTGCAACCACACTTCCTCGTCCGTGCTTCCGTGCCCACATGGTAGTGTTTTCAAACCAACATGGCGGGCCAGATGCAGCACAGTGCACCGGCACCACTCTTTCTGCAGTGTCTACGTCAAAACCCACTGGATGTGGTAGACAGATACGAAATGGGGACCCGATTTTGCAAGTGCAATCGAAATACCAGCCCGGCAAGCAACTGTGTCGCATGGAACCATGGGGAAGACCTGACGACAGAACATTCGGACAGTATTTACGAAATTCAAAATTCGTACCAGTTACATTTGTGCAGGAGATTGTTATGCGCAGGATCGAGGACCACACCAAGCACATGTGCATCGTGCCACATGCAAGTGCACAAAGACTGCATGAGCCACACAGCATTACACACCACAACCAGATTCTGGTTTATTTGTGAGGAGAGTGTTGAACAGTTGAAACCGACTGTGATACACAACATTTCAACCAATTTAATCACGAGCAACCAGCCCTGTGATACAGTCTGCCAAGTGACAGGGCAGTTTGGGGAATTACGTACAAGCAATGCCAACAGACTGAGATAGAATCACCATGGTAAATACGGTGTGTCACATCGAGAATGAAGGGACAGACGAAAAGGGAGCACGAGCTAAGGAAGTACATTGCAAGGTCGAAGATACCGATAACCACACATCACCTGCAAGCAGGGCCTCCATGACAACTGTCAATCATCTGGCACCACGTGGCCTGTGCTCGCAACCATTGCCAACCCTACCCCTGTTACCTCTACCACTTCCACCCATGACACCTTACCTACGGCAATTTTCCGCATACTAACCAACACCAATATTTACACAGCAAATACCAAGCATCTTCCCCATGTCTTTTCGGGCACTGACACCTCTAATATCTTTCCCCGCCAATATCTAGAGTCTGCAACCTGCGCCCACCTGGCAAACAGAAAGGGAACAGTAACGAGAACTAAGTCAAGACAGAAGCAGCCCAGACACTACCAGTGGCCCGAAACGCACACCGACACTATTTCAACACCTGCCTACAGTTACGGGAATGTCAAGAGACGACTCTAGCACTGTCTTAAAAGAGTGCACATTACGTCTGAAACCCTATGGTGTGAGTGAAGAGGAGTAAGCAAGGAGAAGCAGGGAAGTGATGGGTGCTGTAAACCACTATGATATGTAGTGGGAAGAGTTTCTGAATGATTTCCAGTGCCGATTTGGAAGCATGTTTACATCCCTACAGGCTCAAAGCAATTTACTATGGCAGGAGCAACAGCCAAGTGAACAACTACCGATGTTCATCACCCAAAAGGCACATCTAATCAAGCGATTACACCCAAGACTGCCAATCTGAGACTCGCTGGAAATCATTGCCAAAACCAACTTACCGGAATACAGATTTTCACTTCTACCTTTCCTGAAAAGAAACATGGAGGAGGTTCTCAAGGCTGCTACCATTCTTGTATGAAACTGGAGCTCATGCATCTCATCACGATGGTGGGAAAAGACTCACGGGAGAGACAACAACATGCAACAGGACCAGGTAGACTATCCCGCAAACAGTTATGGAGCAAACCGGAATGGTACATGTCACGTGCTCACAGTAAAAACATTCCACGTCACGGTGATAAGCCAAGTGAGAGTGCGCTCGGTAACACTGGGCAAACACGAGTGCGGCTTGACAAAAGCCAGTCATTCACGTATCCGTGTTGTTACTATCATCCGGCAAAAGATTTCCACTGGCATAGCGCATGCCAAAATAATCTGCACATCGGCACCTACAAAGGGCCTACAACAAGGATGCTGGGAAACAGCCAGTTGGGGGGAAGAGGAATGATGTCTTTTCCGCCTCAGTCCTATTTAACAACATCTCACAAAACACCACAGCAAGCATTCATTCAGCAGGAGAGTGGGTGTCAGGCGAAATTTATTCGCATCATTGTGATCATGAAAGGACAAACCCTGTCACGTGCTAATTGCTACAGTCGCATCACACAATTGTGTGCTGCCTAATTTCGTTAATTCCAGTTACATAACATCTAGTAACCACTTAATTATGCATGCTACTGGCCAAGTAAGTAATGGATAATTGGGCCAAGCAACAGTCATAGTACAAGTTTGGACTTGGAAACGATAACGAGCACAACCGTAACTGCAGAGGTTAAGGAAGATAAAATATTAAGCATATCTTGGTTACAGGAACAGAATGATGTAGTAGAACCAGCAGCTAAGAGAATTCATTTTGGGTCAAAAGAGCGGCACACAGTGTACACTGTAGAAAGGGCAGTTGCTAGTGATAAGCCGCCTGTATAATTAGAGGAGTTCGATCATGAGATCCCGCCACAACATCAGGCGGCATTCCAGCATATACTGAGTGAGAGGAGGGAAGTGTATGCTAAAACAATCATGCTCCAAAGAACAAAAGTAGTCGAATATGAAATCCCTCTATGCAAGAAGGGTCAATTTATGAAGGACCGTGGAGTTACATGCCACATCAAACGAAAATAATACGTGAGCAAGTTATAGAGATGTTAGCAGACAGGTTTATCGTACCGACATGCAGTAAATAGAACTCAGCCATTAAATTAGCGCCTAAGAAAGATTGCAGTTGGCGTTTCTGCGTGGACTTCCGTCTGATCAACCATGTAACGTGTAACGATCTGCCACTCTACATCAGTGTAAAAGACATGCTCACAGCCCTAGGCAAGGCAACGGTAATGACGTCGCTAGATCTCAGAAGCGGGTATTGGCAAATTCCCATCAAAAAGGAAGACAGGGAGAAAACTTCATTCATGACACCTGATGGCCGGCGATTTCATTTTCGCGCTATGCCTTTTGGCCTCAAAGGAGCACCTGCTATCTTTCAGTCAATGATGGTCCGTGTGCGAGACGGGCTCATCGGCGACTTCATGCTAGCATACCTGGATGATGTGGTTTTTTGGTCGAGCAGTTGAGAGGTGAATATAGATCACATCTACATGGTACTGGAGAGGCTCTAATCATTGTTCTTACCTTCGCCGCGAATAAATGCTACTTGGGTTAAAGCAGGTTGGAATTTTTGGCGAACATTATAGACATGGACAGAAACACACCTAACACAGAACAGTATAATTTAATACAGAATCATCAGGCACCACGTACCCACAAACAGCTCTGAAAACTTTTTGGATAAATTAATTGGTTAAGATAGTTCATTCAAGATTTCGCAATATTTACTGCCCCTCTCACAGATAAAGTTTTGCCAGAAAAGCGGTTTGTGTGGGGAGACACAGAAGAATATTCATTTCAAGCAATGAAGAAAAGTTTCCATTATTTCCCCAAATTAGCACGTTATGAGCCAGGCAAGCACCTCTACTTACAGACAGGCGCCAGTTAAGAGGGGCTGAGTGCCATCTTGTACCAATGGGTGGAGGATGTTACGAATCAAGTAATTGATTTTGACACCGCGAAGTTGGGACAAGTAGAACGCAGATATGATAATTACATACAGAAAATGTTGGCTGTAGTGTTTGCGTTTAAAAGGTACCGGCGTTACCTGGTTTGCACACATTTCATGTTACGAACAGACAACATATGCATGTTTGGTTACACACAATGAAAGAGGCCCACAGTAAACTCACCCGGAAGGTGTTGCTCCTACAGTAATATAATTTCACTGTAGAGCATGTTCCTGGGAAGGAGAATCAACTGGCAGACACATTATCCTGTTTAGTAGTTACAGACGATGCAGAATGAGATGAATTTCTCCCCCATCATGCACGAGATATTCCGAGAGGTATAGGTGAACCAAGTATGATCAGTGGATGGTGAAATTCTTGTAGATGCTCTGTACCGGGAAATAGTCGAGGTGTAAGACAGCTATGCAGTGGCATGGGAGAGAAGGGAGCAATGTGCGAGAGGGACCATGGAATGTTGGCATGTGATGGAAGGGAAGTTGTAAACGTGCATGGAAAACCACACAAAATGGCACCAGTTTGTACCGGCAACATGTAGGGTGAAAGTATTGGGAGGCGCACACACAAGTAATGTAGCAGAACACTTAGATACATAGCAGACAATCCGAAACATCAGACAACATTTCTTCTGGCCAGGACTCTTGCGCGATGTACGAAAATATTGCAAAAATATGTTATGTGAGAGACATTCAAATCACACAGGATAGATTTAGTACAGCAGCAACAGTCCCGCCTACCAAAACGACCGTACAAGACCATAAGCCTGGACCTGATAGTGCCGTACCCCCGTACATACAATGGAAAAAAGTTTATCCTGGTCGTCACTGACAACTTCTTGCAGTGGGTGGAGGCTTATGCGATGAGCACTGCAAGGGATACTAACATCATGCAAGTACTGGAATGGGAATTTTCCCCCTGCTGGGGCTATCCAAAACAAGCGCTGAAAGACAACAGAATGGGAAGAAAGTGGCAATCAAAGTGCACCTGGTTTCGGTGCAGCACTGAAAGATGGCTGTGTACCACCCAAGAGCCAACCCCACGGAGCACCACAACCATATGATGGAGGGTGCATCACACCAATGACTGATGCAACCTGAAAATCTGCTGCAAACGGAACGCAAGATGCACTGGAGGAGAGGCATGCAATGCATGGAGGAGGCGCACAGAACCTGGAGATTCATGATGGCTCCATCGAGTACTTGCTCCAGGAGGAAGGAACGAGAATGTGAGGTGGGTCAGTACCTGCCCCAGTACCACCAGCAGTGGTAACCCAAGGCATGATGTCACCTGGTGCATCGGCGCTAGCCAGAGCGCATACGACAGCTGGCTCTGCAGAGATCGATGGCGCAGAGGCTACCAGCACAACACAAAGATATCCGGAATAGCAATTAACAGTGACACCTCGCCACGGGGAGGGGGTACCTCAGGAGACGACACGACGCCCTTCTACAGGATGTCACTGGTAGAGGAGGACAGCACCACAGAAGAAGCAGTTGTGCCAACACCAGCTGGGGAATCCCCTGAGAGAGACCCCAACCCCCCAGTGGTTGGTAGTCTGACTAACTACCAGCAGCAATGAGAGCTTGTGCACGAGGACAGCAGCAGTGACAGCGACGATGGAGGATCATGCGACTCGTACGAGATCCGCCACTCAACACACCGATGATGGCCACCTGTCACATGCCGCAAGTGCGTTATCACAGGAGCACTTGGCTACGCTAATATCATGTGGAACGACGGCAACAGCCAGCAGTTCCAGAATTTGGGGTCTGGCAAGAAGCTCCTACATATTATGTCAACGATGGGCAGACACAGGGAGGTGTGTCTGTCATCAGTGACCTGTGCTGGTG
Organism: Dryococelus australis; assembly: GCA_029891345.1. NCBI lineage: Eukaryota > Metazoa > Arthropoda > Insecta > Phasmatodea > Phasmatidae > Dryococelus > Dryococelus australis. The sequence goes on along the minus strand of CM057009.1, from coordinate 230,065,023 downwards.
CAAACGGTTACACGAGGGGATTGGGGGGCGTTTTGGTTTGTACACTTTAACCCCTTCTCCTTAGTCCATTTGCCCGCCGTGTGTACGTGCTCTACAAGCGCAAGTGCAGCGCAGTGTGGCAAGTGTCGATGCAAGTGCAGAGCTGAGAGATCTGTAACCACATGTGTGTGGTGCAGGAACCTGAAAGTAGAAACTGTAAAATTTTATGATTATTAATTTGTGCATTTACAGGCAAGGTATGTTCACACAAGGGGTCGCAACTAATAAAGACATCAGGCTTCGCAGCCCTAAAGCCCTCAGTGTTTACAAAGTGTCTTTTTTCAATTTTATGTTACGTTCATTCACATGTTTTCAACTCCACATCATCCATGCAGTTGTAATGTTATTTTATAATGAATAATATTTACAGGGTTATTTTTGTAAGCAATATGTAACAACCGGCACACAGAGAACATGTTATATTTTCAAATGTTGTGTAAGAATTTAGTGCAGTGTGTTTGCATTGCCTGGGTAGGCTTAAAATGCACTAAATTATTTTATGTGACCATGTGTGATTTAGTAGTATCACCCGAGCTGATGGGTAAACATGCAGAACCAATGTAAGTTTTCTCATAAGGGGGTTTTGCAAAGTAACTGAGTAATTCTCAGCAGTAACGAGTTTCCACATGTGATTTATTTCCAGGTCGCCACAAGGCATTTGAGGTACTAGTCTTCTCGCTCCAATATTCTTAACCTGTAATTTACTGTGCATGTATGTTTGAAAGGGTCACGAGTCTGTATATTAAATAACAGTGCTTCGTATGGGTGTGTGGAAACCCAGATACCCCTCAACGCAACAAGTAAGAAAATTATTCAATCAGTATTAATTTTATTCTAAGAGGAGACAACTGCACTTTGAGGAATTGCAGTGGTCGTCGGCAGAACGACTCTGAGGAACAAGTCAGCTCTCCGACTTCACGATATTTTCAACCTTCGCACTATCTGCCAGCCTATCTACAGATTAGACAAGTGTCATGTAACCACATAAGAATGAGTGGTGCCCTCAAATGCACTCGGTAATGCATTGGCTCACACACTGAATTTTTTGTGGAGGTGATTGCATATCTGTCTGAAACACTGTTCGTGGTTGTCACAATGCAGTCTGTAACCGAAACTATTTTTGACACTAGTTCGCAATTTTACTCGAAGTTGAGGCAATAACAAAATTCGCTGTGTTTTCAGTATATCGTCTCTCTGCCTACCTTTCTGATGCATAGTTGGTTTGAAGCTGTTGTGGCATGTGAAAGTAGCACCAGCGAGCAGTATCTTGGCTCATGTGTGTTTTCTCATTGGTGACACGCGCCCGCCTGGCCAGCAGCACAGAGACATCCCACGTGATTGTCTTGCAGGGCCGTTTACAGTGGCGCAAGCAGTGTGTCGCGGTCTGATGTACCAAGGTTGGTGGCAGGCTCGTGTTTCTTTGCCTTCAGAAGTGGATATTTTGCAAGGCATCATGATGTGTTGAGGCGACATTGTGATGGATAGAGTTTGTGCCATGGATACATAGAGGCAGTGTCGGGAAGCATGGAGTGGTGGTAGGACACGTGTAGGCTCTCTTGGGAAACGTGGATGTAGAATCTGGATGCTTGGAGGCAGCATCTGAATGCATGATGGCAGCATTGGGATGTGTGGAGGTGGCATCATGGCATCTGATGACTGACGCTCTGTTGCTGAATCACTGTGTTCGTTCACTGCACTATCTCAGGAGAGGCGCGATGGCCCCATATGGTGAAAAATTCGAGCTTGTATGTTAATTGTCAAGGGTGGAATATTTTGTCCTTTAGGCACCAGGCATCGCTAATGCGATGACATGAAGTTCTGTTAGAGCTGACTGCTGATCCCTGGGTTTCGGGTCGATTCACCCAGATGTAACTTTCTCTGGTTGACACATGTTGCCCCTAATTATTTACTGTGATTTGTATACCTACTCAGAATTACATGATGTATAAGTGCCGAGTTTTTTTAGAAACAAGAAACCTATTATGATTGGTCACACACCTTGACAGATTAGTTACATAAAATACCCAAGTTTTTGCATAGCTCACATAAGAGAAGAACGCTAAGAAAACCATTACATTTAAATGCGATTATAAGGACCCATGACCCAGGATGCTATTAGGCGTACACGTAAAAAGTTGGCCCCAATAGCTTCACATGCTGTATATTTAGTGCATTTAAACGATATACTCCTCTGATGGAGGCCACATTACATGATAACTGGGCCATCATAAGCCTGTCAGCATGGAGACACTGCAAATTGGTGCTAAGACCTAAAATGAATCAATGAAAATAGTTAAGCTTCAATGGGCAATGCAAACCTCAGGGGAGGAGAGCAGGCATCTTCTGTGTCTCGAAATAACTAAAAGGTTCCGGTAAAAAATTACATTCTATTGCTCGTTAGAAGTTTGGCACGAAAAGCTGCTGCCGACGGTGCGTAGACGAATTGCAGCTTAGCCATTTAGAGTCTTGGAGTCTACTGAATGTTCCCTTATAGCCCCATAACATCGTCTGTTGGGGTTAAGCATGCCACACGCGAACTAGAGTCTTTCACACTTGCTAAAACAACCTGCAAATACTTACAAACTCGTACCTTGCTACTGGAACAATTCCATAAATTATTTCAAAATTTTTTATAACATAACTTAACACTTACTTTATAAATTAAATAACGTGGAGATGAAATATGTGAGGTGAAAACAATAATAAACACTTTAACAATGCTTGTATGCCATTATATTTATTTAAGCCATTTTCACAGGAAGTCCTTTATGTCAATTTCATTAGGCGTCCAATGGCAAGTACCATAAAGCCCTTTTATATTGGCCCTATATTTATGTGGTGCACTATAGAATCATGGGTTTACACTACCGTGCAATATTTCGCACACGAGTGTTCGTGAGCTCTGTGTGCTCCACTGATACATCGGTGCACTGGCAGACTTTCCCAAACACTCAGTAGAACCGCCATGCTTGCTGCGCTGAACTGGTGCATGGCCACGAAAACTGCCTAGGAGGCGAGGTATGCGAGCACATATCAAATACCACTCTTTGGAGACAGTTTGCAGGCCGGGTACCGCTACCTTCGATAGGGGAGTTCCCTCACCTTTGTCCTTGTCTGCCTGGTGTACGGGCTCCTTTTCAAAGTCGCATATTGTTGAGGCGGCTACTGATGATGGTGCTGATGACTTGCTGTGGTGTGAGACACTATGGTGCTCCCACTCTCTTGGCATAATTGAGGCGGGTGTGCCTACCGATGTGACCACAATTGAGGCGGGTGTGCTACCGATGTGACCGGCAGAGACAGAATGAGCTGGCCGACACACTGCCTTCGCTCCTGCCACCATTAACTTTTCCTGTGTCGCTACTTGTGTCGCATCGACTCCGCTATTGCAAGGAGCTATCCAATCTTGCAGCGGACAGGGGGTGGTGGTCACATACTGGTGCCCCCTGGCCAGTGACGGCACTCTTGCTGTCTTCCTGCTTTCGGTAGCCACTCCCTTACCAACGATGGACATCCCCGAAGGTGGCCCTGATGCCATCGACATTGTAGTAGGGGACCCTACGATGTCACATGGTGTGGACTACATCGGGGAGATCGATACCTCTGGTGATAATGGCATCATGATGGCGGGTGTAGTGACATCAGCAGGTGAATCCACCACCTAATATACTGGCACCCGTGTGGTCACTGGTTTTTGTACTGCTGCGTCCATGAATGTTGCACTATCAACGACACCTAAACTAACCATAGGATGCTCTCTGTAGAGCACTAGTGCACCGGGCAGCACCGGGCTTTCTGTCCCGCTGGTGGCATGTATTCTTTTTCTCTCGCATCATGAGAGAATGCTAAAAGGCTTTTGTTTACCTCTTCTAAAATCAGGATGAAACCTTGTGAACAGCCACAAGCACCATAAAAGCCTTTTGAAACAATTTGTTTGGACCCCAGGACTGTGGGGCAATTGTTCATTGTAGTAGTGACACACCATTTTTCAAAGTGGGTTGAGACCTATCCAGTGAGTAGCGCATGCATGCCGAATATTGAACGAGTTTTGAGTGACGACTTTTGCCCAATGTGGGGGTACCCCAAAAAACTCCTGACAGATAATAGTTCACAGTTTACTAGGGGGGAAAAAGCAGGGATTATGCAATAGGGTGGGAGGGAGTGATAGACATTTGGCCCACACGTGAAAGTAAATCGTGTCGCTTTCCAATTCCAGGAATTTAAGTCAGCTTCGACAATTAGTGGTCGAGGTCCAGGGTAGCTTGGTGGCTTCCATGCAATACCATGATAATTTTCCACCCCTAGGCTCGTTCGCGATGAAGCGAATACAGGTTGTCTTGACTGTGTTATGCAGTTACAGGGCACTGAAAAGCATAGGTCCCTTGTGCACTGTGACAACTGTGCTTGTGTCAGGCACATTGCTGTTAATTGTAAGTTAGATAAATGTAGCTTGGCCGACATACCATGTTAATATTGTAGTGAGCTGGACATCTTTGCCGTCATGTAAATGCAGGAATCTGCGAGTGGCTGGTCGGTGCAGTGGGCCTACCAGTTGTGTTGCTCATTAAGCCCTGCACAGTGTCATACGTCATAGTGTACATGAAATTGTCACGGTCCCTGTGGTGCATGTAATTTTCCTGCTATGATTGAGAACAGGGCCATGTGCTGTGTGATGTGTGGGGCATTTCTTCAAATGTCTCATAGTCAGATTATATAAATGATGTTCAGGTTATCTGGGAAGCACTAGTGTTGCTTGATTATTTATCTCATAGGGTTGACTTGATTTCAAAATGGGTGTTTCCATGGCCTGTTTTTCCTGCATTTCTCATCTATATATTCATATGTTCGGTTATATTATTTCTGGTAAAGTAACCTTTTAATTAGGTTCCTTGCGATTTAGAATCTAATGTTGCACTCTAATTCCCGTTTATTCAATATCAAAATTCTCCCTACAAGTTCGCCTTAACGGATGAAATTCCTGTGTGGGACAGTTACTTTAAGTGCCCTTCCCTAAAGCTACAGGTCTTTCGGAAAATTATTGAAAAGTTGTTTGGTGCATATGTTATTGTCCCATCTACATCCAATTAATGTTCTCCTGTTTTCTTGGCAAGGAAAAAGGATGCCACGGTTTGGAGAAACCAACAACAAAACTGCCAGATGCCGAATTAACCACCAAAAACAATCGAATGGTGTTTAGACAATTGCCAGAGAATTCCTTCCAGCAATGCTGTATTTGTACTAAGCAAGAGGGTCTTCGCTTTGAAAATGGTTTTGTAATTTGTTCTAACAAGCACATGCTTAATTGACTGTATAAGGCGTTTATCACATTTACTCTCACACATTAGAATTTTGCATGCACAAAATTTCTAATCACATAGGTAGTATAAAGGTATAGAAGTATCACATTGACTTATGCTGGGAACGTAGCTGTAAAACAAGGAAATTTTTTTAAGTAGGCAAGGAACACATTTGATATGAACTATTTTTTAATGTCACCAAATATTATGGACAAACTATGCTTTCCGATCTTTTCTGTTTTCGGTATATTTCTCGGCACCATACTAAGACCGATGAACTTAAATGTTGTTCCACCAGATTTACCATTCTGCCAACTAATAGAAAGCAAATATTAAAGCATCTATCAGATTTATTAATTTCACCATTCCAATATTTATCGTGTAACTGCGAATAAGGCACAAAAGATAGAAAACGATTCATAATCCATAAACTATCAGCAATTGCTTAAAATATATAGGGGTGTATCGGATAGATCTTGATGTCCTCTAACTCTTTGCTTCGGCTTGACACTAATTCCTGGGACATCCTGCATACTGCCAGCATACAAACTTAAGTTATAATTGATGGTATGTTTTCGACGATATAACATTCTCAAGTAACTATATGGCCACCATTAAAAAAATATCTCTGATATATATAAATCATATCATTTAACACCCCCTCCCACAGTACTACTTGATTGTCATATTTGGTAGGAATCGGTTCGTTTTTACCGCGATTAGACATACAAACTATATTTATTCATTTGGCACTATTTTACCAAATGGATGATAAAAATTAATATGTGTTAGCATATATGATGCATGTAAAAGATACTTCCAACATACAAATTGCTCGAAATCGGTTAAATGATATAGTAGATATAGCAAATAAAACTAAAATATTTGTATGTTCACCATTTCGAAAATAAGTTTATTATAATGTTCAATCACTTACATTTATCTTGCCTGTCATAGTATTACTTACATGGCAAATCGAGTGAGAATTGCTATGATAGTTTTCGATACATAATATAAAATATTAATTTTTTCGTTTCGTACTATCTTCCAAAATAGCGAAAAATTAATTTATAATTTTAATGATTATATAATGCTCTCTTAGCATACAATTTGGTCTCAATTGGTTGAATGGTTCCCGAGATATGATATCATCCTAAATATCAAAATTACCACTATTTTGAATGTAAGTGCCCGGCATGGTCGAAGACTATGAAAGTCTGGTGTCCTTGCTAAATACTAAATATGTAACAAAAAATGAAAGGTGGAACACACACACACAAACACAGACACACATACATACACACTCATGAAAGTTATCTCATAAGCATTTATTTCCTTTGGTAAGTAGGCTAAAATGCATAGGTAGTGTACTTCATACAATAACATTAATTCATTTGTCAAGTACAAATGTGTGTAGGTAGTTGGCCAATGAGTGAAAATACTATAAGTATGGTTGGAGTCAAAATTAAGAATTTATCGAAGGATCTAACAAGGGATTGGGACTGATTGAAGAATTAATGGAAAGATTGTGAGAGTCATAGAAATATATCGGACTTAAGATTGAAATATTGTTGGAAAGATTGCAATATTTACTCTGAGATCGTATGAAAGACTGAAATATAGAAGAAACGAATGTGGATGAATGACGGAACAATAGCGAAAGTTTGAGGAAGATTGGTGGAAAGATTAAAATATTATTTGGAAGATTACTGGAAAGATTGGAAAATTGATGGCAATGTACAGAGAAATGAATGGAAAGATTAAAGTAATGATGGAAAGATTCCATAAGACTGATGTAAAGAGTGGAAGACTGATGGAAATATTGCTCAGGATTGGTAAGGACTATAGAGGAGGATAACTAAAGGATTGCCTATTATTAGCGAGTACTACACACAATTGTGGAGGATTGTTGAGGATTGGTGAGCATTGCTGAGGATGGTTCAGGAAGATGGTGAATGATGATTGGAGAGGGGATTGGTAGGATTGGTTAATATTAATGGGGATTGTATGGAGGGATTCCAGAAATTTCCTGAGGATTACAGATGATTGGTGAGGACTGAGAAGGATTGCTGATAATTTTGACCATTGGTGAGGATTGCTGAAGATTGCCGAGGACTATTGCAGAGGATAGCAGAGGAGGATTGCTGAGGATTGTGTATAACTGCTGAGTGTCTACTGGGGAATTTGGGTATAGGTGATAGTCCCAATTGTGCAGTACCCCTCGCCAGAATGATGTTCATATTATCCTCATTACACTAGTGCAAGCCAAAGCAAAGACATTCCTGCCCCCATCTACTAGATTTTCCACCTTCTAATAAAGATCACAGTTCATACATACATTTATCTTGTAGAATGTGTTAATAATGCAGTTATTAATTCGGAATTATTTCCTGTAGGGATAGTTTTACAGTACCTATTCCAGTTTATCCATCTCTATTCTTAGTTATAAATAGGTTAACTACAGGTTTATTAAGGAAGATAATCATGGTCCCAATTACAGCTTTTTCTGTCCAGTGACAGTCTGCTCCAGTGCATGCTTAATCTAAGGAGTTTCTTTCCCTGTAGGTATATGGGGCCTTGTCGTGTGACACAAGGGAATACAGCACCTACTTATGAATTATGGTAGGTTAGGAAAAGGATTTGTGAGGCCACCTACCACTGTCTGGTAGCCACTTGCTTTTCATCGGTCGTTATCTGATGTGGCACTGTCAAACTTTTAGGTCATTATATGGAGTGTTAATGGTTACTTGCGTAATCTAAAGCAATTATTTTTACAAATATGGCTTATTTAGTGTTTCCTTGAGGCATGCTCTTGCAGTGTGACTTTTCCTAGCTGCTGCTAAGTGAGTCGATATCGTGTTTGCTATAGAGAGTACCATAATTTTATAAACATATTTAATGGAACTTAAAAATATATGGGGGAAAGTAAATTCAACCTAACCATCCAGTTGTCATGAAGCATGCTGTTTATCAACTGAGCTGTGAAGTTTTTTTGAAGTTTGAGTTCTGTTAAATGTATTAACTGTCTATGATTTGTTTGTTACTTCACCCACATTTGACTACATTATTGAAACATCTGCACGTCGCTTTTGCACAAAAATGAACATACATTTTTTTTTTGCATAACAATATTCAATCAAAGCTTGCCCATCGTAAAATATTTTGGACGATACTTATAAATCGATGTTACACATTACCTTTATAAGTCAATAGTTGTGGCTGCACATGAGCACCTTTTAAGTGATTCAATTATTGTGAGCCACAAAACCAATTATAGTCAAACCACCGGAAAACTGGTAACAATGGTATCTTAGTTTGCCAGGAACGAATTTAGAAAGGTGGGCCAAAATATAATTTAGAAATAACTCCTCACAACTAAGACTCGCACATCAAATCATACATGCCACACATAATCAAAAAACCATAACCACCTACACTGCAGCCACAACTCACCGTTTGCTTGTCCCTTCAGTTCTGTTTTGCAAATATGTTGAATCTAGCAGCCTTACTTTGTGATACCTCGATCGACTCTTTACAAAAAAAGTGTTTCCTTATCCAGCAGGCGTCATTGATCCCTTGAAGTCCATCATGACGAGTGATGCACTGCCACATGTGAAAAACCCTTAAATTAACTATCATCCCTGGTAGAAGAAGGGGAATGTATATGGTTAAGGAGGGGAAAGAGGGGAACCAGATGATATCGAAAGAATGTCAAGGAGCTTGCAAAAGTTCGGAACCATACCATCGATGACTCTGGCGATGATGGGGCACCTTCACACAATGATATTCATGCGATTTGCCAATTCTTAAAGCCAAACACTACAAAATTTTTTTAATTAATAGAGTGAAAGCAGAAGTAACTGGCAATTTTTTAAATATCTTACCATCTTTGCTTATAACTTAACTTGTGTGATTTCAAATCTTAAAATTATTATTAGTATATATTTGCCAATGTATATATATATATATTTTTTTTTTACGAAGTAGGAGAGTGAAAAGTGTTCTTATTTAGCTATGAGTGGTGGGCGGGGGAGAGGTGAGAGGCAAAGTTGTCACTCTGGGAAAAGTTAAGAGGAGAATAGTTTGATTTAATCTTAAGATCAACAATGCTAAATGTTTAAATACTTCAACCACCAGGGTGTTAATAAAAACCAATACCAAGTAAGACGAACAACAAGGGGGTTGCCTGGATACCAATAGATTCAATAAAAAAATTAGTGATCCACAATATCTCGATCAATACTTTTCACAGGCTCTCTCTATACCAAAGTATTACACAAAAGGGATACTCTTTAAAGGGGGAAAATGGGGGTTAAGGGCTAATGGATGTCAATACAAAGGTGGTGGTCATAACTCAAAGGATAACAAGTGAGAGAGGATAGTAAACCTTTTCATAACTCTTCGGGACAGACGGCCTCGGCAATGGCACTTACAAAATCCACTCTGATTAACAAGTCCCAAAAAGAAACATTAATTAAGAACTAAGTAGGTATTTGCTATTAAAATCAAAATGTTTTGAAGATTATATTTTTCCCGCCTGTCTAAGAGAGAGAGGGAGAGAGAGGACTATTCCATAAAAAAAACTTATTGATGAATAAGTATGTAAAAATAATGACTCAAAAATATTTAAGTTACTTTATTTTTAACTTCTGATAATAACTCAAAACTAACTTATTGCCATACGACCTATGGAGAGGTAGAATCGTACAAAAAAAAAACAAGTAACACTAAATAAATCCTAAAAGACAAAATTAGTAGTGATTTTGTTAAATTTATATATATATATATGTGTGTGTGTGTGTGTGTGTGTGTGTGTGTGATCATGTACAATTCGAAAACAACAACGAAATAAAAAAAAACATATATCCTTTTGAAGAATAAATGAAGATAAATATTTTGAAATAATACGTCAAAATAGCTCATAACAAAAGTCTGATGTAATGATTTGTTACCCTCGACAAAATTTGTAAATTATCTTCCAAGCTAAAATTAGCCAAAAAAAAAATACCAGCGATATTTCTTACTTAGGACTTACTGGCACGTAGGCATTTCAAATGACTGTTCATAAAACCTCACTTGCACCAGCCACTTGACGAACTGTTTCTCTTGCCTTCAGGGGAATTATTAATGTGATGGTGGTTGCAGGTTTGTCCAGGAGTGCGCCAGGGCTCTCCTCAGTGCAGAGCCCAAAGTATTGCATTGGGTCGTGGGCCTATCGCCTTAATGCAGCCCCTATATGAGCACACATCTCTGACGAAGTTATAAACAATGGTGCAACTATATACATTCTTTGGCCTAGTCTAGTAGAGGCTTTCCAAGCTAAATCTATATGCTTGTACTAAATGACGAGGAAATGTTCCGGCCATACCGCGCCGTTACTAACACGCATTTGCAGGTTATGGGGTCGTTAGGCGACCCGAAAAATAAATTGGATGCCGACTTTCAAAACAATCACAACTTATTTCACTTGCTCCCTCATACCGAGGCATTTAATGAACATCAGATCCTATTTAGTCATAGTGCATTTATACAGACAAAAATGGTGCGAAGCCGATAATGGTTACATGAACAAAGTAAAGCCCAGCAGTATAAAATATATACTGGTTTGCTGTGTGGCACTCTCCCCGGATGCGAAAATAAATTACTATTCCATATTAAAAACTTATTATTGATATACTACATGATTAGACACAAAACTGTTGAAGTTCCGGGAAGGATGCGACAACGGGCATTCGCACAACACCGAGGGTACCACGCTACTTTCTTGGTGTTAGGCAGGGTGATTCCTGGTTGGCCGACCCGTCCCGTGCACAATCTGAAAAAGAACCTAAATTAAATTTCTCATGCAACTTTAACTGAATGATTCACTAGGATGATATTAAATAATAAAACAAAACAAAACATAATAACACTTGCAATTGACTCTTAAAACTCTAATATTAAATTATAAAAAAATATATGTAATGCCGGCATGCTGCAGCTTGTGTTAACGTTATGTGTTTAACCTATTTCAAAATCATATTTACATTCTTACATTATGGACAAAATAAATTGTCCCTCGTAGAGTCTTATATTGCAGTCCTCTAATTGGTATGACTGCTTTTAAGTGATCCTACTCAAAGTTCTGTCATTTGTAGTTTTAGTATATTTAATGCAAAAGTGGGTTTAGAAAACCTGCATGGCCAAAGTTTGCGTACTGCTAAGCTGGTTCATAACAAGCTAACCTTAAACTACTGACTCAATACTGGTGTGCCACTGGCCAATACTTCCTCTGTTACTCACAATAGACTTATTAAATAAAATAGTGAAAAATGCTGTGGATATTAATATGAACAATTTACAACATAATTATTTCCATGTAGCGCAACTGCTACAAGTGTATAACACAATCTCCCACACCTGATGTACATGTGTGCTCTGCGCACCTCACACTTACTTACATTACAAAACACTAAGACCCTCTTAAAAATTACAACAAGGCATTATAAAATAATAATTACTCAGCTCCATATATTTTATGTATGTCAGGTACTCACCGTGTATGGTTGCACGTCGTGCATGAAAATGCACACGAGTGTGACATTCGGAACAATAACAATTATATGTATATATATATAACACTTTCCATACAATCAAAACAATTATAAAAAATTTTTTATCCTTTTAAAATAATAGTTATGTGTCTCCACAAGACACATGTTTGGCAGTTTTCTTTACTTTTGCAACGTACATGTTTAAAAGGAAACATAACCCTCAAATGACACATAGCCTTCTGGCTGCACTATTATCGGCTTACTTGCTTTCATTACACAAAGGACACTTATTTACTCTGCTTTTCATTTATGCGCACTGATCACTACACCGGTACACGAAGTATGAACACATGGAACGTGTGCTGGCCATTAGTTAAAACATACAGCTGGGACATACAACTTGGTGGTGACCAGTAAAAATAATAAATAAATAATTATTAAATAATTTTTAATTAGTCAATAAATAGTATTATTAAATAAATATCGGTTCAACCATGGACAAATGAGACGACTAAATGTTACTGTATTCCAATATAAGAAAGGAAAGAAATATATAACCTTAACCTTACTCGCATTTACTAACACCAATACTCATAACCAAATTTAACATCCAAATTAAACCTAAGATACTCTGAAGGTTTGGCCAACAAGCAATGACTATCATCTAAACTAATCGGCAAAACAACTCGACCTAGAACTTACTGCTGTAGGTAAGAATACTCAATTGACAAAATGATTATTACTGGGTTAACCCACAACAACAACAAATTAAAAGAAACTCTCGAATCAAATAGTAACACCGACCTGCAAGACCTAACATCACTTCCACGGGATACTTTAGTGTCCAGTTCAGGGCTTTTGTACTGCCCACACACAGAAAACAAAAAAAAGGTATTTATCAATAACCACTAAATCATAAAAGAGACAGTCTTGCCTTACGGCTATAATGATAATTCTTTCTCTCTTTATCTCTCGCGATCACTTGTCTGGCACAGCCAAAACTACTGACAGGTTATGAACTCGCTAACACAAGTCCATTAAACTTAAACTTATATCCTAAACTTACTACTATTTATTTTCCAAAGGAATGCCATGAACAAACAGAAAATTTTTTTTGTGTACTGAGCTCATCTTACTGGAGTATTCATGGACTTCCTCCACTGGCCGACATTTCTCTTCCTTGCAATCTTGCTGTTGCTGTACCACAACATTTTCCCTCCTTCTCTCTTCCACACCTCTATTTGTTGCCCCAGCGCATACTCTGCTTCCACCAATCAGCTCACTCCGAGACTTCATCTGGAGATCATGTGCTACCAGACACACACTGCCATACTACCTCCTTCCCCCTTAGTTGGCCAAGAGTTCCACCATGCAGATTCAGCGGGTCACATAATTCCTACCCTCACACAGCCCAGAAACTTCGCAGCTGCTTGTTCAAGTACAAAGCTCGCCCGAGTCAGCTGAGGTCTTGGCTTCGTAAACATCTGAACTGAGGTGTCTCGAAACTTCGGCATGCGCCCCAAATGAACAAATATTGCAGAACAGGAATTTGCTGTGTTTTACAGCAACATGAATTCTTCCAGGCTGTATGGAAAACTCTAATCCTAATTGGTGAAAAAAAGAAAGTTGCAGCTTCCAGTACACACTGTCAGGTGCTTTCTCTGACCTGTTTTCAGCCAGAATCAAAGAAAAAAATATCCCGATCGAATATTCAAATACCTAACGACCTTTTTTAAGCTAATGAAAGGAAATAAAAAATTTTAAAAAAAGGAAACTACTTAAAACACAACCAAACTTTAAGTTTGCTTATAAACAAAAGAAAAAGAGAAGGAGAATGAACTTCTATTAAATTAAAAATATCTTAACCCAAAAAAAAAAACTTGAGAAAATATCATTCTTACTATTTTAACCAAAGGGTATTTTATTTAATCATGATAATAAATATCATTCATACTTTTGTCAAATTCATTATACACAAGGAGCAACAGATGCATAACCACCTTATTTTATGACATGAGAATGCAGATAGAAAAACAGGCATTAAGCCAAGTATTTGCAGACAAATTCCAGACAAGCCCATCCAAAACAGGATAACTACATATCAGTGACCCGAGAATTTTCATGTTAGATTTTTATAGAGGCAAATCAAGACAACCAAATACCATGAATAGAGTGTACACATAAATTCTCGGCAATTATGCCAAGTATTCACTCATGGGTTAATTGAATATCTAATTGACAGATTATTTAACAACTTATTGTTTTCCAAGAATTTGCACATACCATAATGTGTAGGATTGCCTCATATATTCCCTTATTGTAGGTAAGATTAATGTTTATTTGGTAATGAAATTCTGCACTATATCATTAATATTAGTTATTGGAATATTAAACCTGATATCAGTGTTCAGGCTTCCAAAGAATTGAAAAAAAAATTTAATTAATTCCAATATTACTATGTAACTAAGTGATTATTATTTATTGCACAAGTTAATAATACATTTCAATTTGTGATGTTTATTCACAATGGTGTGGTGGAATATAATTTGTTATTTGACAGGATCTCCACTGCCTAGAATGATGATTGAGATATGCATACCAGGGCATTGGTGTTGTTTCTGAATTTTAGTGGGATGGTGGAATTGAATAATAATTCTGATAGAACTAATTAAGGCAGGGTGATCGTACAAGATTTCAAACTCAGTTGAATTCAGTATTGAAAAATCATAAAAAAAATGCTTAAAACATATTTACAAAAATGTTTATTCTTAGAAATGCAGATGAGGAAGCATGTGCTAGAATAACTACTACATGTACTACAGGTATATAGTTCTATCTAATACCAAAAGTGAACTCTTAACAAAACATAATTTAAAGCTGTAATTATCAGAGAGCGCCTTCCCCTCCCAAAAAAATTGAGGGGGCAAGTAGGTGCAATCTGTCCTTGACCCCATTTAATTGAAGGCCCCATGATACAAGAATAAAAACGAACATGCATGTATACACCATCATGATCATACATTGTGTACATCATTGTTAACCGACTGACTTCACCATGTCGAACCATTGTAGATGAACACAATGAAAATCAAGAACTAGGAAAGAATTAATTTAAGCTTTGTGCAGCCCCTAAGATGTTCATGGTACCATTAACAAGAGGCTCAGAGGTTAAGTAGCCCCTTAGGGAGGAACTAACGTGAAATTTTGTTACCGATAATCAATAAACACAATTTGTGATCAGAAAAACAAGACCTCTTGTTGTGGCTTGTGCGTTCTGATAGCATCTCATATTGATTAACTTAATGCCTGAAAAAAGACCAATATCAAAGTATAGTTGAGGGCAGTAGAGTGTGTCACTTAGGTTATTCTTAAAATCGATGTCTTGAGAGCTATTAAGGATAATGTGAGTTGGGAAGGAACAGCACCAGAATGCGAGGGGTGGGGGAAAGGTAAATCCTGAAAAACCTGCTGATAAATTTCATTGTCAGGAACAATTTCTAAGTGAGAAAATCCAGGAGCGACAGCACTGGGAATTGAACTCCGGTCGCCTAGCTGGAGGCGAGTAGTCCAGCCACTACATTATAGTGGTCCCGAAAATATATTAATTACATTAGAATTTTTCTTCCTTTATAAGTAATAAAGTTATGTTAAATAATTATGAATAAAGCTTCCTAAATCATAGCACATACATTCACAAAGTTAATTTCATAGTGCAGCTGGTTCTAAAATTACTGTAAGTTTTAAATTAGGGTATATCATGGTTGGTTTTTTATTTTCTTATTAATTCATTGTGTAGCCTGAAGAATAGCTTTTCACTATACACAAATATCTGCGGTAAAATTTATTGATAATTTGTCAGGTTTTCTTGAATATACACTTATATATGCATGTGTGTAAATGTTTTCCATTGCACAAAAATAATTTTAAATTTTTCAAAGAAATCTTTGTAAATAGTAAACACATTGAAGTATATTAATTATTCATTTACTCTTCCTCTCATAAGCAATAAAATCACCTCTCCTGCACCTACAAAGATGCATAAACATTGCTTGCCTGTTGTTTGAACATAGTAAATATAAATATTATTGTCTATCATTATAATCACAAAGACAGAGTATGCAGTCGACAATTAGGTTGTACTTCAGCGAATCTCTCCTTTTATCTGTTTATTAGTTCTGTCTTGTTCGACACTTCTTTAACTTTGCGCAGATAATAAAAACAAAATAATGGAATACCTTGAGAGTTTTTAAAGGAGGAAAGTGTGTGTGTACTTAGTGAGCTGTGTAGAACATGTGTGTAGTTAACACCAATTAGTTTCCAATTTAAAATAAATGCTGTAACCGCCTGTATGGAACTACTACATCGGCATCTATGATTCTCAATTAAATGTTAATTATTTTTATTTATAGCCAACAAAAACATGCAATAATTGTTCCCTTTTTAAAGTTTTTTTAAACCTACATCATAGTGTATATCATCAACCCAGCTTTTATTCAAACCATTATTCAAATAGAATACCTTCTAGCAGTAAAACATTGGACTGTGAATTAAATTCACAAGCTGCTTTAAAAAAAACATTGTTTTTATGTAGTGAGTTGGTGCATGAGCACCGCCTCTCTTTTATAAATATACTAGGGATTCTGAGTCATTTCGCCAATATATTACCACTCATGGCATTTTAGGCTAATTACAAGTTAATGCATACATCATATTAAGTAAAATGCTGGCCACACAGCATAAAGTGTACCATTAACACCACAGTCCTTGTTGCCCACTAACTTAACAATATATTATTGCATTTTGATTAACCCCTTATTTACCAACACAAATGGCTGTTCTACATTACCATTTAGAAAAAATAAAGACGTATTACTTTTTTTACAACTTCCATAGCAAATAAAATACCTTTCTTGAGGCAGACAAATGAGGGTGGAGTCAAATGCAGTTGTTTGTCCCAGGCCCTGATAAATAATTTTCAACAATGTTAAAATATGTACAAAACTACTCTGTCATTAGAAATTAACAACACAGTTTGTAACATGAATTAGGAAAAGTGTCCCATCATGTGACGAAAATTTTGACAGTCATAAAAATATCCTGGTTTATTTGAATTTTTAGCTAAAGTAAGATTTCAGTACCTAATTTACACAAACAAATATAATACATCAAATCTAAATTATACTACCACACTAATATCTATCCTTGTTTTCGCCTGAAATGAAAAATAATTTTTTTGCGAACACCTAAAAATATCTACATTTTAAATCTAATTATCAGATGATCACTATTTTTTCATGTGCCACTCTGGACTAAAACAGTTTGCAAGCTAGAGCTTATAAAAATATTGATTTGAAACATAACAGTTTTGTAAAAAATTGTTATCAAATGTTATTAAGAATTGATGTGCATGAAGAAAGATCTATTATAGAAATCATTACTTTTTTACCCTACAATTAATCAAAAGTGCTGTTTATCTTAAAAGTAAAATAATATCTGAGTAGCTCATTATACCAGTTCGGTCAAAAGAAATTAATTAATAACACTTTATGTATCTACAGGTTGATTCTCTACAAGACTGACAAACTTTCGAAAGTGATTCTTCTTGAAATGTAAAAGGACAACATATGCATCACTTTATACCTAAACCATATATTAAGGGAGGTTTGGCCCTTAAAAAAATTTCATTTTAATCCATATTAGTACACAATATCGGCTCTTGTACTGAAGGTCACAATAACATACAATAATGTTCCAAGATATGTCATTGTATTTTACGTTATTACCGATATTTTGCACAAATACAGTTAAAAACCTGTTTTTTTTAAGGGCTCATGCCGCCCTTAATACTCGGTTTAGGTATTAAGTGTCAAATATGTTTTCGAATTATTACTTTTTAATGAAGAATCACCTCCCGAAGTATGTCGGTCTAATTGAGAATCATCCTGTATATCTAACACTTGTGACAGATAGCTCTTGTGGTAAATAGGTTATTTCTTAGGACAGTGATAGAAAAAACCTGTTAAGACACTGTTCAGTGTAAGGTTTGGTTTACACTCGAATATGTATGCTAGAAATTAAATATTTTTATGGCAAAAGAAAAACCAATCAGTGTTTCTCAATGTGATAGTTTACGAGAGACAATAGTAGGACATGTGCATTTAGGGACATAGTGTGGCTGAACTGGCAAAAATACAGGAATAATAAAATAGAACTAATAACCAACTGCATTTTCAATTATGTGTTGGCCTAAAATATTTTAAAATATGCAACGATTAATTATGTCTTTGTCACAGCTCTCTAGGCAAGATAATTTCCAGTATTTGATGTAATATTTCAATTAATTCGTTAATTTCTTTTGTTGCCATCATATTATATTGCCTACCTGTTTTCCTCTAATAACAGATCTCCAATTTTTCTTTACCAGAGTCCATGTAATATATCCCCAAAGAACACAGTTGAGTGTGATTTATTATTCTTTTCGCAGTTATTAATAAAACTGGAAGAGTATTCTTCCTGCTGTCAAATGTTCATAGATGTTCCAAACTTCTGTGAAAAACATTTTCTGTGAAGTAGCTATTGACAGGTTCCAGCTAGCCCGATGTAAGGTACAAGACCACATTCATTGAACCAGATAAGCAATATCACACAATCGTGCCTCGAACAATCACGAGAGGAAAGACCTTTGCAGGGAAAGTGACTATACCAACATTACAAACTGACCAATACTTCGGACCACCAGTCAACAAAAAAATTCCCTAATTACAGGCAACTGAACTGGCAAAGCAATATTTTGTGTGTGGACCATGGGACAATAACCCTCAGTTGTATCCAGTGCCAATCACAATATCACAGCGAGTGCCTAAACTCACAAACAATACTGCAACCAAGACGGGACAGAATTTTATATGCAAAGAGTGCAGTGTAATTCTCAAACTAAAAGACAAGCTATATAAATGGGATAACTTTCTTGGAACGAAAACTGCAAGTCACCACATGTTACAGATCATACTGTCAAGGAGGACCTGGCAAAGTAAAGTGACGTGTTTTTGATGTAATGATGAATGAGCACTGTTTGACTGCTAGTGAGAAACTGTCAGCACAGAGACAATAATCCTTGTGTCATGGGTGCAGTGCCACAGCAAATGTAAATAATCATTTAAAAAGCTCACAGCGTACATGTGGCAGCTGTCAAAAACAAAATGACATACACCCAGTAAAAGCCACACCTGCCAACCTTATTTGCAGCACCTCTCCTGTTCACACCATCCGCTCAATACCTACCACAAATACTGACAGTCTATTCCAAGGCAATATTCCTGCAAAACCTGCCAGAAGTGATACCAACAATTCACACTCCTTGCCCCTCTGTACCACTAGTGACATAAGTTTCACTAATCAACTATGGGCAAACACCTGTCCACAGCTGGCGACAAGGGAAGGAAAGACGACAGGAAACCACCTCAACATCCAACACGCCAAACCTTGAAGGCACAAAGAAACCAAATCCGAAACACTTTCAAATGTTATCCACATTCGCAGGAGCACAAAATCGGGACCCGACAGCTTTCCTCAAACTTGCACGTCGAGACCTCAACAGCACAGGGTTTGCGAGGAAGAGTGGCCGAAATGCATAAGGAACCAGGTTCAATGGGATGCAAAATCATGGTGTAGCTTCTTGAACGACTAGGGTATAGCACGGGAGAGATTCCTGCACTCCTTCCAATGCAGATTTGGAGTTGCGTTTACTTCGCTACAGGCTCAGAGTAAACTGACACTACAGGAACAACAAGCAATTCATCACACGGAAAGTACACATTGTGCAGTGCGCCCACTTGCAACTCCCAGAGCGGAAATACTTGGAATGTGGTAGCTGAAACTATCCAACTGGAGTAACGTTCCTCATTAGTCCCTTTACTATATGATAGATTTGAGGAACTGATGTTTGCAGCTATTATTTTAGAATGCGACTTGTGTAAACCGTGACGAATTCTGGTGATATATGATGGTACCATGAGCCACAAGTTGGGAACGACAGCAAGCAAAGTGACCAGGCAAACAGTTTAAAAACCGAATCTTTCCGACTAAACTCATAAGTATTTATTGTCTCACAATCGAACAATAAAAACTAACAGAAAAATGTAGACAGCAGAAAACATAACAGTGCAGGCAAAAGTGCAGGGAACAAGTTCATGAAGTGGGATAAGAGCAAGATGCCGCATACAGCCTGCCGCTATTGCGAAAGAAAAGAATTCCACTGGCACAGGAAGTACCCAAACAACACATATCTGAACACCCACAAGGAACCTGCGACCAGCAAACAGGAAAACGTGATGCAGTGGTAAGTGGCCCTCATACCCTTGACACCCTGGTCGCAAAGCACAAGACGAAAGTAACATTGCCACAAGCCCCCGTAAACCAGGTTAGAGGTAATCAACCACAATATACCCACTTTCTTGTTTCAATAAACAGGCAACTTTGCCACATCTTCATTGACACTGAGGCATCTCGCAATTTTTTACAACAATATTTTGTAAACAAAAGTGATGAAACGCCAACTAGCCATGTGATCCTGCTCGCTGCAAATCAATACGGAAGCACAGAGTTAGGGCAAACTGTAAGATTATGTGATAATGAAATGATCAAAACTACAAAAATATCCACAGAGATTAGAGAGGGTGCAATATTAGGAGTGTTTTGGTTATCAGATCAAAATACCCATGGCGAGATGTATTCATTTTAGCAAGAAGGAGAGACACACAGTTTATAATATGTATCGGTGAACAGCTGACAGCACGCCACCAATCTTGCTGGGAGAATTTGACCATAACATACTGCTAGAACACCAGGAAGCTTTCGAAAGGTTACTAGATGAACATAAGGAAGTGTTTTCAAAGCAGGATGGCTTGTGGTGATCAACTTTAGAGGAACATGGAATTCCTTTGGTGCGAGAAGGGCTCATGTAAACCCAGCCACATAGTTATCTACAACAGAAGGTGTGAATAGCACTTCAACAAATTCAGGAAATGCTAGTGGATGGAATAATTGAGCCTACAATCAGTGGTTTTAATTTTGCTGTCACAATTGGCACCAAAAAATGGCATGTGGATGTTTTGTGCCAACTTCCAACCAGTTAATCAGGTGACACGCAGCACACAGCCCACCCACACTAAGTGTGAAGGATGCACAGAGTTTACATCGAAATGCGAAGGTACTTTCATCCTTCGACCTGTCGAGCAGATATTGGCAGATATCTGTCAGCGGGAATAACGATAAAACCACCTTCAAGGCTCCCGACGGGAGGCACTTTAAGTTCTGCACCATGCCTTTCTGTTTTTAGTGTGCACGGGCCAGAATTTATAGTGATGATGGTCCGAGTGTTAGACAGCCTCATCTGTGACTTTATGTTTGCATTTGTAAACGACATGATCATGTGGTCTGAGATCTGGGAGGAAAATGTGTATCATTTGTCTATGATGTTAGAAATATTGGTCATTAAAGGACTCATGTGTGCAGCAAACAAATGGCATTTGTGTAAAACTAATTTAGGCTTTCTGGGACACATCAACAAAGCAGGAAACAAGCCTAATCCCGAACAATTACATATAATCTACGATTTTCTACTGCTGTGAATGCAGAAATATCTGTGGAGTTTATCGGATTGATCAATTGGCTTCATGACCATATACATAAGTTTGCAGAAATAAGAGCACCACTCACCAATCTGTTGTCACTGAAACAGGGGTTTGTATGGAATAGCACAGCAGACGATTCATTCAAAGATATTAATAGTCATTTCAGGATGTGCCCAACATTGGCCAGGTATGACTCTAGTAAACACATGTACCTGCAGACCGATTCCTGGCAGGAGGGCCTGGGTGTGGAACTGTACCAGTGTAATGACAATGGTGTTCGTCACATGATTGACATTTCAAGTGCGAAACTAGGCCAAACAGAACGATGCTACAATGTCAATGAGTGTGTGTCTCTGCCTGTGGTTTAGGCCATTAAAAAGTACCAGGCATTCCTCGAATACCAGAGGTTTATGCTCTGCACAGATAATTGTTGCCTAGTTTAACTGTATAGTATGAGGTAGGCATATAGCAAGTTAACCCACTGGGCACTGCTTTTCAGACCTATGATTTTGTCATTGAGAACGTCCCCGGGAATGAAAACCAACTCACAGATGCCTTGTCAGGAGTGCCCAGTGATGAAATCGAAGTCCACGTTGATGCAGAGTAGAGTATTAGCGTGTGGTTAACAACCAGCAAGAAATGCATTTATGGAAAGACCCACTAATATTGAGGTTATTTGGGCTCTCTAGCAGCAGGGACAAGGTACTTGCACATATGCATGCGAACAACATAGCATGACATCCCAGAATGGACCAGTCAGTGAGAAATATGGAGCATTTTTGTGGCCTGGCCTTTCACGTTCAGCTCCGAAATAGGTGCAGCAATGTGAACACTGCAACAAGTTAAAGACATGCAGTACAAATGGCATGAAGCAACAACAGCCACCGCTACCCAGCAGGCCTTTGGCAATGGTCTGCCTAGACCTGATAAGGCCATACCACAAATCAGGAGGAGGGAAGAGATTAATTTTTGTAGTAACGAATCATTTTTCCTTCTGGGAAAAGGGTACCCAACAAGCAGTGCACAGGTAACTAGCATTGAGAAAGTGTTGCTAGGTGAGTTAATTGTGAGACGGGGCTATCCGAAGAATTTTCTATCATACAAAGAACCAAAGTGGCGGGAAATGAGCACCAGGGGGGAGGGGAACATTTGAAGATGGCAGTGTAACATCTCCTAGCAAACCCCACTTGGTGCTGCAACCAGGATTAGAAGACACAGCTGTGAATCCATGGGGGGAAGGGGGGAGAAACATAACACCTGGTCCGAACACCTGCCACTGACCTCTTCACTCTCCGCCAGTATGTCAATGCCACCACCAACAGAACACCCAGCAATGTCCTGTTGGGTTGTAACCTTACTCGGCCAGGAAGAATGTCTTGCCGCAACTGGAAAAAGCAGCAACTCATAAAGCAAAGGTGTGCGAAGAGAGTAATGCAGATGCTAGTACCAAGAGGAACGACAGTATCAGAGGGAGTACACTGCATTGTGGGTACCAACCACCACCCAGTCACCACCAGTATTCCAGGCAGGGCAGGAAGTGTACCTTCGATAACACCCACAATCACAATCGGCAGCCCGCCACAACTTTTGTGCAGGCCCAGCAGCCAAGTGAATTGTGCCAGATAAGGTACTTCGGAGCATCGTGTCGACCACCTACATGGTCCAAGTGGGCAGGAGGAATATCAGGGCACACCGTAACAACATCTGACTTTCACCGATGATGTCACCAGCGAAATCACACCAGGTGTCCTGATACCCCACGATGGCAACTCATCTGCTGAGCTCCGACAATGAAGTGCAGGGGAAGAAGGTGGGTAAAACTTCCCTCGAGGGAGTTTACACCCAAGTGCCATGCATCGCCGATCCTGGAAATAACCAGTGTCTCCCAGGAGATGTTATGACATAAGTCCAAATGTTGCGAATGATGCAGCACCAACAAATGTCGTCACCCCCGCTCCTCCAACAGCAACAGCCTCACACTCACCAGAACACGCAATGTGAACTGCAGCTCTGACAACCCACGACAACGACATCGCTGTCAAGCATTCACAAGGGGCTGCAGTGGAGGTAGGTGCATCAGCACCCACTCCAGAAGAACCATCAGTGGGTGCCTAAAGTTGGACATCGCTTGCTGCATTGGCACCCTAGGGGACACGTCCCATGATCAGCCCCTAAGTGTTCGATGGTGCAGCGCCTACCAGCATCACTGTTCAAGCAACCACACCACATTCGGCACCAGCACTCCTGGAAGTGACCCCTCCAATGGATGCTATGATGCACATGAATGTTGCAACGATGTCAGAAGGGGAGGCCAGCACCAGCAGGCCAAGAGCAAGTGCGTACAAAAGTCCGAATGAACACTCCAACGTGGTCACAAACCCTCGGTTACTGCCTGTCCATGCCGCTTCTGGCGACAGCACTGCTGGGGATGTGGATGCAAGAGCAGGAGCAGCACTGATGGGGATAGCTAGGGCAGCAAATCGCCCAGCTCACGTATCGTCCAACGATCTTGATGGTGGCCACATCCGCCACAGGTTTGCCTAACGTTTGGAGGTGTCACAGCAACCCATACTGGGCCAGGCCGCATGGGACAGCAGAATCAGCCATTCCAGCATTGTGGGGACATACCAAGAGCCCTTACTTTGTATGCCAGAAACAGCAGGGGAAGAAGCAGTGGCCTTGCTGTGCTTAGCAGCATATGGCTGCAAACTGTATCACAAGGAGGGAGGGGGCGATTAACATGTGCTGCATTCCTCACCACTAGACTGTTTGCCCTCCGCACACCACTCCAAGACGCATCAGGCATCTACACTAGACAGCTATTGCTTCGGTGTGTGACGATTCAGTACTGCGATGCATTTGATGTGTGACAACAGTGCAAGCAGTATAGCATAGGGTAATTAAGCCACAGGTTACACAGTGCAATGTGTTGCAACATACTAAGATAGGACGCCCATTAAAAGGGCTTAACTGCTAATGGTGTAAGAACAATGGTACAGAGGACTGCAGAGACATCCCTATAAATCATTATTAAGTGTTATTGTTTTGTTATTATGTTTAATGGCAATAAGTGAGTTGTTTTAATTTCACTTCTGTCTTCCCCAATTCATTCAATATTGTGCCAAGTGTGTCAGAAAGTAGTTCCAGGTGTCGTGCCAAACACACCAAGGGAGAATTGTGCAGCACATCGAAGAAATCAGTAGCGTCTGAGACTCGCGAGGACAAGGGTGCAACGCGAGCATGTTCTTGTGGCCAGCACTGTTCGCACTAATGATTTATTTTGCAATGGTTTCCATTAATGTACCAGAAACGTTTTATTTTTTAACAACCGGAGATGCCTGCACTCCTCCCCTAGGACATAAATCCCATAGGGGAGTATAATATTTAATTTTAATTCATTTTGTGGCTTCATGCCTTTTCTACCATTTCGTCTCACTAGCAGACTATATACCCGGTATACAATGTAAAGTGTTTACTATCGAGTAATGTTTAAGTAATCAAGCCAATTACAGCTACGTTGATGTAGAATCTCATGTGTTTAATTTCGCAAGTCCTTCGGGCATTTCAGGGGATGGGTCCATAAGAATCCTGTCAAAAGTTTCATCATTCTTTCTCAGTGTCTTGTGTAATTAATTAACCTCCATACACAAGTAATATCGTAAATCAGATCATCTAAAGTGTGTAGGTCAGCCTACTTCTTAGGAAACACCACAGGCAAAAATATAATATTTAATATGAGGGGTCCAGCAGCAATGACCGAAGATTATGTCCGGGATATTAGCCTGCGATCCAGAGATCTTCAAGAGTCAGCAGCCCTACTGCAACATTGGCAACATCATTTTTGCACAACATTTCTATCCTCAATCTTTACTGCCCCTCAAATCTCCTCACACCACAAAAGACAAAAGAATAATAACTCCTGTTGATCATGGTTCTAAATATTTATATGATCCGTATTATAAACCTCGTCCCACATGTAAAAAAATACATACAAATAATATTGATGCACCATTAGCATGGATTGTTCGTATCAATCAACGATTATTTACATCTCGGCAGATTCAAATGTTTTGTAGTAGATGGTGGATGAGTTTGATGTGCGCATAATTGTAGTTCACAGTACCTGCTTGTTGTGACAAGAAGAGCATGTCAAATAAAATTTTAGCGAAATTAATTTAAAATGTAAAATATTTGACAGGCTATGTTTTTTAGTGGAATTATTCCAAAAATTCCAGTACTACCACTCTCCTATTGTGTAACACCAACAGTAAAAGATGACATAAATTTTAAATACCAGGCACTTTTTTTGTTTTTATATGTTGGAGAAATAACTAAACGAAAAAACATTTTAATTATTTTATTACAATTATTTATATGAAATGCATATGTTGTAACATAGGCCTACAGCAAGAGTCTCTATGAATATTAAGAGTGATCGAAAAACTTTCTACCACTCTACAAAAATAGTGCTTGCATACCTGTTTTGAAAGGTATTTTTTCTTTATGGAGAGCAATAGTTGTCTTTATATCATAATCAAAACATTATTTTGGTCTGCGAAGATTCTTACTCTAGAAGAGACATCTTAAAACCAACCTCTCATTCCTCACAAGCTTTTATTGATATTCATTTGTATGGATTAGTACAATCAAGTTGCCACATATCAATGATTTTTGAGGTTATAAATGTAGAAAGGGAAAATTATAAGTAAAATGTATTTTAACGCTACCTATGTATTGTCTGCAGTACTAGTAAGAGAGCAGAGCCCAGTAAGTGCTACTTCTGGTGGCCCTACATGGAGCTATGTCATTACAACTAGCCGGTCTCGGCTAGGCAACCTACTGCATGCAAATTGTATTAATCAAAATGAACACATCGTGTTAAGAAAATAATCTACCCATAGCAATGAATATTACAACTAATGAAAGTGGTAGTTTTTGTAAATTTTGTGAACTGTATTTATCTTCCCTATTTAAACTTTAACACGGTAGTATTTAAGCTATTAACCCTCGAACAGTTATTAAAATTAAGTATTACATCAGTTTTTAAATATTATTCAAACTGAAAACAATGCTTATAAAATTAAATTTGTTGCCTTGGGATTAATTTGATAATTTGTAATAAGTACCAATTACAGAGATGTGTTTACACTTGGAATGCCAGCAGTAAATACAGACAACAATTTTAAAGGCTGTTTTTTATTGATGGCGAAAGTTTACCCGGGAATAGATGATTAAGGATACACTCGATATGAATTTAATAAAAGCTAAATCTTATGTAAATATTAGTGTTCACTTACTTGCATTACAATTTATGACACATCCAAGCAAACACCACCTGTCAGCATATTGTCAGCCCAATACCTCTACTGTCGGCAAATGTCCTTTCAATGCCAGATGATAGCCATCTGATAACAGTGTGCTTTTTTTTTTAGACAGATTGCAAGCCATTAGAAAAAAAGATAACGTCCTGTTGCATTTTGTAGGATAGCAGATGGATATCACTAAAAAGATGTTGGCGTGGTATCGCAGAGGAAACATGTTGCAAGCTTCTTAAAAATGTTTCTGGGCCAATTGCCATGTGGCAACATTGTATTTTCGGTAAGCTCAGTGGTGTAGCGTAGTGGGGGCGGCAGGGGCGGCCCGCCCCGGGCAGCACTTTTAGGGGGCGGCAAAATTTCACAATAAATAATAATAATATCTTGAAAATATTTGAACCATTTCATATTTTTTGTCGCACCTACGATTCGTACCGATTGAAATGAGTACGGAATTTTTCATTACTTATTCTGTGACGAAATCGGGGAATCCCCTTTCTTTAAATGAATGTATAATAATGACATCTTGCTCATTGTAGCGATTGGCAACACTGTCTGTACTGACTTGCAGGGATTCCCCGTATTTTATTTTGTGCTTGGATTGTTTATGACTAATATTCAGCGAGAATGACTTCTATCATATAAAGACTAGTGTTCAATATTGTATAATAACACCTGCAAATTAGGTTACAGTTCGGGTAAGTCCCTTCAGGGAAGTCCGTGAGTGATGCTTTGACAATTCAAAGAAAGTTTGATTGATGGATCGTCAGTTGTCCAATTCACATTAACTTAATCGTATCGTATATATGTATACGCATTCCAAACTGTGATTTCAGTGCTCATAAGTACGTGTTGTGATTGTTAAATTATTGAACTTTGTTAAAAATTGTATTGTTCGTGTATGTATACATTCAACTATGTGAGTATTAAATATTTTATCTACGTTTTTTATTTATATAATTGTATGCTTGACTATCTGCTATATTGTTTAAGCTTCAATTTATTAAAATAAAAAAATCAGAACAAGTAAATTTCAGTAAAGTAAGTTATATTTTTTAAATTTATTAGTAATTATTTTGAAATGTTCTACGATAGTTTAGTTTACGACTCCAACTTGTACTTTTATTATTTATTATATATGTCAATAATTATTTTTTTTTGTTTTAGCATCAAAAATGAAAAGAGTAAAAGAAAGTGGGGCATCTTACCATAATAAAAGAAGGACTAAGTTGGAAAATATTATAAAAAATTAAGGGGCTTTACTTAAATACGTGAAAAGTCCTGTTCCTGAGACGTCAGATTCCATGTTGGGCTTAAATTCATCAAAGACAACTGGGCCTTCAAACCCAGAACAAGCTAAAAAAAATACAAGAACTTGACACTGTTGATCTGGTACCTGTTAGAAATGTTGACATTGTACCTGAAGATCAAATTCCAACAACATCTACTCAATTAAAGTCTTCACCTTTATGTCTAGACATGGCTTTCGATAGTTTAGAAACAGAGACTGATACAGCATCGGCATTGTCTGCTATTCAATACCAAAACTTGGACGATATTGGAAAATGGCCTGAACACATAGATGAAAATATGCGATTGCATCTCATTCAGCAAGGCCAGGAAGTTGTTCAGCATATCAATACTAACTTCGCCGAAGCGTCAACAGTAACACGTTCAGATTCGTGCTCTTTAACATCAAAAGGAGAGACAAGACGGCTTACCCAGGAATGGTTTTACCGCACATTGACTAACGGCGGAAAAGTTTTATGTACTTGGATGGCATATTCTCCTTCCAAAGCATCATTATTTTGCTTTTGCTGTCGTTTATTTGAGAACGTAAACTCACCGAATGGCTCAAAGTTTTGCTCATCTGATGGATTTAGTGCTTTGTGGAAATTAAATCCGAAGGTTTCAAGTCACGAATCAAGTGCACTACACAACCAAAATTATTGCAAATGGAAGGAGTTGGAGAGCTAACTTCAAAAAGGACAGACTATTGACAAGAAAGAGCAAAACCTAGTGGCAAAGGAAACAAAAAAATGGCAAGAAATTCTTATCAAAATGTTTGATATTATAAAATTCCTTGCCAAACAAAATTTGGATTTACGTGGCCATACAGAAAACGACACCAGTATTAATAGAGGAAACTTTTTAGAATTGGTGCATTTAATTGCAAAGTACTATCCTGTACTTCGTGAACATCTTGTAAGATCTAAAATGTGTGGCAAAATTCAAAACGAATTTATTGCAATTTTGGGAAATAAAGTTCGCTAACATATCATCGGACAAATAAAAAAGGCTAAGTATTATTCGATTATATTCGACAGCACTCCAGCCATTTCTCATAAAGATCAAACAAGCCAGGTATTAAGATACGTAATGATTGAAAATCAGGAAGTACAAGTAGTGGAATCTTTTATAGATTTCATTGAAACAAAAGATAAAACTACTGAAGGAATTTCAAAGGTGATTTTGAGCAAGCTTGAAGCTGATGGCCTCGATATAAGCAACTGTAGAGGCCAAGCATATGATAATGCTTCTGTTATGGCTGGAAGGCATTCAGGAGTTCAGCAAAGAATTAAAGAAATAAATCCCAAATTTGAATTCGTACCTTGCTCAAATCATTCGTTAAACCTGGTTTGTTTACACGCTGTCTCAGTTGAGGCGAGTTCAGTAACTGTTTTTCGGCACATTAGAACGTTGCTATTCATTTTTTTCCATGTCCACACATCGTTGGGAAGTTCTGATAGCAGCTACAGGCAAAAGTTTAAAAAGGGATCAAGACACGTGGTGGTGTGCAAGAGGCGATGCCGTAAAAATGACATGGCATCATTACAAAGACATTCTCGTCACTTTGGAAAAACTGACAGAGAGAGGTGAAAGCTTAAACACAAGAACAGGTGCAGGAACTTTGCTAGTTACGATGCAGTCATTTTCCTTTCTTTGTTTCTTGGGCCTCTGGCAACCGGTGCTACATGAAGTGAATGATGCACAAAAATATTTACAAACAAAGGGACTTGACATAAGACTGTGCGCTCAGAAAGTAAATGCTTTGCAGATGGTACTGATAGAGAAACGAGAAGAATGGGCAGATGGCACTGTAAGTTATGCAAAAAATATGTGTGAAGAACTTGGCATTTCCATGGAACCTCAGAGGCGCATAACAAGAAGGAACATTTTTGATGACGGAACCAGAGATGCTAACTTGTCTTGTGAAAATGAGTTGAGACGGAAGCTGTTTTTTTCGTTAGATAGAATCATTGTAGAAATTCGTGAGAGTTTTAAGCAGTTACAGAATTTGGCGGATAAATTTGCTTATCTAACGCCGGCTATATTACTAGATTCGGACGACACTAAATGTAATCTAGACTACGCATCTGCCGAAATTGACGAGCAGGACTTCAAGCTGGAACGACTTCGACTGCGGACTTTCATTGCTGCCACAGGCAACGAAAATAAATTAATTAATGCGGACCCACTTGAATTATAAAAATTTATTGTGAAATCCAAGCTGGAAGATACTCTGCCCAATATTATAATAATGCTCCGAATATTCTTCACAATTGCCATAAGCAATGCCAGCTGTGAGAGAAGTTTTTCAAAATTGAAATTGATCAAAAATTATTTAAGATCAACAATGAGTACTTTAAGGCTAACCAATCTGGCTATCTTGTCTATTGAGCAAGAGGTGTGTGATGCTATAGACATTGATAGTGCAATAAAAGACTTTGCTCTTTAAAAAAGTAGACGAATAAAGTTTTAGTTAAAGACAGAAGTTTGGTTTTTAATTCTAACAAGTATATTATTTTTCAATAAAAATATAAATATTAACAGTATCGTTCTAGTTCTAATTGGAAGTCGATTTGCGTTTTATATTCAATTCTCTAATATCTTAATCTTGTTGATCGTCAAGGTATAATCATAAGTGTTCTATACCTGTTATATCAATGTAAGAGGCATACGTGTAAGAATTTTTGTAATAAATGTGATTATTATATTGTAAAACATATATATATATAACTTTTTTATTTGTAACCTGCACAATACACAATAATGATGACTGTTCTTGTCGAAAAGTTCTTTAGAATTACTGCATTATAGTCTTTTAAATTGAAATACCTAAATAAGAGTGCGGCAAAATTTTCTTCCGCCCCAGGCGGCTGACACTCACACTACGCCACTAGGTAAGTTGCCCATAAGTTATTTATTCCGGCCCAGTAACATTTTCGAGACAAGGCTCTTTATCAGAATAAAAATATAAATATGATGTGTATTTGCCGACATCCAACTTTAATGGCATGATGTCTTTTTTGAGACACAATACTTGCCGTTAGAAAAAAGACAATGGTTCATTGCGTTTTTTAGGATAACATATGTATATCACCGAAAAAATGCCGGCTTCTTTTCGCAGAGCAGACATGTTGCAAGTATCTTAAAAAATTTTATGGGCCAATTCCCATACAGCAACTTCGTATTTTCTGTAAGCTGGCTATTGTCTTATTTATTCCGGCCTGTTAATATTTTCGAGACAATGCTCTTCATCACAATTAATATATAAATTTAAGGTATTTTTGCCGACAAACTTTTGTAAATCGTTTTGAATAGGCAAGATATTAGCTAGCTGTTAATTACATTATGTATTATTTAAGACCAAGTGTTAACCATTAGTATGATTTTTTGTGATTATAAATGTGTCATGTGGTAGCCCCTTGGCATTTGTTTGCTACAAAACCTTTTTCATTTGTACAGCCATCCGACAGCTATATTAAAAACTAACAAAAACTATTTGGTTTGCAAGCCTCTGAAGAAATAGTTTTTAAATAATCAGTGTTTTGAAATTATTTGTTATATTGTAATTTAATTTATATATTCCTTTTTAATAATTTTTTTCAAGATAAATTTAAATTACTGGAGTGTATTAGCAACTTTCCCCATGGGGTATAGGCTAGCATGCTGGTCTCTCAACTCAAGAGTCTTAGGTTTGAATCCTGCACTCGGTGAACAAACAATTTTCATATCATACAATCTGTTGAGAAGTAAATTAATATATCTAAAGAGGAAATGACAATTACTAAAATGTTTAATCCGAAAGTTAAGGTTCTTTTCATGGGTATACTGATTATTTTTGGACATCATAGTGCTGCAAATCCGGCATCGTAACAACATCCAACCGTCTCAGGCACGGCATCGTAACTACATCCAGCCGTCTCAGGCTCGACACAGGCCAACAAGTACCCATCAGTTCATATGTATATCGGGCCGCTTCAGGCATAAGACGGCGGGCCGGTTTCGTCTGGCAGGGGTTTGTCAGCTAGCTATTACCGGCCCACTTCCGGCCCGTATTTTCCGTGTTTGCTGGGATAGGCCTATCTGGGTTGAGTTTGTGAGTAAGCGAATAGATGTGGGCGACACTTAAAAAGTGAAATTTGAGATACTTTTAGGGTGATTGAGTTAAGCAAGAAGCAGTGCTTTAATGAAAGGGTTGGGGAAATGAAAGATCTACAAGGAAATCCGTCGACCAGAAGCATTGTCTGGCACGATTCGCATATGCTGAAATCAGGCAGTGTCTGGGAAGGGGACTGAACCCGGTTCGCCCTGGTGGGAGGCAGCAAGCTGACCACTCAGTCACCATGGCCACTGTGTAAAGTTTGTAATATTTTTTAGCTTGGCTTCACAGAATCACACAAAAAATTCATATCTAAATACAATAAAATTATCTGCAGCAAGTGTCACTAGTACATGTGTATATCATTTATGTACTTTGAGAAAAAAAACTGTGTCTAGTCTAATAAACTGCTGGTTTTTACTTTCGTTTCTAAGTAAGATAAATCTCATTACAGCAGAACCTATTAAATTGTAAAAAATAAGGAAATTCATATGTATGAAAAAACAACACTGTGGTAAATGGAGTTTAATGCATTCACAGACAATGCCGAACAGATAGAGTAGACTTCACCAATTGCCTGGTGGTGGATAGTGAGCAAAATCGGGGTAAATTAAGGATGGAGTTGCGGTAGGACAGTTATAAAGAAAACGTGTTGAATACTGATGTGATACCTGGTTGCCATGCATTGCATGGACCACAATACCAATCACTTGTGTAGAGTTACTCCTATTTCAGGGTCATATGCTGGCGGCCAAAGGTGGCATCATTCAGGTGTTTAAGAATTGTTGATCCTTAAGTAGAAATGATTGGAAATACGCTTACTATCCGGTGGATTCCCAGGGCGATCCACACACCCAAACAGAAAACGGTGAATAAACATTGAAAAAATTACATGAAACATTTTGAAAGGTTACTTGAATCTGTTGCAGGAACAGTGGCGACCCACGCCCCTAAACGCCCGTAGGCAAACCATATGAAGACGTTCACAGTAAATCAGTGGGTTTTATTGCACTCTTCTAACAAGAGACACTTTACATAAAATGCCTGGCTTAAACCTGCTGGTTAGGTATTGAGGTAGAAAAACGGCACGAGCCCATAAATAATTTCGTGAAAACTATGCCTCCCCAGGCGAAGCAAACCATGGGGCAGAGAGGGTGGAGAATCTCGGGCGGCTAATAAAACGAACGGTTCCAATATTTACTCTATTGCAGTGAAATGGTTAGTGATCAAAGAGTTGAGAGCCGCCTGAATGTGCGAAAAGCATGTCCAAACCCTCGAGTCCCGGTTGTAAGACAAAATCAGCGGGCAGGCTAGCCATACTGTCTATTTTCTTACATCACTAATTTCTCAAAACAACACACACATTGCTAACTGATTGCATATGCTACATGGTTAGACTCACAAAATACAGAACACTTTTGTATGCACATTAAACTGAATGGAATGAAGTGTGGATGCAACACGTGGAGGATGAATAGTAAAACATTTAATAAAAATACACACTGAGGCCCGCAGGTGCCCTAAAATATAATAGAGTTCTGTTAATTAACATTGCATTACTAGGCGTATTTTATCAGGTCATATATTCTGCTCCTATTAAAAACACTTTTTTGCAGAGTGTCTACTTCCTGTGTACGTGCACGTGGTCACACGTGGCTGATCAACCACTCTACACCTGTTGCACATCACTTCACTCTCGTGACACTATACCAGCCCTACTTTAGTTCTCACTGGCCGCACACATGTTGTGCCTGGAACCACGTAGTTAATGCGACGAACATCTGGACCGGTGCACATCAGCGCCTGGTGGAGTGCAGATTCCTGCAGCAGACATCGCCGACAGTCGGCCAACATGCATGGGGAGAGTGGATGACGTCAAATGCATCCATCACTCACCCCCTTCAAGCATGTTTGTAGCCAATGAGTCACTCACCACAGGTTTCCCATAAACGATAACCTCGGCTGTTATTGTTGTCCTATGCTCCCTGCGATGAGGAAATAGCGTGTAGGGCTTCCTATGCATTTGCAGTTTCACCTCACGTTTCTGCTGCAAGAGAGTCTGCTGTCTGCGGCGCATTGTTGCATCGATGCAGGTGGTGCATTACCGTGGCGGATGTCTTCACCTCTTCGTCTGTCGGAGTAGTAGCGAGCTGGCCGATCTGCTACCATCACTGTCACCTTCATTGCTGACATCTCCGCTTCCTTCAATGCTGCAGGGACACTGTTTCTGGTTGCGACCTGGTAGAAAAGCGCCTGTAGGTTTACACACCTTTCTTGAGGTTCCTAAAGTAGACCGGGCCTGCTTCTCGAGCTCCAGATTCTCGTGGGCCTCCATGCATGAAGATGTCGCTATAATGGCAGGAGATGTTTCCTCCCCTTCTTTGACCTCCAGGGGAAGTGCCGGGTTGCTCCCAGCTTCTCAGCCCAGATGGTCGCCCTAGTCGGTGTGGCACTGCCGGACTCCTCGACGCGGGTCATTGGACTCACTCTTGTGAACGCTCGTGCATCGGGTTATACTGGATTCTCTGTGTCTGCTCCCGATACCCCTGTCTGAAGTGCTGCTCCATCTTCAACTGCTGTTACATTGCCAGGCGGCTCATCAGCGCCTTCGCTGTCATGGGTCTAAGATCCGGTTCCATGCTGTCCGTATATACATTGGGAGCTTTTTCTCCCCCTTCCGTCACCATTCGACCATCAGTATTAGATGCCATGGCCTAGGTTACTGGTTTGCTGACATGGCCTTGACTACTGTAGAACCCTTTTGCATTCAGCATCAAAGTTTTGTCGGCATTAGGTGGTATTACATCTGTTGAAGGTCTGGGACCACTTTCCCATTTGTTCCCTGATGGGCGTTGTTCGTCCCATGCTTGGCCCTCTTGGCTGTCCTGGACACCTCCTGCATCTCTCCTGGGGACATTTTCCACTCCTGCCCTGATGTCCTGGTGTGCCCGACTGTTTTCTTGCCGACTCTGACCAGGTTAGTGGTCTGGCCGATCGCCTTTATTAACCAATGAGGACGAATCCATCTCGGCACTAGTCCATCACTAAAAATTTTTTAGCAGCCAACTGTGGGTGGGCTTTGATGTAGAGTGTATGACCTGGTGTGAGCGCTGCTGGTGGTAGTTTACTTTCAGGTAGTCACCACACTGCACATTGCTTTTGCCGTTCATATTGTTTCTGTTACCTGTGTCGGCGTGTATGCTTCCATGCGTCTCTGGTCTCTGTTGCGCTACTGTTTCTCTAGGTTGGCCAGTTTCTTTTACTAGTCAATGTAATATTTCGACGTAAAGGCACTTGGGCAGGCATTTTTCCAGTTGCTGCATTTCTACAATGTCGGAAAGTGAGAGTGCAGCGGGCAGGTGGTTGGCCCAGATTTTATGGTGCTCACCTACACGGAGATCGAGTTGTACCTTCAATTCCTGGTTATGCCGCTATGTGGGGTTAGAATACGAGTGGTACACCGCACTCCTCAGACCATACACGGTTCTCGCTATCATTTTCCCATAAACTGTGTACCATTGTCTGTTAGGACTGATCTGGGATAGCCTCAACAAGCGAAAAATTATTTTTTGCATTACTTTCGTAATTTGTCCTGTCCGTGCACTACTGATTTGGTACGCCTCTACCCAACGGGAAAAATTATCCATCACAATTAAGATAAATTGCTTGCCCCCTGCGGACTTGAGGTATGGGGACATTAAGTCTAAACACACCATGTCAATGATTTCTTTGGGTACCTCGGCTGTTATTGTTGAGTATGGCCCTTCCTTAATGTTTTAAATAAATTACATTATTGTATTGTCTAACCCAGTTCCACACTAAGTGTGTCAAACATGCACAAATGAAATATTTTTTCACATTTTCCAGAGTTTGTTCAGCCCCTGGTTGTCCTGCAATCGAGCCACCATGTCATGTTGTTTTGTGGCGAGCATGTTTCCATGTGGTTTTCCATTACACACCATCCATTTACAGTATCTCGCTCTCACATTTCTTCTTCGTTTCCCGTGAGAACGTACAGATTTTCCTGCATGGCTATGACTTCTCCATACAGTTATGACACAAGCTCCTCTGTTTCCAATATGTTTATTTTATTTACATGTTCCTTGGTACACGTTTCTTGTGTGACGGGTGGCAACACTTCTTGGAGTCTGCGACAGTATATAAGCAAGCTCATTCTCCCGCCCGGGGACTTGTTCAGTGATGAAATCATATGCCTGTTACACTCGTGCCCACCAGGTGAGTTTACTCCGGGTTTCACACATGTTGTTTAGCCACACTAGGCAGTTGTTATCCATTCTGAGTGTGAATCACCTGTATTCCAAATATGGATGGTATTTCCTCATGGCCCAGATTACGTCCGAGCAATCACATTCTTCAAAGTTCTACCTGCATTCAGTGTTTGACAATTTGGCACGTTCAAAAAATCTATTACGTTTTTCTCGCCTGCATCATTATATTGGTAGAGAACGGCGCCCAGCCATTTCTGGTTGGCATCCATCTGTAAATACAAATGGCTCACTGGTTCGTATCTTGCAAGTGTGGGACATGTCCAGAAATTCTCTATGGTGTCTTGAATATCCTTCTCTTGCGTGTTACCACACACGTACCACTTTTGTGGTGACAGCCAGTCCGTGAGGGGAGTGGTAGTAATGACAAAGTGCTCAATGTGCTCCCATAACAAATTAACCAGTCAAAAGAATTTTCACAGTGGTTTCCGTGTGCATGTTGGTGTTCTATTAGCCCAAGCTGTTCGGGGTTTGGCCGGTTACCTGACTCACTGACCATGTGGCTAAAAATTCCAAATCGATTTTCCCCATATTACATTTATTTACTGTGAACAATAGTCCATTTAAGTCCAGTCTCTCTATCACTATCGAGAGCTGATGCCAGTACTCTTACCAGGTTTCAGACGAAATCACCACTTCATCTAAGTATGCCGGTGTGAATTCTCCTACTAGGCCATTCAGCATCCTAACCATCATACTCTGAAATGTCTCAGGTGCGAAAATGAGCCCAAAGGGCTTCGGCAAAACTGACATCTTCGGTCGTCGGGAGCTGTAAAGGCAGTCTGCTCTCGGTCCTCCTGCAGTAGATGCAGCTCAGGAGGAGTGAAGACATTATTTTGGCGATTCCCAACTAACCCAAGGCATCCTTTACACTTTCGTAGGGGGATATCGTGTACACGTGACCTGACTGATGGGTCTGAAGCCAATGCAAAACCTTTATTTGGTGGAGTTTTCAGGACAGAGTGAGGTTGACAGGTTATGTTATTTTGCTGGGAAATAGGATGGAATTTGCAGGGATTGGGCGCCAGTGCAGAGAACGAGAATGTTGGGGTTAGTGAAGGCCGATGTCCGCGGGACCTCCCCTCGATGTTCCGACGTCATTCCTGTGGTGATTATTGTTCGACGAATGATTCCAAGTCTTGGCAGCTATTAATTCAGTTTGGCCTCGGCTAGTACACATAGTGCCCCCTCCCCCTCACCACCAACTTCATCATGTATGTATTCGCGACTAAGGATTGTAGTGGGTTGTTTCGGCCACCCAATGCTGTGGACACTAGTAGTAAATTATTGGAGGTTAAGAATTACACTAAGTCAAATGGTCAGACAGGCCAGAGAAATAATGTCGTATGCAGAACTTATTCATGAATAATTATTTATTCATATTACCCTTGTAAGAGGCACGCAACTTTATACATCACCACTATAGCTCGGAGAGCTCTTCAACGGGTTAAATAGGTGCACAGCCGATAAAAGATTACATGAAAAATTAAGGCTCAGCCGTGTAGCAAAACTGAATGAACGGTGGGACGGTGGATACTTGGGGGTAATAAAAATTTAATTAAAGTACCAGAAAAATTAAATAAACCATTATAACTACATGATCAGTTTAAAAGTTGACGACCCCTGAGCAGGCTCATGCACGACCAGCACCCATGGATGGCGAAGACACTACTAGAGTAACATGGCCGCGCGTTTTGGTGCCTCAGTTCCAATTTCTGAAGGGACAACACAAAATTCGGTTATTCAGAAAAAAAACCTATTTAAGATGAGATGAGTGTAACGATGATGGCACATAATGATAAAATTAATTATTTTACACACTTCATATTGTATAATAAAATATTTTTTATAAAAATAAAAATTAATTTGTGAACAGCACAAGCACATTCATAATTGCAGTGCAGTTCTGTCCTTTCCTAACCTAAACATGTTAGATTTCACATGGTGTGTGTGTCCTTGTTTGAAGGGATCTTGTCCCGCATTCGTGTGTGCTTTCATTGTTCATTTATACAAGTATATTTACAATGTCTGTAGAAAACAGTCCGTGGCCGCGCGGGTTGGCCCGTGGCCTCCGCTACTTGTCTCTGTTGGCCAGTCATTGGTTTATTATGTTACCTATGACGCTGGTATCGTGGTATCTGTAACACCCTCCCTAACAATAACAAGTGTGGGAAAAGTAAACAAGAAGGAAAAATTCACTAACCCATCTCAAAAACGCTTAAAGAATATTCTACAGTGTTACCTAGTGATAGTGAGCACTTTAGTGCTTTTAGGAAACCAACTATTACACTATTAAATATAACACACTATAACTGTCACAACATTGCAAAACACTTAATGAATCAGGTTTCTACTGACATGTATTTCGTGTACACACTTTTTGTAAACATCACTTATCTTATTTACATATAAAGGCTTTATTATACCCTTGGGCAGCAACACAATAGATCACAACATTACAACTTGAAAAATAATACCACACAACAATCAACAAGAACAATATTTACCCTTAATACGAGTGTGTAAATATTATGGGCACAGCTCGTGTTCATCGCACTCACCTATGCAAACATATTACACTCGGCAACATAATTTTACAAGAACACACAAAATATTTCCCTTCACAAAATGTAAACAAAACAAAATATGACATTTCGTAACTGCGGTGCACACATGGCGAACACATTTATCACTTCGAAACACGATATTAAAAAGGCAATTTCGAAAACAATAATAAACATATCTACCCTGATTTCACTGCATTGGTGCATTTACAATGACACACGGAACATAGGTTGACACACTGACATCGTTCCTGGTAGAAAATACCTGTAGCGGAGATACTGGCGGGTGAGAAATACGGGCTGACACTGACGGTTCACATCAACTTCCAGGTCCCATTCTTTTTCAGCACTAACATCTTAGTGGAGTTGTACCTGCTCCTTGTTGGCTCAATTATCCCATCTGCTAGTATTTCTGATATCCAAGCTTTAATGATGGGTGCTTGATGAGAACGGTAGCTGCGTGTGCTGCTATAAATTTGTTCCTTATAAGTTAACGGAATTTCATGGTCAGCCACAGTAGTTCAGCGTAGTGAATCGTGTTTCGCAAAAACAATTTTTCCTTTATTTGGTAGAAGCTGGATCGCTGCCCGATGTTCGAAGGGGATGTTGTGATCGAATTGTACCAACTGAACTTTTTCTATTTGCTCTGCCTTGCCACTGTCAATGTTGTACACAGTCTGTCTCTTTAAATCAAAAATGTAAACATTTTTCAGCAGTCTCAACGATAGTGTTTGTTTCATTAGCCACGGCATTCCTAAAACAGAATCCTTGGTGATTTTATCAGTAATGGTTGCAGTTGTTATTGTTTCTAAATCTCTGATTATTATTGTGACTGTAGCCTGTCCTAATATGGATTTACTACACTGTCAATTTGTGAGCTGAATTACTTGACCAGTTGAAGTTACGTCTCTGTGGTTAACAAATTTATGCTGTCAAACAGTATGGGATGCTGCTGTGTCTATTAAGGCGTGACACAGTAGGCCGCTTATATGAACAAGTACCCTTATGAATTTTGCATCATGACTATTAACCTTACATATCAGTGCTTGTTGAGGCGTTACAGTTGGGGTGTTGTGGGGGGGAGGGGTCAATATCACATCTTGGGGCTTTACCCCTTTATCTCATTTCCCTGCTGGTCTTCGCTGGTGACAGGACATCTGTTGTTGTAGCGCGGGTTCCTGGGACACTAATGCCAATGGTAGGCTTCTCCTGGGCAGTTCTGGCATGGCACCGCAAGTTACCACCTCCTCTGATACAATATTCATAAATGTGGTTGACAACTCTTGGCCGTTCTTGTCTCCTTTGTTGATGTTCCTGAGGATCCACTCTATTTGTTTCATCGCGGTTGTTTCTGGTCTCATGAGGCCCATTATGCGCCCATGCGCCTCCCAATTCGCGATGCAGCAAGCATGTGCTATGCTCCAATATGATTGCAGTGTGCAAAAAATCATCCAGTCCGCTGTTGAGTAGTGGGATGAGAGCGGTGCGATATTCAGGTAGGGCAATCTCGGCGATTACCTCCAGTGCCTCGCGTTCGGATAGCTTTGTACAAAATCTATATACATGGAGATTCTTCCTATTAATGAAAGCAGTTAATGTTTCTCTATCTTGCTACTCCTGTAGGGTCAGTTTACTTTGTGTTTGGATGGACGTGTAGGTACCTCTGAACCTGCACCGAAAAACATACAAAACTCCATCCATGTTAGTCCATAATGATTCATCGGCTTCAACCATTGTCGAGCTTTACCCTCCAGTTATTTACCAACACAGCCTTGTCACTCGACTTCTGATACACAGTGCCTTTGCAAGCATGGGGTGAAGTCGTGTACGAATGCAGCAGGATCCTCATTTCGCTGCCCAGCGAAAGTTGGCAATGTTTGAAAATGCATTGTTGTTGGGCAACTGGGAATTCCTGACTTGTTGACAGTTGATGTAGTTTCCATGGTGCTGTTTACACTCAGTTGCACAGTAGTGAGCGGTGTGGATGTTGGAAAAATGTTCGGTAAATTCGGTAACATAGCTGGATAATGCAGATTTTACATGGGTGTGGAAAAATACACAGGCATAGGTGTAACATAGGGTGTTGATGGTATATGTGGTAGACACACAAATGGAAGGGTAGGCATCAGTGTGGGTTGTGATTCTGCTGTGGAAGTCCTGGCTGGTACCACGCATTGGTCTAAACGAGTGGTGTGGCAGGGAACTCTTACTTGTATCCGCTCAGTTCCGACATTTTAAATTTCTCCCAGTGAACTGTAGTGTGTTCCACTTCTGTTTCGCATTTGTTTTACACGCTTGTTTAACACACAATGCATGTTTCAATTCATCTACTTGTATGCCTTGTGCATTCTGTACGATCGAAAATGTTGATTCTTTGTAATATGCCGAAAAATAGGTCTCAGTTGCGACGTGGTTGTATTTTGTTACCGAATGAAAATTGCACTGTCTGCATTTAATCATGAGTCCACTCCCAATTTCCTGTTCTCTGTTATTTATGCACTCCATGTGATACCGATTGTTACACTGTATGCAATTCAGAAATAATGAGGTGTGATCTGTGCGAGCAGGTCAGGACACCATATGACGTGATTAGTTTCCGAAAGATTGATGTTCGGTTTTTGTTCTGGTAAA
The DNA here is from genome assembly GCA_029891345.1 of Dryococelus australis. NCBI lineage: Eukaryota > Metazoa > Arthropoda > Insecta > Phasmatodea > Phasmatidae > Dryococelus > Dryococelus australis. The sequence goes on along the minus strand of CM057009.1, from coordinate 230,023,340 downwards.
TTTTGTACAAAGTCCTGTTTGATTTTACTATCGCAGTTGACCATGGTGCGGAAGCTTGTCAAGCTGGCCTTCTGTTCACATTTGAAGTACCTGGTACTCTGCACATACTTCGAAATGAGGTCTTGAAGAAGTAGGCGAAGACAGTGCGGACAAGGCAACACCGGAACATCACTAAATGTCGGCCAGCTATGATGTGCCTAGAAACAAACCCACATGGTCGTGAAAGAACTGGCACGGGAGTCTGGTCGGGAGCAGGCAGCTCTCGGCACGGCATGGGTGATGTCATGATGTGGCTGTCCCTGTGCAGCGTGAAACAATGATCAATGACACACACAGCTGTTTGTCAGTGGTGTCATGCATGTGGAAGGGCAGCTTATTCCTCCTCCTTTTACTTACTCCTCCTCTTCCCCATGACATGGTGCAGGAGGAGGGGAATGTCTGTGCGTGCAGCCCCTTTGTCCTACTGGATGCCTGGGCGGCCCGGCATGGCTGACATAATAGCACTCCCAAATGGCCAATGTCTGATGACCTACATCTACTTGTTATCAATCATGGTTGCTGTAATAGAGGCGACCTTCCAGTCTTTGCACGCTTCCTCACCCTGACCACAAGCTACATTTTCCGGCATCCTGGGGCATCGGGACGGCATCCCATAGCTCCAGTTGCACACTGTAGTTGTTCTTGATATTCCCTTCTTGTGGGCACTGGTCACTATAAGTGGGGAAGCATCTGGCAGGAGTTCAAAATATTTTGAAAATTGCAGGAATGTTTCGAAAATGATTACTGTTTGATTGATGCTAGGAATTGTTTCCGGAAGGATATAGCCACTAAGTTGGGTGACATTTGTTAGAGGATGGTGGAGCAAAATTAGAATAAACTAAGGTTGGAATTGTGTTAGGAAAGTTACTAGGAAACCTTGTTATATTCTGATGTGATAACCAGGCACCAGGCATTGCATGGAGCACAAAACAAATCTGTTGAGTCGAGCTGACTACTGTCTCAGCATCGTGTACCGACGGCCAAAAGTTGCGTCCTTCTGTTGTTGAAGTGGTGTTGTTCCTTAAGTAGAAATTATTGAATATATGCGTATTATGGGATGGATTCTCGGGGCTATCCACACACCTGTACATAACACTGCGAATAAACACTGAAAATATTATATAAAACACTTTGAAAGGTTACTTGATGCTATTGTGGGAAAGTGGCGGCCTGCACCCCTAAACGCACGTAAGCATACTGTATGAATATGCTCATAGTTCATTTGCATAAATCATTGGGTGTTTTACACTCTTCTGATGGGAGACACTATATTTAAAATGCCAGTCATAAACATGCTGGTTAGGCAATGCGGTATAAAGTCGGCACAAAGCCACAACTAATTATGTGGAAATTATGCCTCCCCCACGATGCAAACCATGGGTTGGAGAGAGGTGGAAAATCTCGGGCGGCTAATAAAACGAACGGTTCCAGTATTTACTCTAATGCAGTGAAATGCTTAATGATCAATAAGTAGAGAGCTACCCGAGCATGCAAAAAGTTACGATGTCGGTCTGCTCATCCATACCCTCGAACACGATAAGTAAATCTGCCGGCAGGTGTTGGTGTGCAGGCAAGAGTACGGTCTACTTCTTTACATCACTAATTTCTCAAAACAAGACACACATTTTTTACCTTATTTGAGGGCCCGTGATGGTCCCAAGATATCATAGGACTCTGTCATATATAATTGCATGGCAAGGTGTATTTTTTCAGGTCATATAATCTTTCCCTTAAATAAACAACCTTTTGCACATTGTCTACATTCTGCATAAGTGCATGTGGGCGTAAGTGGCCACTCAGCTCCCCTACACATGTTGCACTGCACTTCACTCTCGTGGCACCACAGCAGAGCTAATTTCGGCCCCACTAGCTGCACTGGTGTTGTGTCTGGAACAATGTAGTTAATGCGACGCACATCTCGACCGGTCCGCACGAGTGCCTGGTAATGTGCAGTTTCCCACAGCAGACTTCGCCAAGGGGGGGATGAAGACTTGGGAGAGCAGATGGCATCAATCCAATCAGGGTGCTTCTTACAACTTCGTTTTCGCCCACATGGTCTGCGCTGATAAAGTTAGTCTGATCTCAACTTTTCCATGTGCATCCGACAGAATGAAGTGCCACATGCTGGCCTCTGCAAGCTTCTTGTTCTTACTGCTGGGTAAATGACATATGGCAGGGTGATGCACATTACTTGTGCCAAATACTTCTGGTCATTATAAATTAACATTAAAACAAAAAAAACACTGTTTTTTTTAAGAAAAAATTTAATAATAACCCTTATGATACGAATTATTAAAAAAAAAATAACAGTTATGTACTAATATCCAACTGCAATATATTTATTTGAATTAAGAAAATATTTTACAACAATTTGAAAGCCACTATGCAATATTTGGGGTGCAAAGCACACACTTTTGAGTCGTTGCTCCTTAAATTATATAAAAATTAATAAGTGCCATTCAAATATATGGTGACAATCATTTCAAATTTTGCCATTAATATGGACATGAATTTATCATACAACTTGCTCGACATATCCAACCTTCTGGGAAGGGTTGTATGTAACACTGGGTAGGTAAAACCATTATTCCACACTCAAGCTCTATTTTGTGTACTTGTGCATTCTCTATGCGACATTTAAAAGCCCTGGTTGATTGAGGCACTGTTTTTCACATGGTGTGACAGATGGTCTGGAGGGCAGAACATCATCCTATGTCAAACCAGCCTGCCATGGTGACCATGTGTGGGCGATGTGCCATCTAGACACAGCAGGTGCAGGTGACAGGTTTGCTATTCCGTGGCCATGCATCGTACTGCACCTTTATGACCATACTGGTTTTCTTGGGCTCGTAGCATCTTCTGTGTGGACAGCCCACAACAGTGCAGGATACTCTTATGTCACCGCAGCATAGGCATGTCTGTGTAGTCCATGAGTGCAGCTATTTTGAACAGCTGGGAGGTGGTAAGCTTGCTGCATCAGTACTCTCCATGTTGCCATCACTTGAGCAATGTGAAGTCTGCCACCTTAGCATCAAGCTAGTAGCACTTCAGAATGGTTGGACAATAGAGGGAGTGACCACACTCTAATGGCCTGTATGAGTAGTGGGTAACTACTAGTCTGTATCGCCCTCCCAGAACATCACTTCCTCATACACACTGGACATGTAGTGAAGTCGAACCCATACCATTGACAGTGTGCTGGAGCCTCACTTACATCCCCTGAAGACACAGTGGTGTGAGGGTATGTGAGCACAGGGAGTGGTGATGCACTGTTGTTGCTGCTGTCCCCTGGCGAGGCTGGTGCAACAATGTTGTGCATCGTAATGCAAATAGACCATTATTCTTCTTCCACTTGATGTTGCTTCTTGTCCAAAGTCAGTTTGCATCACGACAAAAATTATATAATTAATAAATTAAAAAATAAATTTTGCAGAAGATGATTCATCAAGAAAGATGAAAATTGCAAACAGAAATACACAGGCAGCCATCACATTCCCTCCAATGGCACTATCGTCTGACGGCCATGGCTTCACAGGGAAGCAATGCCAGACTGCCAACTTATTGCCTGCAGAAATTCCCTCTTGTAAGTAATTGTTTGAAGGGCAGATTTCGTGTTACATGATTTGGGTCACCAGGAAAGTTACTCGCTATTCCTGGCAGCCTGCACCAACGTACTCTGAGCTGTTCGACTCGCCCCTGATGTGAACTAATGCGATAGGTTACTGCGGCGGCACAAATGGTCATAAGAGTACACAGGAGCGCTCGACTCACGTCAAAAGCCCCTTTCTCTGGTGGCCATTTGGACCCCACAGTTTCCTGGAGCTCCACCATATCGTCAGGCACAGCAGGCTGTTGGTGCTTTCATGAGTAGGCTCTCTTTCCAATGCTCCCACTGTTACTCTGTCTCATGCTTCGGCTGCTTTGCTGCTGTTGCCGCATTCCGGACACTGGCGAGGGTGGACGAAGTGGCAGTCCTGATGAGAGGTCGTGCAAGTCTGTCACACTCTCCCCATTGCTGTGACCATCACCCCCCATCTCTACTGCTGCTGTTTGCATTGCTGGGGTTGTTGTGACTGGGGTGTCTAGTATGCTTCCCTGTGGGGAGATTAACCCCACAGTTGCCTGTCACCTTACCTATGTCGAATTCCCCACCTCGCAGCCTTTCGACCACCCTGGCCTCTGTGCTACAGTAAGCCTCTTCCTGCTCCTGTGGACTGTCGACACTAATACCTGCTTGTGCCAACAGTTGGGTGTTAACCTCATACCGTACTGCATTTTCCACGTCCCTTTCGGATGTGTTAATGCTGGGCCTCGTGGGCGGGAACAGCCATCTCATTGGGCCTCCCTCAATTTCGGTGCTTTGCATGCTCTCATTGCTTCTCGTTGGCATCTGTGCCTCCAGCTGTTGTTCTTGCCTGCCACCCTGTGTTGGTGATAGCACTTCTGGTACCATGTCACTGCGAGCATGCGAGGGTTTGTGCCCATTAAATCCATGGAAACAGTTTCGAAGTGTTGTTTAGGAACCCTAGGCTGCTGTTGGGTGACCCCATCTGCATGTCTGCTCTTGTATTAAATGCAGGTGATGCATTGCCTCACAAACATCCTCACATCTCGAATGGCCCCTGGCCAGTGGAAAAATTTCCCTAGGTTCTGTTCCATCTGTGTGGCACCTGGATGCCATGCCAATCTGCTGCTGTGTACGTGTTGCAATACTTGCTCCTGTGCCCTCTTGGGGACGAATGTTCTCCATCTCGCCTCTGGATGGTGGGGACTACACTCAATCTGGCCGTTCCACTCCCACCACCATTCGTCAAGACTTTGTGCTAGCGTCTCTTTCAATTCTCTTCCGTATTCACACTCCCTCTGTGCAGTTGCAACTTCAACTTGAACTTCGTTTATGTGTCTCCCTGTCTCGAGTGCGTAGCACCTTGCGACTCCTATGTCCTCCACCTGTGGTGTTCTATGTATATGGGGCTGCAGATCTTCCCACTCTGCCTCATCGACAGCTACCATAGGACCTGGTGCCCATGAAAGCTCATTCACAAGCTGGTTCTCTGCGCCTGGGACATGCTGAACTTCAAAATTATATGCTTGCAGCAGCATGGCACAGCATGCGAGTTTGCTTTTGGATTCACGCATCATGTGGCTCCGGTTAACGGTCCTCAGCATAAAACACTGGTACCTTAATTATGTGCAGTAGCCCTTTAATGCTCACACAACTGTTAGGCACTCTCTTTCGTTTATGTCATATCGAGATTCAGTTGGGCAAAACTTGGTGCTCCATACTCGATGACTTGAATCTCGTTATTCTCCCCAAGTTGATACAATACTACTCGCAGGCCCTTCTTGCTAGCGTCCGTCTGTAAATACAGGTGCCTACTGGGATCATGACGTGCTAGGAATATGCACTGCCAGAATTGCTGATTCAGTCCCCGAAAATTTGCCTCCTGGTCTACGGATCAAACGAACTTGTGTGTGGGTGAAAGTAGGTCAGTCAACGATACTGTAATTATTGCAAATCCAGGAATGTTGTCGCTGAGCCAATTCACCAAACCGAAATAATTCCTCAGCTGCTTGCGAGTTTCTAGAGGTTCATGCCGGTAAATCAGTCCAAGCTGTTTCGGTGTCGGCTGACTGCCTTGCTCATCCATCAGGTGCCCAAGAAATTCATTTTGTATCTTGCCGATGCCTGTTCGCACACATCAGTTGGTTGATTGCGAGTCTCTCTAAGATTAACGACAAGTGGTGCAGATGTTGTTCCCAGTGCTCAGACAAGATGATCACATCGTCCAGATATCCAAGCATGAAGTCACATACATATCTGTCAAGCATTTGTACCATCATGGCCTGGAACATCGCTGGCACAAACTTCAGCCCAGAGAGCATGGCACAAAATGTGTATCTTCGCCCGTCAGGGGCAGTGAATGCGGTCTTGTTTCTGTCTTCTGGTCGAATTGGTATCTGCCGGTACCCACTGCATAAATCTAGTGATGTCGTGAATGTTCCCTTCCACAGAGTGTATAAGGCATCCTTCACACTTATGTAAGGCGAGGGTGTACTCTGCTTGATCTTGTTTAGCAGCCTAAAGTCCACACAAAAACTCCATGTGCCATCCTTCTTTGGCAAGAGCATAATGACGTTATTATAGTGGCTGTTTGTAGAATCCAGGATTCCATCTGCCAACATCTGTCTGATATGCTCCTTGATAATCACGCTCTGGTGTGGTTGGTATCTACATGGCCTAGCAAATAATGGTTGGTCGTGTTCCAATGGTATTGCGTGTTCGGCAATTGTTTTTCTTTGTAGTGGGTCGGTGGCCGCGAACACGTCTCTTATCTTGTGGATTATTCTCTGCACTGTGTCTCGGTACTCCTGTTGTACTTCATGGTCTAGTTCTTCCAGGCTGACTTCTGGTGCACTGTTGTTGATGAGAGGTTCCAGTTCGTACATCGTGCACCGCTCTTTGCATCCAAAATTGATTATGCAGGGCGCAGGTTCCACAATCGCCTGATGCTTGGTAAGCCATGTTATGCCTAGGATAGCATCTTCCCTCAGGTCATCAGATACCACTGTTGTTTTTGTTTCAACTTCCCGAATGCGGATTTTCACTACTGCCTCTCCATTTGTCTGCCCTGTATGAGAGTGTGTGGTGAGATGTATCGTCTGGTGAGTTGGGTTCAGCCTCTTACCCTTCATGAAATCCCTCCTGACGAAATTGTGGGATGCCACTGTGTCCACAAATGCCAAACACCTAATGCCTTAATAATATTCGGAATTATCTTTATCCGATTCATAGCCTCTTCAATCGGTTGGAGTATTATCTGTTGCGATGATTCTGTGGTCCTTTTGATCGTCAGTGGTTTCTGTGCTGTTTGGATGCTCGGTGGTTTAGTTGGGTAGTTGTCGTTTTGTCCTTCCACCCCGGTATCATTCTCTTTGATGTTCCGCTCATTGCTGTCCTTCAGGACTGGGCATGGGCTATCGTTATGCCAGTGTTTTTCAGGGCAGTAGCAGCATTGAAGTGGGAGGTTTTGCGCCCTCCTTTCTTCCCTTACTGCTCCTTCTCTTGGTTTTTCATTTCCTTGGTCCATTCCATCTTGGTAGAAGTGGGCCAATGTCAGGCCCCCGTCCCTGGTCCCTGTGAGGTTGGAAGTTACTTCCCCTTCTGTTACTGGAGAGTGCCAGTTGATACATGGGTCCATTGCTTTGCACTGGCCCTTGGTCATCATTGGCATGTCCATTCTCCTTTCCTCTCCTTCCGGCTCGGTACTTCCTGTCGCTTTGGTCTAATAATGCTGCTGACCATATGAAGGCTTCCACACTGTCATATATTAGTGGTGCCATTGCCAATTTGCATTCAGGTCGTACAGTGGAGGCCACTATCTCAAGAATCTCTGTGTCGTGCATGTGTTGTATAAATTGCCAGATCATGTTAACTTTGTTCATGGCAAATGTTTTTAACCTTTCCACTGGACCTTGGGCGTCCAAAAAGGCCCTACTTTGACACTGTAGTAAGGAAATGTATTTGCAAAGCTACAATTAAATGATGCTGGAAACTTTTCCCATGCTGTGTCATCATGCCTGATGGACCTCTGCCAAGTGCATTCTTCCCCTTGAATTTGCTCGCCGACGCATTGCGCCCATTCTTCATGACAAACTATATACAATGCTAAGTGGCCCGTGCAATCTCTTAAAAATTCTCGAATGTCTACGTGGCTTATCCCTGAGAACTTCGTTAATGTCTGGAATTTGTTTGAAGTTATGTGACGTATCTGAGGTACCTGAGATGTATGAGGTTGATCATTGGCCCTGGCTGGTTGTATTACCAGAGGTCGCCTATCACCCTCTTCACATTTGTCCTTTGTGGTCCAGTTCGTTCGTGCCTCTACTACTTCGACTGGGCTCATAATTGTGTCGGACCCTTCGTAGTGGACTTCTCGATACTCCGAAAATAACCATTGCAATTTCTCCTGCGACCTGTGGACAAATTGCTCACAGAGAAAACGTCGGGTAATTGGGTTGACAATGTCGTGTTCAGTAGTGCACTGCCAATGTGACAACTTTTCTTCCATGCATACATCTTGATGACATCTGTGTGGTAGTATCTTTCTCCCTGTGACGAAGTCTAACTGTCTGCAGACGTTTGGGACAAGAGTACTCGCACAACCATTACATAGTATTCGTCCCTGCTGGTCTTATGTTGCATACTCGTCTTGTGTCAGGCACCCTGCATGAAAATCTTTCTTACATTTTGCACATTCAGTTTTGGTGTTTACCTATACCGGAATAAAGTATTTGTTTCTCGCACCCTTCTCTTACGATAAATTTGTCCATGTTCACTGCCGAAATAAATTTGTAGGTTACGCTTGGGTGTACATTTGCAGGTGTGCTTGTGTACAGGGCCAACATTGCCCCGGACCACTCGCAGTATATTAAACTCCCCGCATAATGCCATGCGATAGCCGGCAGAGGTTTGCTCTCCATGCTGACCAGATTCTGCTCTTTTCCCTTTGTATTTCCTTTTCTGAAAGTTTCTTGCCTCCGGTTCCTTACATGGGCAACCAATGCCTTTGCTGCATCTTTTTCAGCTATGGGACGTACGCACTTTAGACATAATGTTTTTACTTTCCCGCCACTTGTGCATCTTAGGTTGATGCATGTACCACATGATTGCCCAAAGATATTTCGCATTGTGTCTGCCATCGTGACAGTTGTTGTTTAGTCTTTACAATTGACCGACTTACCCTATGTGGGCATCGGGAAAAGTCCCGTGCTGTCCCAGAGGGAGGGGGGTAGTCACCTGTACCGCTGGTTACATGTCCCCTGCGATCCCAGTCTCAATGTGAAAGATTATGTGTGGCGTGACGCGACCCTGTCTCAAAATGACGGCCTCGCTTGCACTTCCTTCTTTCCCGCCCAAAAATGGCGCTTGCTTGCCAAAAATTTTTCTAACTGCGTCAAAACTGTTAAATGTAATTTCTGTTGGTTAGTTTGGACTAAAAAATAATTTATTTACACTTCCAGCTTTTGCTGTTGCCATATTTCTCTTATATGTTTTGATGCTATGTAAAGACTATTTTGTTACTCACTCGTTGATTGGGTATGCAGGATTTTATTACTCGTTACCTACTGACTTGAAGATATGTGATTTCCTGTGCATTAGGCATTACACTACACAACAAGACATAACATTACATACATAACACAGCACTTAAATGAAAAAATACGTTCTTATTGCACAGAAATGGGACAATGTTTTCCACCACTCACAAGTATGTCATTTGCCACAGAATACAGTTTGTGCATAACAAAACACTCAAGTACGCATACAAGTACACTGCCTTTAAATGCATACATACACTGAATGAAAAATACTTATATAAATTATGTGTGCATTTATCAACAATTTTAAGTGCATGCCATCTTCCTAGTAATTTTTACATGATTGTAAGATAGCAACTCTAGATGTAAACAAATGAGAAATGACGTGATTCTTATAGGACTTGCAAATGTGTGAGACTGTTCGCATACACAACTGTGTTTATAGGTAAAAACAGGACACTATTGACATTAAATTTATAAAACAATTTTGACTTGCCAGTTTCTTTACCTGTGCTTTTAAACATTTTGTGTCGCTACTCATAACCTGTAACCCATCAATTTTTTTACACAAATCAAAATGTATTTGTTTATGCTGAATGAGGGTTTTAATTTTGTATTTATGTCGCACTTTCGTCTCAAATGACATAATATTTTTATGTGACCTGCTGTGCATGTTATTGTATGTTTCCCACGTTGTACATGTGATTTATGATGTAGGTCATAGTTGGCTTGTTTACTTGCACTCGTTGAATTAGCACCACTAGTAGGGCAATGCCATTTCTGACGTGTGCCCCCACTTAGGAACGATATGGGTCGCCCTGCCTCTTACCCAAGGCAGGGGCGAGATGATGTGTTGCCCGGTGCCAGCTCAATTGAGCAAATGTTGGGGTCGAGGGCCGATGGCCACGGGTTTCCTGGAGGTTGCCTTTGTGCTGGTTTTGGTGTTCGTCGTGCACTTACTGGCACTGACGTTAAAATAGTGATTTCTACAACTATACAAGCATAATGGTAAAGGCCCCCTTACACAGAGGTTGACAAACCCTGACTCTAGTCTGCCTATGGAGGGCAGGACCCATAATACTTAACACAAAGCACTGACATTAAAATTCGGCCTTAAGGATGCATTCCCCCAAATTACGTAAGGTAAAAGCAATAAATGATGTGTATTAATCACACATACTTTTATTGCATCTAACTTAATACAACTAACCTTGTATTCTACAAAACTCTATTATGTGGGCTTGGCACTGCAACCTGCGGATTTCTAATGCTACTTTCGAAACATGGATACTGCGCACTTAAGTTCTTACAGAAAATTAGTTGTTGGTCTCCCTCTCGGTATTAGAATAAAAGCAAAGAGTTTCCAGAAGTTACACTATTACAAAATTAATTATTAATGCCCAAAAATGGCTATACCGAGGGGACGCACTGAAGAGTCCGGTTCCCGTGCAGCGTATTGGCTGATGGTGGAGGTCAGACTCCGAACGATCCTCCTTTACGTGTGGGTCAAAGCTGAGGGTGCATTCAGGTTCGAGCTAGCTCATAATGCTTTTTACCCTTACTCTTACACAAAGGTTATATAACACTTCCATATGCCCTCTTAATTCCTATTAATTACATTACACATATCGGCGACATTCCCGTGGCTCTAAATGATAAATTAACAGGTTTTGTGATGACATCACGGGTATGCTGGAACCCTTATGAATGTTTTATTTAAACATGAACATGCAGGATGAACACTGTGTGAAAAATGCAAATAATGATGATATAAAACTTGTAAATATATTATCTTAAAAACTCCTCCCAAATCTGGTACTGGCGAGAGCACTGCACTTTGTCGTTCACAGGGCGTCGCTTGCATAAAGTATCGTCCTGTGAACATGTGTTTTCCTTGACGTCACACCTATGGTATTCATCTATATGATGGAGCTGAATGCAAAAATGAGCTAAGTGCTGCTTCATTCTGCACACCTACAAAGGAATTCATATTAACACCGGTGACCACACGAGTGGCGTCTTGACACAACGAATGGAGTATGTAAACTAGCCTAGACACGTGTTGTGCTGTTGTACAGGCAGCCCCCACGTTCCCTCCAATGGTACTGTCGTCGCACGGCCATGGATTCACAGGGACGCGATGCCAGACCGCCAACTTATTGCCTGCAAGAGTTCCCTTTTGAGAGAAATAGGTTAAACGGCCGATTTTGAGTTACCTGATTTGGAGTTACGTGATTTGGGTCACCAGGAAATTTATTCGTTTTTCCTGGTAGCCTGCACCAATGTACTCTGGGCTGTTCGACTCGCCCCTGGCGTGCACTAATGCGATATTTTTAACTTAACATATATTTGCATGTCTGTTGATGCTTTGTCTATCAGTATTGGTCAGTGTTGGAACTTGTGCCACATGCCTGCTTAACTGTTTTGTACCATCGCATATTGAGTTCTCAATACAGCATGCATTATTTCAAAGTGTGTGTCTGTGTACAGTTATTCCCGCCTTACAAAGAGTTTGAGGGTAATGTCCCTCAAAATGGTCCGATATTGCCACGTGTTCCACGGTGAGGTATGTTGATTTGTATTAAGTGTATTTATTTTTGTAGTGTGTACATCAGTGTTTGGTAAAGCATACTTGGGAGCCACTATACGCCAGCTCGGTAGTGTAAGCATCTCCACATATCCAGCCGCCGTTCTTTACTTGCTCACATAATTTGATTAAGACATCGGGGGCAGTGTTATTAGCCCAGGCTTTTCGACCCTGATCCATTTCACGAGTGTCATGCTAACCCGAGTTGATTCCTATATTTGGTTAGCTGGTGCCCTCCGGACATTCAAAAGTACTCCTGTGACCCTGTGGCCACCCCGAAATGTGTCATCTGGCGTGGCGAATATGGGGCTATTAATGCTGATTTCCAAATCTGTGTCACTATGATTTGAGCTCCAAGAATTGCGTTGAATTTCAGTGTTTAGGCCCACTTATTTCTTAACTAGTTCATATGTTATTTGAGTATATAGTGTATTAATATTAACAATTTTGTGGATCTGCTACAACCCACATTTGGTTCTTAATATGTTATAAGGAAGTAAAAAAACTAGTGCTGATTGAGATCTGCTTACTAAGCATCTGAATTTTACATTGGATAACAAACTGCACATAGATTAAATTTAAATATTTTTATTTAATAACAAGTTTGTTATTTAATGTCCCATATTTGTGATATGTTACTTAGTTATGATAAATTGTAGCACCGAAATATTTATAAGCAACATATTGGTAACGAAGTTAACAAAATATATTTCAAAATTAGTGTAGCCAAAGTTTTCTTTTTTTACATATATAACTTGGCATGACTCTATGTTGCAGACACACCACATACACGCGAGGAACAGAAGTGCATGCCTGGCATATTTGCTGGATTTATAGGTGTGTTTTCAATAGTTGGGATAATGCATGCTCATCTCTTCCTCTATGCAGAATCATTTGTCATGCGATACCAAGCTGCGACCACTGGATCTTGTGTTTCTTTGTCCTGCCTGTGCTTGGCCAACACCTTATTTATCTACTATACCTTGGGAACACAGTTGAAGAAACAGAGCTACTATTTAATATTAATATTATTATTATTTGGGTGCATTGTAAGTAATGTAAACAACTACTTTGTCTTTCCAAAGAACAGGGAAAACATGTAGTTTTAACAAGTTGTTCTTCAAACTTGTAAATCTACCCACAGTAACTATGATGGCATAGAAACGTTTTTTAGGTTATTGTGATTCATGTAATATTATGGTTATATGCTCAAAATATTATGTATTGATGGCTGCTCGTAATGTTCTTAGTTTGTGTTTTATATATTGTTAGTTCTGAGTGTGGTTCCTATGTATATTATAGCACCAAAATCTTTTGTTCTTTGAAACAGTAAACTGCAGTATGCTTTACTTGAAATATTACATGTTTTGAAGTTAAATCCTTTATTTCTGTAGTTATGGTTAAACAGTTAACACTTTAAAGACCATGGAGGACATGAACACCTCCACTATGAATCATTCTCTGTTCCATGGAGGGTGCATATGATCACCAGGGGAATTTTTACACCATGCCATTTAACGTGCTGTTACAGACCTAGCACCCACTTGGAAGTAGCTTTCTATTCGCGAAAGGCCCGCTGTGGTGCCTACTAACATAACAATGGCATTGGGTCAAAGTTTTTGTTCTCTTTTTTATTTATTTGTGTAGTCTTTTATATATAATGTATTTTATGTAAACTATTTCATTTATTTCTATATTATTTTATAAATAATGTTTTTTTCATTCAATGAGTAAACATTGGAAACATATGTATGAAATTTTTAAATGAAATATATTTTCAACCACTTATAGTTAAATACAAAAGTCATTATTTCTCAAATGTATGTTCAAGCATTCACAAAAATACATATTCTTACAACAAGTATTTTCATCACTCTATTGTCCATGGTGGGTGCATATGACAGCTAGTCGAATCTTTACATCACAAATCCCTTGCTTCTAAAGGCTTATTGCCTGCAAGGAAATGGCTTTCTTTTCACAATACAGCCGCAATTGTCGATTAAAAATGTAATATTGTTTTGTGTTCTATTTTCGTTTTCTTGTTAATTTTTATATGTATCATGTTGTTCGTAAAAGAGTGATAAAAATAATACCATATGTTTGAATTATTACATATTACACACAATCATGAAAAAGCAAATACACAAGAGATTTTTTCACATTTATATTTTTAAACACTAGATAAACTACATGAAAAGAACCACAAAAAAATTTCATGTTACACAAATTTACCATCTGAAAATTGGCCTAGGCATGTTTACAAACATGGAAAAGTAAATACACAAGAGATTTTTCACAGTGTTGTTTTGTAATGCTGGAAAAAAATGTGCAAATATTGTTTTGCATAACAAAATTAAGATATTAACCTCAAAAATATTCCTTTTTTGCACAAATGTGTTTTTCTAAAAATTGTCCTATAAATGTGAAATGCATACACGTCAAGTTTTTTGCATGTTTTGTTGTTATTTACACAAAAAAAACCTACACGAATTTCCAATAACATTGGAAATAAAACAGTCAGTAATGAAACTAAATCTAGTTAATTCTTTGATATTTGTGAAAGCATTCAGAACAAAAGGTGGGTTCTTTCTCACAATTTCTGCAATATATGTGACAACTATTATACCTTATTCTATGTAGTCAGCCCTTCTTGTAATATTGTGTTACACCCCTTGCAGTATTTACTTACCATGTTGAATTTTCCTGGCCTTTTATCAAATCTGTGGGATTGGAATGATTGACATTTTGAAACAGGAAGTGAATGGGAGAGGATGCAGTTGGAGTATTTTTAGCTTCCTTCCACAAGTATCTCACCACTTCGTTTTTGAAATATGTTATACTCATCATTTTCTGCCAAAAACGGTTGTAGACAAAAATCACATTCAGTAGGGCAATTCCGAAAATCATCTCCATCTAAATTTTGTGGTACTTTCACAGTACGACATAAACTCATTGTGTAGGATGACATCTGGTCAGATGTATCTATATATGTTTTACTATGGCTGTAGTCCACTATTATTTTCAGTTTCTTCACTATTTGTCCTTTTTTCCAATCGATTTAAACAATTTTAGTAGAATTTTTGGTTAAAATCATAAGCCCATAACATTTATCTTTCCGTTTCAACACATCTATTACTGGGCCTTTTTATTTTGCATCTATCTCTCTCATTTTCAACATTTTTGAGATAACATATTTTGGATTACCTTTCCTATTAGATCAGAGTGTGCCAAGCAAGTGTATTTCTCGCTCAAATAGTTTATTAGCCACCTCAATGATAGAATAATAATTGTCGGTCACCGTAGTTGTTCCTTCATCAAGAAGTTTTTCTGACAGTTGTAGTACAATAGTTGTGGGCACTGAAACTATATAATCCCTTTCCTTGCGACCATAAATTTTGAAACTCCAGGTGTAGCCTTGATTTACACACAATTTGTATACATTGATGCCATATTTTACAGCTTTGTCATGGATATATTGTTTTATTCCCAAATGACCCATAAATTGCACTAACGATTCATCCACACAAACCTCATCGACATTTGTTGATTAGCTGTTCTGTGAAGCTTGAATGTGTGTGCAGTCTGTCTCCAGGGGGGCATTCATTATTGTTTAAAAAATGCCAAAAACGTAGCAAAACTTTAAATCGATTTCTGGGCATTGAGGATGGAGCAACTTCATTTTTATAAAAAGGGAAGTACATCAATAGCTGCGCAATCAATGAATCTTGCCCAAACCCATGTAGCAAATAAGTCCCAAAATTTTTTTCATTTCAGTTTCATTTGTGGGAACTCATTTGAATTTAGCATCCTCTCCCAAAGATTTTATTGTATTTCTTGATATCCTATTTGTTTCTTTTTCCATCAATCTAACAATTTTACAATATATAAATGTCTCCGAAACTTTACATGGACATGCCTCTATCAACATTTATTACAATTCTTATGGTACACCATGACAAATAATAAAATTTAAAAATTTTAGTAACCCTGGGGAAGTTTCCAATTTGTGTCAAAAATGCACTCGTTTGACCTGAAGAGTGTTCCTCAACAATGGGAACTTCCTCTATAATAGTCAGTTCGTTAAAGTTTTCTTGTTTAAGTGATTCTGTCGACCATGTTGATCCACCACATCCCATCTCTGCTCAGCGACATTTTTTTGGCACTGAATTCGGTTCGTCTTCTTCCAATGAATCTGAACACTGGCTTGAGACTGCCTCACCATAGTCAGGATCATCAGATAAATTGTCATCCGATAATATGTCGTCATCCGACTCAGAGTTCTCCCATTCCAGTAGCTTGTTGTTTAGAGTCAATCAACAAAGTGCTGTGTTCACGAAGAAACACGTTTAGACATTTTGAAGGACAGACGAAAACTAAAAAAGAAAGACTATTGTTTGTTGGTTGCTTCCCCCTACCTCGCCAAACATTACTAAAATGCCATTCCTAGCAACAAACATAGCTGAAGCTCACAACCCTTCCCCCTCCCACATTCCAGGAATGCCACCTTAGCAGAAATTGTCACAGAACCTCCCTCCCCTTTACTAAAAGCATAGAGCGCGAGTATACGCCCACCACAGTCTGTCCCAGTGAACCACAGAGGTACTATACACCCTGTTCAGAAATTATATATTATATCAAAAGATATTGATATTTTAGGGTTACTTATTGAATAAATATAGGTATAGCAGTCCTTTAAGAATAAAACAGTATAGGAATAAAATTGGTCCAGGGAGAATTCATCTTGAAATCTGGGTAGTCGTTAATGAGTTTAAATGTATTTTCTCCGTGCTTTTCTGATGTACTTGGATCAAAAATTTTTTACAAAGTCATAGGTTTATAGGAAAGGTTCAAATTTACATTAGTTACTGTTATGAAATAGTAATTTCATTGTGTTTTAAAATGTATTCTTAACTAAGCAAAATATTTGAGGTAAACATGTTCTTTTCTGAGTTGTAACATACCATATTTTTTTTGCGTATTTTCTTTAGCAGTATGAAAGACGGAATATATAATGTATTTTCCGAAAACTGAATGTGAATTTATTTAACCCGATCCAAAGAGGGATTTTTAGAAGCTTAGAAGATAACTGTTTAATTGTTTATATATTTTAATACCAGGAACCGTTTTTATAAGTCTTACAGGAATAAGTTAGTTTATAAAATTATAGGGAAGATTTTTTTTTATAATTATCCACAGTGTTGATGGTACAAAATATTTTATTTCTTATGCAAGGATATGTTGGTTGGTGCTTTGCTATAATATGACCAGAAAATATTTCCTTAGTGTGTCAATGAATTTGATTAGCAGAATGCTGGTTATCAAAAATCTGTTTATCCAAAGTAAATGATTGACTTTGTTGCATAATCATGTCATGCTATTACTTTTATAAAATACATCTACACTGTGAAATGTAGGTATAAGTCTTTCACCAAACATAAGATTACTTTAGCATGTAGAGGTGTTATATAGTATGCGTGTTCTATTTTAAGTGTAAATAAGTTACATTTTAAAATGTATTTTTTTTTGCAAATATGAAAGTGACTTTTATAGGCTGATTTAGAAAACTATTTTTTAAAAGCAGAAAGAGGTTGGTGAAGAAGACATTGCCACGAAACAAATTTTGCCATAGAGATAGTTATTTTTTATAGTGTTGATAACTTCAGCAGTATTTTATAAAGCTCAGCAGGATTATTTATTGGTAACAATACTATAAAAGTGTTTCTGTTAAGTGGATCTGTATAATAGTATTGACTTTATACTCATTGTATAATGACTCACGGAATCATGATTGTGGTTGTCTACAATGTTGAAAACAGGAAGAATTCTGGTTAAAGCAGACATGTTAGTTCGTGATTTGTTATATTACAACTATGAAAGTATTCCCTTCTAACACCAACGAATTTGTCTGCTTAGCCAAATTTTGGTTATGAAATACATTTCTTTTTCCAAAGTAGATTGTAATTAGCCAGATTTTATTGCATTATCATTTTGTGTTACAGTATTAAGGTAAGATACATAAATTTTAAAACAGCACAATTATTTTCCACTAGACAGAACATTTAATTATTCTAGCATGATTGTATTTGTAGTGGTGTTATATTATATTGTGCATGTTTTCTGTAAGTGCAGATATGTTACATTATAAAATATAATTCTTGCAAATATGAAAGTGACTTTTTTTAGACTGATACAAATTT
Organism: Dryococelus australis; assembly: GCA_029891345.1. Lineage (NCBI taxonomy): Eukaryota > Metazoa > Arthropoda > Insecta > Phasmatodea > Phasmatidae > Dryococelus > Dryococelus australis. The sequence goes on along the minus strand of CM057009.1, from coordinate 230,005,415 downwards.
TTTTTTAAAGCGGAGAGAATTTAGCGATGAAGATTATTCCACAGAAACAAATGTTTACAACGATGATAGGTAGTAGATATTGTTTTATAAATTCGAAAACTTAAGCAGTTCTTATTATGTGAGACAGATGGTTTTAAAGGCGATAACAAAAGAAAGATGTTTACTAAACAGACATGGAATACATCAATTTGTTTAATAACGACTTTATACACAGGGAATGGTGAATCACAGATTTGTACAAGTTTTTGTTTACAACATAGATGTATCACTGTTGCGACAAGAATTTTTTTTTAAGGCAGATATAATCTGGTTTGCGCTTTGTAGCATTTTGATCAGAAAATATTTTTCTTGGTGTAACAATGAATCTTGTCTACTTTACAGAGAGCTGGTTATTGTGTAAGGATTTTTTTTTAAAGTAGAGAGTAAATTATTGAATTTTATTCAAAATCATTTTTATGATTGACGTGGGCGAGGTTCTCCAGGGAAGGTAAAGTTGGTGCTTAAACCACCTGATATCTCAGGGAGGGACAAAAGTGGTAGACGTTTCCCAGCACCATAACTTGGTAGAGTGAATGATGGGCTCGTTCGGTCGATGGCCCTTTGGAACCCTGGATGCCTCCGCCTTGATGCACTGACATTGATATACACTTATAAATAAATTACGCTTGCCTTCACTTACACTTATTTTACTCTTACGAGACTGTTGGCCATTTCATACGCCAGAAATGTACATTAGTTAAAAATGGGTGTGCTGCAAGGGGGCGCATCGCCCTAAACATCCTGGGTCACTATGAAGAAACACTCGCATATAGGGAGACAAAGCTGTTTACTTCACGTAAGAATACATGAACAGTGATGCTGTAACATAACAAATTATGCGAATCCAGCACTCGAGGTCTGCCGATGACATTTTGCTGCGAAAGTGGCATGAGACGTATATGAATAAATAAGTGTTACACATGTGCGTTAAATTCCCATGAAATGGGAAGGCCGTGGTCTGCCTTTCGGTAAATACAAAGAAAAAAGTTCTTGTATACTAAAGATGATAGTGTGAGTTTAAATGATTGCAGCCTAGATGCTGGACCGAGTGTATCCGTGCAGCGTAGTTTCCACGCTGCTGACTGGTTCGAGTGCTGTGAACGAATGGAACGAATGACATCGTCTTCAGATACAGGCTGCATGAGCCGGCACCAAATGTTGAGTTTAGAAACTAAATGAGACTTATTGAATACAACAAACATTAAAAAATACACAGAACGTTATGGTGACACACCCATGACAGAAAAATTGTATTTTATGCTTGAGAAAGTTACCTCACAGGGAATGTCACTGAAATTGAAAATAATAATAATTGACCCATTTAACATGTTTACAAAATTGACCTTATTATATTTGCCTGAATATAAGAATGCTGTTCACAGTATTTCAATGTACGGTTGATTTGTTTAAAGATTTATATAAAGTGTGTGGTGGTTTCCGAACGTTGTTTAAGGTAAATGACAGTTTAGCATCTTCGCCTGATGGGCGAGTCCAACCCTGAAATAAGTGAAGTTTGCCACTCTCAATGACACTGAAAATTCACTGGGTGTGTTGTTTTACACATAATAAAGCATTATATCTCTTTGGGAATAATATTCCTTGCGAAATTATTGAACTGGTGTCACTTATCACATATAATCTGGCCTGCAGACCAGTTTATTTCACGTGTTGGTTGGTTACATCGGACATTCTGGCGTAAGCTGCTCCGACATCACATCCATTTGCCCATGTGCCTAACAGCAGTAGCCTTGGGATAAACACCATATTGGATCGGTTAATAATTTATTCCAGGAGTTGCCTCTTGTAGTAAATAAAGCAAGAGATGGTCTCTTGAGTCACATAGTAACTGTTGGCAGGGCAGAGCAAATCCCATTCCTGTTCACCTACACTACGTACTCTGGTCTGATTATGAGTTGGCCTTCTGTTGTTGAAGTGGTGCCAACGACTGCAGGGGTCGAAGTTGACGTGTACTATGTTAGCGTCAATCCTTGCTTGTTCGCTGTACCACCAGCCTCAGCATACTAGTGTAACCATCAGCTAAGTGAGGTCAGTTTTTACATTAAAGTGTAGCATGTGTGCATCCCGTATGCACGAGTGGTGTGTTTTGTTTTATATTTTATTTTATTGTAGGTTTTTGCCATGGCCTTTTTAATATATTTTGCTGCGCTTATAGTGGTAATTACTTGTGAAGTGCTGATTATTATTGTGTTATGTGTCATGTGTGTGTAAGTATGTTTACATCTCCAAGATGTTTCGCCTTAATATTAATATTTCAGCATGCATAATTATTTAGAAGTGTTCCTTGTATAGAAATAATGTTTTTAGTGTTATTTATTTTGTTCTTGTGTAATATTATGTGTTGGTTTTGCGCAATGCACCACACAATATTTTCCATGCAGCACTTTATACATCATACCGGCACATTAAGTTTCAGAGTATTCTCATTCACTACCACAGTGTTATTTATTTGTGTGTAATGATGATGAAATTATTATTAGCTTGTCCAGTGTTTGTTATTATTTCATCCCGTAGCTATCCAGTATTTTGTACGTGAGCTGCAGCCCCGGGCCAAGGCCGAACATGGACCACAAAACACAAGGGTTAACATAATGGTCTCATGGTGATGATTTGCATATTTTATTTAATTTATATTTAACTGTTTTTATACTAAGAGTTTCTATGTGTCAATCAAACAGCATCCGTTTCAAAACCACCTGGCATAATAAGCCTAGCAAACATTGAACTGTGAGCTATCAAGCTCTTCCTAAAGAAAGCATAATTTTTAGGACATTACGTAAACAACCGAACGTGTAACATGTTTATAGTTTTAATATTCTTGTAAGTTGGAAATTTAAAAAAAAGTTCAAAAGTGTTGTGTTATCATCTCATCAGTAGTGCATATGTCCATCCCATCACATCTATAATATTTTGATATTTAATTTGTTTACCATGTCATGTGGGAACACCATGCTTGGCAGGAGGTATCCCATGCAGCCATCTTAAGTCACATCTTGGCACTCATGTGAAGTAGTCGTCTGTTTCAGCCTTCCTGGGCTATCATAATTTTTGTATCGGCCATGTAGTTTGCAATAGTTAAATTTTTCATTTGGAACCGTTGTTCATATTTTTGTTACCCGGGGAGAGCACCACACCACCATCCAGACCATTTTGTACACTGCCCGACCGTAAATTTTCATTCATTAACATAACCATTACATACCATTTTCACCATACTAGTGCCCTCCTACTTAAATGGAGGAGAGAGGTTAAAGTGCCACATTTGAGGGTTTCTTAAATAAATCGCGGTGTTGAAATGGATTCACAAGCATATTTATTTCTTGACGACATATCGGTCACATTACCAGTTTTCATATAAGTTGAATATAAGGTATAGACAGTGGCCTGATACAACCTTACTGGAGTGAACAAGCGTTAATGGAAGCTACAATACCTCCTAGTAGACTAGGCATAATGGATATATAGTTCTATATTTTCATCATCAACAGCAACCAGATGGAGGATCATCAGAGTAGGCCACACATGGGATGTCGGCACCACGACACACAAATTGTGCTCTCTGCACTGGCGCCTGCTAACCTGGCTAACCATCTACCACATTTTCAAATAAAAAACCTTCCATGTTCCTATGATCCAACCCATAAACCGTCAAGTGTCGCCCTTCTGTGTGGCCTTTCATTCCCGCCAAATGGATTGTCATTTTTCCCATGCCTTATGGCACCTTTCAAACTGCCACCCATTTGTTTCGCGATTCGTGCACAAGTCTCCCGCAATATCATCCAGCATTGAAAACAGCCTAACACAATGCTACTCCCAGCATCACATTTGTATGAATTATTCTATGAATTACATAATTCCTTTTTAGTGATTCCTTGTTTGTCCATTTCCGGTGTTTCATGTATTTCCTTTGTAATCACGTGTTGCTGTACATGTACCAGAAGAGTAGGTTCTTTGGATCTATGGTCCACAAACATTTGCTGCTGGCAAATTTTCTTAACACCATTTTCATTTCACAAGCCCTTCTCCATGCCAGTTTTGAAGCAGAAAACACCCGCGGAGCAATGAGGGATTTTATTCATTTTTCATAACCACCGGGAAAATCCACCATCTTGGTACCTGTGTGCGAGACCACAACGTTTGCCACAGCCCCTGATGTCTGCCGCCCCATCAGCCATCTTGGGGAAGTAGCAGAGTTGTAGAGTGCCACCTGCTTCCCTCTCTTTTCCATGCTGGGGACACCATCCCTCCTGCATCGCACTGCAGGGTGACAGCCACGAGCCAGTGAGGACACGTGGCCTGGCAGGAAAAAGTAAACAACTGGCAAGAAGGAAAACCTGTGTCAACCGCGCCACGCAGGTTATCCTGGATACCTGGACTTACGGATGGAAATTGACAGCCATAGAAATTATCCTTGAAGTGCGTGCATTATGTGTCCACACTGGACACATTCTTATTGAACTTCATCAAGGGCAGCACCTGCTTATGCTGCAATGAAGCAGCATGAAATCACAAATAGAAAATGTGAATGAAGAACTCTACAGCAATGCATGGAGGTACCCCACCACGGGCGCACCAGAAGACGTATGTGTACAATGAATTAGACCTTGACAGGTCCAGGGCTTTGTCAATACCGTTCACGTGCCTGTTCTATGCAACTGCTCTGGAGGTCAAAGAACCACACGACATGCACTAACACCCTTTCCGCATAACCTCAGGAAATGTGCAAAATTCAGTTGCTGAGAAGGAATAGGGTCTTAAGCACTTGCTTGTGCTCGTCTTTGAGTTTACAATGACATGTGCATTACACACAGACAGCGAGTCACACTACACGGGACATTTCTAATCGACTGTGCCCGCTGTGATAATGATACATCGGTCGGAGATCATTAAAAACATTCCTACATCAAGAAGGAAAATACTGCCATCATTTTCATCACACCACAACACGAAATGATGAGAGAAGAAGGGAGGGATCAACAGTCAAGATAATTTTCTTGCTCGCAATGCATGTCACAACTGTCGCTGCTACACCCACTTCGAGCCACGTGTGTGGGGACAACAACAATGGCCACACCTCCCACACACTACTTGCTGCTACTCCAGCTGACTATGGCTGCGGTAGATGACAGCACAATGGAATTCATAATGTAGTGTGTTCCAGCTGAACGAGCCAATTACAGCCCACCCACCACCACACCAGCAAGGTTCCAGTCCCTACAGACGTATTCCATCATTCCCAGTAAGAACCCAGCAGCCTTCCAACTGGATTGCACAAATAGGCTCAATCATTACAATTTGGACGAAGATGACTTGCCGAATAGCATCGGCGAAAATTTCGGAGGTGATGTAAACATGTGGTGGTGTGGCATAGCGCATTATAGCATGATGTTGGTGGAATTAATTATGCCTTCAAGTGTCACTTCGTAAACACTTTTACATAATTAAGAGCATGCAGCATGTTGATCCACGAGGAACAGGGAGAGGAATCACTCTACAATTAAGTCACATATAAGGCTAGCCTTATACACTCCTCTCATCCAGAGATCTTTGAAGTGGTGCCCAGCACTGCACAAGCAGAATAACGTGCTGCCCTAGCACCAATGATTCATGCCACTGAATATGACTTCATTCAAACAGTCATGCTAATCGATACAAGTATCCAGACACAGTCATAGAGCAATCACGAAGTCGCTCATCTGCGAAGGGAACAAGGACAGTTTCGGGACAAACACGCGAGTGCGATAGTATCAACAAGTACAACCAAATCATTAACCACCACTGTAACTCTCAAAATGAGGGAACATCAGTCAACCAACACCGCCCTTCCCCTCACAGTAATCCACCCAATAACACCACCTGCACTGTGTAGATGGTGTAAGGTTCACACTGGAACAATAAATATCCCAGCAGAACAACAACATCTACGGAGGAGGAGAAGGGAAAGTCGCCATCGGGAAACATGACCTTGGGGTAGAGTGACCTGATGCCACCTGCCCCAGGGTGGACAAAATGTTGAGAGGACCATACGCCACAGCAAAATGCTGCTATACAAACTTCAAACAACATGTGCAGGGACAACAACAATGGACATGTCCCCAGTGCATTCCATGGCACTAATGCAGCTGACCACGGCTGCGACCACAATGTTATCACAGATCACGAGACCAACAGACAGTTACATCCATATTTCAGTATTGATAAATCAACATTGATGTAGAGATCTTATCTACACTGTGGATTCTCATAACTTCATACGCACCAACATCATTAACATCAGTGACATCTGGCCCAAGCAAAAGTTTGTTTACGTTGCAGTACACCGGCGATGTCATGGGAGAAGATGAAATACCCGTACACATCCAGGATACTGAACCAATCACCACTGCATATGTATCGAACGACATTCAGGAGGACCTGATACTAGGCATCCCATGGCTAACAGATCAGAACACCATGGTGGAATATGCAGCACGCTGCATATACTTCGGTCAGAAGGAATGGTGAAGAATCTATAACCTAGGCCCCAAACCATCTGGGAAACTACCGGATGTACCATTAAATGAACAAGATCATCCAGAGCCAGCTGAGTTCCGCAATGCCATACAGCACCTCCTGAATGAGCGACGTGACTTATTTACAATAGCAGATCCACTATGCCGCACTACATTGGCTAAACATTGTATTACTCTCATTACAGAAAATCCTGTATGTGAATGCTCACATCTTTACCAGCCACACCAGTGTCAGATAATAAAGGAGCAGATTTCAGAAATGCTGCGAAGCATCATGATATCCAACGGTTAGTTCAATTTCAGAAATCACTTTAGTGCCAAAGGACAGATCATGGCAGTTTTGTGTAGACTTCCGTCGGTTGAATAAAGTCACTCAGAGCGCTCCACCGGCATTCATCCATGTTAAGGACGCCCTTGGTACATTAGTTCATGTCAAAGTTCTGACCACAATCGATCTCCACAGTGGATATTGGCAATTGCGATGGGCCATGCCATTTGGCCTATATGCCCATCATCAACATTCCAAGGTATAATGGTGGAAGTTATGGACGGCTTTGTTGGAGAGTTTCCTTGGCCTATTTCGATGTCGTGGTCATGTGGTCAGAGATGTGGGAGGACCACATCCACCATCTATCCCTCATTCTTGAGCACCTAGCAATAAATTGCCTCACATGTGCAGACTGCAAATGTCACATCGGTAAGGCAGAAATAATATTTCTCAGGCACATCGTGGACGAGAAAGAGAGCTGTTACACAGAGGAACAGCTTTGACTGACCGAAGCCCATCCAGCACCCACAACACCCAAACAGCTGAGATAATTCTTTGGCCTCGAAAACTTGCTGCGAGAATACACAGGAGCAAAAACATAAAATCACAACTCACTGACGCTGTTGATTTGGTGGTCAACCATACTGACAAGCACATGTCCAGCGGAGACGCCCGACATTTTCATATTTACAGAGGCTCGAGTGGACACTATCGAAACAGACAACAGTCATCCGCCAACAAAAATCAACATGTCAAGAGCAGAAACAAAGGATGTTGCATCAAGCCAAGCAGATGGGCCACCTGAGGACGGCCAGGATCACTAGTTGAGGGTCCAATTTGATGGTGTCGCGCAGCCCTTGTGTGAGGAAGATGCTGGATTGGAGGGAAGTCTCTACCCCACCTTTCCCGTCGTCTATGCTGATAACGATGTGCGATTTGTATGGCATGTGGGCACGCTACAATGAACAAGACAGCCATCATGGCGCCGGCGTTTGCCAGACATCAGCAACTGATACAACACAGCATTTAAAATGTACGGTTACATGGTAACCTCAGACCGCTGGCCAGATGCTGCAAGTAGGAGGCATTTCAGACTATTTTCACCGTAATAGTGCCCTCCCCCATAAACGGAGGAGAGTTATTTAAATGTCTCATATGAGGATTTCTCAAATCAATTGTGTTGTTGAAATTGATTCGCACAGTTATTTATTTCATGACCGTTTCTCGACCACACAATCAGTTTTTATGACAGTTTAACTTAAGGCATTAAGGTGGCATGATACAACCTTTCAGGAGTGAGTAAAGTGTTTAGGGGTAGCTGCAATACCTCCTACTATACTAGGCAATATGGATATACAGTTCAACATCATTATCTTCAACAGAAACCAGACACGTGATCATCGGAGGAGGCCATACATAGGCAGTCTGCACCATGACCTCACACAAATTGTTTTCTCCGCTCTAGTGCCCGCTAACCTGGCAAACCATCTACCTAATTTCCAACATCAAACACCTTCCATGCTTTTATGATCCAACCCAGATACCATCAAAGTGGTCAAGAGGGATTTCGTGAATGTGTGGTTCAATTAAAATGGCCCGTCCTCTTGTGACTGCTTGACCCCTCAGCCACCCAGATGGCCCAACACACCAGGTGCAACAGGTTGTTGATGGCTTGGGTGGTGGCACGGTTATAGTCTGTAAGAGTTGTGTGAACTGGATGCAGTGCTGGCTGCTCCTGGATGTGGTACAGGGCACTTTTTGGTCTGATGACGTCGAGAGGGTCGCATGAGTCCCTGTTGTGGTGTTCCCCCTCCAATGTCAAACTGGCCACCCACAGTTGAACTTTCGTGCTGTATTGATTTAAAAGTGATTTTTAGATGCATGATAAATCGGCAATTAAATACATCGTAGTAATATATGCATGAACGCCGATGTAAATAAACACAGTGTAATCACACTTTGTGTATAAACAATGTGAGAAAGTATGTAAACAACTACTTGCACAATGTTAGACCTAGTTAGTTGCTGCACAATGCCACTAAAATGCAATGAGCATACTGTAAAAGTAATAAGGAATAACTTAATTAGTCGTTTAATGTCCGGGAATTTTCTGATCAATTGTAAACAAATGGTGCCTTGACTTTGAAGTGTTCGTTAAATTGCTTCAAACTAGCAAATAATGCAATGCAAGTATTTGAAAAGCAATTAGACATAGCTTTATTAGTGGTAGAATGAATGTAAACATTATTGAAATTTACATTAATGATAGTAAACAAATCATGCAGTGAATCTTAAACACACATTACATTATGTTATATATCAAATAATGACATGATCATAATAGAAAAGCATGTATATTCGATTTGTAAGTGGTAGATTTAACGTAAATGCTGTTGAAAGTTGCATTAACAATAGCAGAAAAATTATGCAATGACTCTTAAACATTTGTTCAAAAATGTTAAATTACAAATAATTATATGAAAATAGTAGAAAACCAATTATAAATGGCTTTTTGAGCGGAAGAATGAATATAAACACATGAAATTTACATTAACAGTAGTAAACAAACTATGCATTGACTCTTAAACACTCAGAACATTGTAAAAAATAACAAATTCTACTATGATAATACTATAATAGCAGTTAGAAACTGCTTTGTGAATGGTAGAAATAACATATATATTGCTGAATTTTACATTAACATTTGTAAACAAATGCTGCAATGGCCATGAAACACTCATTGAATTATGTTAAGAATACTAAATAATTCTGCTCAAAATATTTATTAACAACACAAATATTGATAACATGTAAACATTGCAACAATTTTTAAAGCGAACACTACCTGAGGATGTAATCATATCCCTGTGATATAGGCGGAAAAAGTGAGTCACTGTGAGCTGTGATGTAAACAATTTTCGAAGTGTGGTGGAGAAAATGACATAACTGTGACTGGTGTAAACTTTGAGCAGAGCAGTATTAAACTGCACGAACTTCCTGTTGGTGGTGATGAATGATACACCTGTGGAGAAGGGGGTGTGGCAGGCCTCCCCTTGCACAAGGTGTGGAGATGACATGGGTGGGGAGTGGGAGTTGTTCTCGCTGTCTACCTCACGCACCACAGAAGAATTAATGGCACGTCGACCTGCCCCTGCCCTGTGACAGCCATGGTAATGAAGGCACGTGTAGGAAAAGGGGAGAGATTATGTCTCGAGTCTCAGTATCGCAGTGATAACACAGGGTTATTCAGGTGAGAGCTCTGAACTGCAAATTATATGGTTATACATTCAGAGAAATGGATCGCTGTGCAGGCTTACTGCCATACTCCTTGGCCATAATGATAGAAGTTAGCCGTAGGTTTTGTGGTGTTAGTGAGCTACAGACCCGATGTAGTGTTTAAACAGTACGAAGGCCAAGATTTAAAATGTATGATGCAACTGTTTGGTGTGTGCCCACATGAAACCCTTCTCCATGCCAGTTTGCCTGCCACACCAGGTTATGAATGCAGTGTGTGTGCATGCTCTATGAGCACAAGTGCAGTGCAGTGTGGCAAGGGATGATGAAAATTCATAGCAGAGCGAGCTGCGACTAAGTGTACGTGATGCAGGAATCTGAAAATAGGCCTTATTTATTCATTTGTGCCTCTAAAGGGAAAGGTAAGTTCACACAAGGGGATGCAACTAATAAAGACACCTGCCGTCTCAGACCTAAAGCCCTGAGTGTTTTCAAAGTGTCTTTTTGCAATTTTCTGTAATGTTCATTCACATTTTTTCGACTCTACAACATTCCTGCAGATGTGATGTTATGTAATAATGAATATTTTTACAAGGTTATTTTTGTAAGCAATGTGTAACAACCGGCACACAGGGTAAGTGTCCGATTTGCAAATGTTGTGTGCAAGGAAGTAGTGCAGCGTGGGATGCCAGTCCACCAAGCTGGCCGGCAAGCCATGTAGAGACAGTTCAGTAGTCATTCGACTTTGCGAGGGGTGTTCCGCATCACACAGGAGCTTGTGTTCCGCATGCTCGGGCAGCCATCATAATGTTGGACTAATCGCTTCACTACATTAGTTATTTAATATACCGGAACCTTTTCATTTTTAAGCTGCAAGATAATTTACCGCCCCTCGCACCTACCCAGTATTTGCATCTCCTGGTTAGGCTTTAATGCACTAATTATTTTATGTGACCATGTGTCGGTTAGCAGTATCAGCCAAGCTGATTGATTAAAAAGCTGAACTAATGTAAGTTTTCTCCTATGGATATGTATCAATATAACTGAATAAATCTCAGCAGTGACGAGTTTCCACTTGTGATTTATTTCCAGATCGCCGCAAGGCCTTTCAGGTACGGGCCTTCTAATGCCAAATTTTAATAATCTATAATTTACTGTGCATGTATGTTTGAAATGGTCACGAGTCGGTATAATATGTAACAGTGCTTCGTATGTGCATTTGGGGAGGCCAGATATCCCATATTGCAACAAGTAAGGAAATTATTCTATCAGTGTTAATTTTATTCTAAGAGGAGACAACAATTGCACTTACAGGATTTGTCATAGTTGTCGGCCGAGCGACCCTGAGGAACGAATCAGCTCTCCGACTTCACAATGTTGTCAACATGAAAATATCTGGTGCCCTTTGTAATTATCTCCACCGAGATTCTAAACTGCATTCACCGCTCCTTACCGAACCAATATCCTGATTGACCAACACCTTGGCACTATCTGCCAACCTTCTGCATATTAGACACACGTAAAATGTCACACAACTTTAATGAAAATCCTCATTTAGATTCTAAAAAAAAATTCTTGCAAGACTTACCGTGCCAGAAATATTTTTTTTTTTGTTTCCTACGTTTTTTAAACTTCCCCCCAATTGCCCAACATTTCCCCTGGATTTACCCATTAGAAGGGAACAGTGTGGTCAACCAGTCGACCTGCACGGCACATGGCAGCATCGAGACGCCTTCTAGATGCTCCAGTGATGCCAGGAAAGATGAACATAGTCAGCAGGGAAAAGTGTGCGAAAACAACCAAGGCACTCGCCATTGCTGCAGCGAGGACGAACAAGGGCTGCAAGGAAGTCATTTGGGATCGGGAGGCATGATGTCACCGGCGCCACACCGCATCATTGAGTGGTTCCTCCCTCCCACTCTACCCACTCACCGCATGCCGGCGGTCATCTGTGCACCTGATTTCCATTGACCCCTGCACCACACTGCACCATGCTCACATCTGCATCATACTTCTGCACTATTGCTTCCACATCCGAGCTTCTGCATCCACGTTTCCGCATCCGTGCTTCTGTGCCCACATGGAAGTGTTGTCAAACTACCATGGCTGGCCAGATGCAGCACAGTGCTCCGGCACCATTGTGTCCACAGTGTCTACGTCAAGACCCACTGGATGTAGTAGACAGATACAAAATGGGGACCCGATTTTGTAAGTGCAATCGAAAGACCAGCCCGGCAAGCAACTACATCGTATGCAACCAGGGGGAAGACCTGGCGATAGAACATTCGGACAGTATTTACGAAATTCTAAATTCATATCAGTTACATTTGTGTGGGAGATTGTTATGCACAAAATGGGGAACCACACCAAGCTTGTATTCACGGTGATGCATGCAAGTGCACAAAGACTGCATGAACCACACAGAGATACACACCACAACTGAATTGCGGTTTATTTGTGACGAGTGCATTGAACAGTTGAAACCGACTGTGATCAACAACATCTAAACCAATTTACTCATGGACAGCCAGCCCAGTGATACAGTGTGCCAAGCGGAAGACAGTTTGGGGAAAAACACGCAAACAATACCAACAGACTGAGATTGAATCACTATGGTAAACACGGTGTGTCACATCGATAGTGAAGGTACAGATGAAAAGGGAGCACAAGCTGAGGAAGTACACTGCAAGGTCGAAGATACCGTAAACCACACATCACCTGCAGGCAAGGCCTCCATGGCTACTGTCAATCATCCGGCACCGCATGGCCAGTGCTCGCAACCACTTCCAACACTACCCCTATTATCTCTACCACATCCACCCATGGCGCCTTACCTACCACAATTTTTTGCATACCAAACCACACCAATATTTACACAACAAATACCAAGCATCTTTCCCACGTCCTTTCTGGCACCGACACCTCTAATATCTTTCCCCACCAGTAGCTATAGTCCGCAACCTGCGTCCAGCTGGCAAACAGAAAGGGGAAAGCAACGAGAACTAACACAAGACAAAAGCAGCCCAGACACCACCAGTGGCCCGAAACATACACTGACACTATTTCAACACCTGCCTACGTTTACTGGAATGTCAAGCGAAGACTGTAGCATGTTCTTAAAAGAGAGCACGTCACGTCTGAAACTCTATGGGGTGAATGAAGACAAGTGAGCCAGTTGCATTGATGGTCAATTGCAAGGAGAAGCAGGAAAGTGATGGGGTGTTGTAAAACACTATGGCATGTAGTGGGAAGAGTTTGTGAACGCTTTCCTGTGCCAATATGGAAGCATGTTTACATCCCCACATACGCAAAGCAAGTTACTCTGGCAGAAGCAACAGCCTGGTGAACAACTACAGATGTTCATCACCCAAAAGGCACGTATAATCAAGTGATTCCACCCACAACTGCCAGATCGAGGCTAGCTGGAAACCATTGCCAAAACCACCTTACTGGAATACAGAGTTGCACTGCTACCTTTCCTGAACAGGAATATGGAGGATGTTTTCAAGGCTGCTATCATTCTTGAATTAAACTGGAGCTCATCGCATCACGATGGTGGCACAAGACACACGGGAGTGATAACATGCAACAGGACCAGGTAAACTATCCTGCGAAGCAGTTATGGATCAAACCAGAACGGTACATAGTATGTGCACACAGTGAAAACGTTACATGTCACGGTGATAAGCCAAGTGACAGTACGCATGGGAACACTGGGCAAACATGAGTGCGGCTCGACATTAGACAGCCATTCACGAATCCGAGTCGTTACTGCCATCCGGCAACAGTTTTCACTGGCATAGCGCATGGCCAAATAATCTGAACCTCAACACCTACATAGGGCCTATAACAAGGATGCAGGGAAACGACCAGTAGGGGCGAAGAGGCCTGATGTCTTTTCTGCCAAGGTCCCATCAACAACATCTAAAAAAACACCGCAGCAGGCATCCATTCAGCAGGTGAGTGGGTGTCAGGCGAAGTTTCTTCGCATCCTTGTGATCATGAACGGTCAACCCTGTCACGTGCTGTTTGATACGGCCACGTCACAATTGTGTACTGCCTCGTTTCGTGAATCCCAGTTACATAACATCTAGTAACCACATAATTATGTTTGCTACTGGGCAAGTAAGTAATGGATAATTGGGCCAAGCAACAGTCAGAGATTTGGAAATGATAATGAGTGAAATTGTAACTGCAGAGGTTAAGGAAGATGCAATAATTGGCATGTATTGGTTACAGGAACAGAATGCCGCAGTAGAACCAGCAGTTAGGAGAATTCATTTCGGAGCAAAAGAGCAGCACAGAGTGTACACTATAGAAAGGGCAGTTGCTAGTGATATGCCCCCAGGATCATTAGAGAAAATCGATCATGAGCTCCCGCAACAACATCATGCGGCATTCTGCCATATACTGAGAGAGAGAAGGGAAGTTTATGCTAAAACAGACTGCTCCGAAGAACAACTGTAGCCGAACATGAAATCCCGCTAACTCAAGAAGGGCCAATTCATGCAGGACCGTGGAGTTACATGCCACATCAAACCAAAATAATACCTGAGCAAGTTAGAGAGATGATAGTAGACAGGTTAATCAAGCCGACACACAGTAAACATAACTCCACAATTAAATTAGTGACTAAGAAAAATGGGCATTGGCATTTCTGCGTGAACTTCCGTCTGATCAACCAGGTAACATGTAACGATCTGCCACTCTACATCAGTGTAAAAGACATGCTCACAACACTAGGCAAGGCAACGGTAATGATGTGACTAGATCTTGGAAGGGGATATTGGCAAATTCCCATCAAACAGAAAGACAGGGAGAAAACTGCATTCTTGACACATGATAGCCGGCGATTCCATTTTCGCGCTATGCCTTTTGGCCTCAAAAGAGCACCTGCTACCTTTCAGTCTATGATGGTCCATGTGCTAGACGGGCTATCCGGCGACTTCATATTAGCGTACCTGGATGATGTGATTATTTGGTCGAGCAGTTGGGAGGAGCACATACATTACATCTCCATGGTACTGGAGGGGCTTGCAATCGATGGACTTAACTTCGCGACGAATAAATGCTAATTGGGTAAAAGCAAGTTGGATTTTTTGGGGCACATTATAGACAAGGAGGGAAATAACCCTAACCCAGAACAGCAAAATTTCATAGAGAACCATCCAGCACCATGTACCCGCAAACAGCTCTGCAAGTGTTTTAGATAAATTAATTGGTTGAGAGTTCATTCAAGATTTCGGAATAGTTATCGCCCCTCTCATGGAGCTACTTTCGCCCCAAAAGTGCTTTGTGTGGGGAGATGTGGAAGAAAATACATCTAAACAATAAAGGAAAGTTTCCGTTCTTGTCCCAAATTAGCACGTTATGAACCAGGCAAGCACCTCTAATTAGAAACGGACGCCAGACAGGAGGGTTTGGGTGCCATCTTGTACCAATGCGCAGAAGATGGCACAAAACAAGTCATTGATTTTGCCAGCGCGAAGTTGGGACAAGTAGAGTGCAGATATGATGTAAATGGGCAGGAAATGTTGGCAGTAGTGTGTGAGGTTAAAAAGTACAGGCCTCACCTGGAATACAAACGTTTCACGTTACAAACAGACAACAGATGCCTTGTTTGGCTACACACAATGACAGAGGCGCGCAGTAAACTCACCCGGTGTGCGTAGCTCCTACAGTAATATGATTTCACTATAGTGCATGCTCCAGGGAAGGAGAAACAACTGGCGGACACATTATCCTGCGTGCCCGCAGCAAGTGTTGTAGTTACAAACGACACAGAATGGGATGAATTACTCCCCCCATCATACACGAGTTATTCCGAGAGGTACAGATGAAACAAGTATGAGCAGTGGATGGTGAAATTCTTGTAGATGCACTTATCCTCGGAAATAGTCGAGGCGCAAGAAAGATGTGCAGTGGCACGAGAAAGAAGGGAGCAATGTGCGAGAGAGACCATGGAACAGTTGAATGTGATGGAAGAGAGGTTGGAAACGTGCACGGAAAACAATACAAATTGGCATCTGTTTGTACCGGCAACATGTAGGGCGAAATTATTGGACACGCACACACAATTAATGTAGCAGGACACCTAGGTACAAAGTAGACGATCCGTAACATCAGACAGCATTTCTCCTGGCCAGTACTCTTGCACGGCGTACGAAAATAGTGCAAAAATGTGTTATGTGAGAGACATTCAAATCACACAGGATAGATTTAGTACAGCAGCAACAGCCCCACTTACCGAAACCACTATAAGAAACTATAAGCCTGGACCCGATGGGGCCGTACCCCCGTTAATCCATTGGAAGAAAGTTTATCCTGGTCGTCACTGACAACTTCTCAGGGTGGGTGGAGGCTTATGTGATGAGCAGAGCAAGGGATACCAACATCGTGCAAGAACTGGAATGGGAATTTTTCCCCCACTGGGGCTATCCAAAACAAGTGCTTACATACAACAGAATGCAATCCTTGGGAAGAAAGCAGCAATCAAAGTGCACCTGGTTGGGGAGCATCACTGAAAGATTTCTGTGTACCACCCAAAAGCTAACCCCACGGAACACCGCAACCAGGACCTGAAGATTCAACTGTGGCTCTGTGTGGGTAAGATACACACCAGCTTGGCAGACAACCTCCCCGCTGCCCTCTTCATCCTCCGCCGGCGTGTGAACGCCGCAACAGGCCGGACACCTGCAGATGTCCTGTTGGGACAGAACATCAGACATTCTGGCGAAAGAAACTGCCCATGCAAGAGCACTAGCAGGAGCATGGAATACAGTGTGACAACAAGGGAGAGAAGGAAGCAGAGAGACAGAGACCAGAGGGAGAAGCAAGAAAGGTACGCAGCTCTGTGGGTCCTTAACAGCAACCGCACCCCACCCACGCTCGAACCTGCTGAATTGGTGTATGTGAAGACTCATCCGCATTCGACAGCCCACCAAAACTTCTACGCCCGACTCGTTGTGCGATGGACAGTCCCACACCGGGTAATCAAGGGGCTAGGGACAACCACCTACATGGTCCACATAGGGAGAAAAACTAGCAAGTATCACCGAGATGCCATACATCTATCACCCTGAGACGTCCCCAATGACAACAAGGCAGGCGACCAAAACACCCACGATGGTGCAACGCCACCCAAGCCCACTCAGCAAGGGAGTGGTGAGGAGAGTGGGGTGGCACCTGCCTCAGGAGGTCCCCCACCATATGCCACCATGTCGTTGATGCTGGACGAGGCCATGTCCCCTAGGTGCCCGGTAGACAGTCCCGGATAATGGGGGGTGCATCACACCAGTGGCTGATGCCACCTAAATATCTGCTGCCAACAGCACAGAGTAGGCAGGGGAGGAGTGGCATGTAAAGCATAGAGGAGGTGCATGGAGCCTGGAGACTCACTACTATGCCATCGAGTACGAGCTTCAGGAGGAAGCAACGAGCACGAGAGCTGGGTCACTACCAGCCCCAGGACCACTAGCATTGGGTGCCCAAGGCATGATGTTGCCTGGCGCATCAGCGCCAGACAGGGCGCATCCGACGGCCGTCTCTGAGGTGATCGATGGCGCAGCGGCTACTAGCACAACCCAAAGAGATCCGTAACTGCAACCAAAAGTTACACATCACCTCGGGGAGGGGGTCCCTCAGGATACGAAATGGCACCTGTCTAAGGAATGCCGCACGTCGAGGAGGACAGTACCACAGTAGAAGCAATGGTGCGAACACCAGCTGGGTAATCACCCGAGCGAGACTCCAACCCCACAGTGGTCGGTGGTCCGACTAGCTACCGGCAGCGACATCGGGTTGCGCACGAGGATAGCAGCAGGGGCAGCGACGATGGAGCATCGTGCTACTGCGGCCACCTACGATATGCTGCAAGTGCGTGATCACGGGAGCACTACGACAATGCTAAGATCATCCAGAGTGATGCCAACAGCCTGCAGTTCCAGAACTTGGAGTCTTGCAAGAAGCCCCTACGTGCTATGTCCACAATGGGCAGGCACAAGGAGGTGTGTCTGTCATCAGTGACGTGTGAGGCGGAAAATGGTCTTGCGAGGGCAGCAGGTAGTGTTTGACGTGTGTCTACTTTAACCCCTTCTCCTTAGCCCATTTGCCCTCCATGTGTGCGTGCTCTATGAGCGAAAGTGCAGTGCAGTGTGGCAAGGGGCGATGCAAGTGCAAAGCTGAGCGATCTGTGACCATGTGAGTGTGGTGCAGGAATCTGACAGTAGAACCTGTAAAATTTCTGTTTAATAATTTGTGCATTTAAAGGCAATGTAAGTTCACCCAAGAGGTGTCAGCTAATAAAGACGCCTGCTTTCGTAGCCCTAAAGCCCTCAGTGTTTTCAAAGTGTCTTTTTACAATTTTCTTTTACTTTCATTTGCGTGTTTTTCAACTCCATATCATCCATGCAGTTGTAATGTTATGTCGTAATGGATATTATTTACAGGATTATTTTTGGAAACAATATGTAAGAACCGGCACACAGAGCCCGTGTTCGAATTTCAAATGTGGTGTAAGGAAGTAGTACAGCATAGGGTGACAGTACAACGAGTCGGCCAACAGACTGCATGGAGAAAGTTCTGTTGTCATTCGTCTTTGCGAGGGGAGTGACGCGTCACATCGGGATTCGTGTTATGCGTGCTCAGGCAGCTATCACCATATTGGACTAATCACTTCATGCAATAGTTTTTTAATATACCAGAAACTTTTTCGTTTTCAACTTACCCAAGACTTTACCACCCCTCGCACCAACCCAATGTTTGCATGGCCTGGGTAGGCTTAAAATGCACTAATGTATTTTATGTGACCATGTGTCGTTTAGCAGTATCACCCGAGCTGATGGTTTAACAAGCAGCATCAATGTAAGTTTTCTCCTATGGAGATGTAGCAATGAAACTAAATATATCTCAGCAGTGACGAGTTTCCAAGTGTAATTTATTTCCATTTCGCAGCAAGGCATTTAAGGTAAGGACCATCTCCCTCAAATTTTCTTAACCTGTAATTTAGTGTGATTGTATGTTTTAAATGGTCACGAGTCGGTATAATAAGTAACAGTGCTTCGTATGGGTGTGTGGGGAGACCGGATACCCCACAATGCAACACACAAGGAAATTATTCAATTAGTATTAATTAATTTTAATATGAGACAACTGCACTTGGAGGATTTACCATGGTAATCGGCCAAACGACTCTGAGGAACAAGTCAGCTTTCCGAATTCACGATATTTTCAACCTGACAACACCTTGGCACTATCCACCAGCCTATCTGCACATTAGACACGTGTCATGTTCACATAGGAAGCAATGATGACCTCAAATGCACTCGGTAATGCATTGGCTCGCACACTGAATTTTTTGTGGAGGTGATTGCATATCTGTCTGAAAAACTGTTCGTGGTTGTCACAGTGCAGTCTGTAACCGAAACTATTTTTGACACTAGTGCGCAATTTTACTCGAAGTTGAGGCAATAACAAAATACGCTGTATTTTCACTTTGTAGTCTCTCTGCCCACCTTGCTGATGCATAGTTGGTTTGAAGCTGTTGTGGCATGCAGATATGTGCCAGTAGCACCAGCAAGCAGTATCTTGGCTCTTGTGTGGTTTCTCATTGGTGACACGCGCCAGCCTGGCCAGCAGCACAGATGCATCCCACGTGATTGTCTTGCAGGACCGTTTACAGTGGCGGAAGCAGTGTGTCACAGGCGCTCTGATGTGCCGAGGTCGGTGGCATGCATATGTTTCTTCGACTTCTGAAGTGGGTATGGGGCAAGGCATCAGGAAGTGTGGAGGTGACATTGTGATGAATAGATTTGGTGTCATGGATGCCTGGAGGCAGTGTCGGGAAGAATAGAAGTGGTGGCGGGACACGTATAGGCTGCCTCGGGAAACGTGGAGGCAGAATCTGGATGTGTGGAGGTGGCATCATGGCATCTGATGACTGATGCTCTCTTGCTGAATCACTGTGTTCGTGTGTTCGTTCACTGCACTGTCTCGGGAGAGGTACGATGACGCCATGTGGTGAAGCCATCGATGGTGGAAGTTGATTGTCAAGGATGGAATGGGTTGAATTTAAGGCTGTGGGAATATTTTATCCAGAAGGCACCAGGCATCACTACTGCGATACCATGAAGTTCTGATAGATCTGACTGCTGATCCCTGGGTTGCAGGTCGATTCAGCCAGATGTAACTTTCTCTGGTTGACACATGTCGCCCCTAATTACTAACTGTGAGTTGTATACCTACTCAGAATTACATGATGTGTAAGTACCAAAGTTATTTCGAAAGAAAAGACCTATTATGGCTGGTCACACACCTTGCCAGATTAGTTACATAAAACGCACAATTTTTTGCATCGATCACATATAGAGAAGAAAACTGAAAAAACATGACATTTTAATGGGCTTATAAGAGCCTATGCCATGGCACGCCGCTTGGCGTACACGTAAATAATACGACGAAAACCCTTCACGTGTAGTATATTTAGTGCATTTGAAAGATACACGAATCAATGAAAAGAGTTAAGCTCCCATGGGCAATGCAAACCTCAGGGGAGGAGAGCAGGCATCCCCTGTGTCTAGAAATAAATAAAAGTTCCTGGAAAAAATTACATTCTATTGCACGTTAGAAGTTTGGCACGAAAAGTTGCTGCCAACGGAGCATAGACGAATTGCAGCTTAGCCCTTTCGAGTCTTGGAGTCTACTGAATGTTCCATTATATATCCCATAACCTCGTATCTTGGGGTTAAGAGAGCCACACCAGGACCAGATTCTTTTACACTTGCTAAAACAACTTGCAAAAACTTACAAACTCTTACCTTGCTACTGTAAACATTCTATAAATTATTATTTTAATTTTCATAACATATATAAATACTTTCTTTATAAATTAAATAATGTGATGATAAAATATGTGATGTGAATACACTAATAAACACTTGAACAAATCTTGCATGATGTAATATTTATTTAGGCCATTTCCTCAGGTAGTCCTTTATATCATTTTCATTAGGACTCCAACGGCAAGCACCATAAAGCCCTTTTATATTGACCCTATTTCTACGTGATGCACTATAGAATCACGGGTTTGCACTACCCTGCAATATTTCACACACGAGTGCTCATGAGCTCTGTGTGCTCCACTGATGCACCGGTGCACTGGCACACTTTCACAAACACTCAGCAGAGCCGTGATGCTTGCTGTGCTGAATTGGTGCATGGCCTCGCAAACTGCGTAGGAGGCGAGATATGCGAGCACATGTAAATTCCCCCCCTTTGGAGAACAGTTTGCTGTCCGGGTGCCGCTACCTTCAACATGTGAGTTCCCTCACCTTTATCCTTATCCACATAGTGTATGGGCTTCTTGCAGGGTCGCGTGTTGTTGAGGCGGCTATTTATGCTGGTGTGGGCTACATCGGGAAGGTCGATACCTCTGGTGGTAATGGCATTACGATGGCGGGTGAAGTGACATCAGCAGGTGGATCAATCACCTAATGTATTGGAACCTGTGTGGGCACTGGTTTTTGTACTGCGGCATCCGTGGATGTTGCACCACCTATGACACCTGAGCTGACCATAGGATGTTCTCTTTAAGATGCTAGTGCACCAGGTAGCACTGGGCTTTCTGTCCCGCTGGTAGCATGCATTCTTTATCGTTCGCATCAAGAGAGAATGTTAGATGATTTTTGTTTACCTCTTCTAAAGGCGGATGAACTCATTTATGAACAGCCACAAGCTCCACAAAAGCCCTTTGATGCAGTTTGTTTGGACACCAGGAATGATGGGAAATGGTTCATTGTATTAGTGACAGACCATTTTTCAAAGTGGGTAGAGGCCTACCCGGAGAGTAGCGCATGCATGGTGAATATTACACGAGTTTTAAGTGCCGAATTTTTCCGAGGGTGGGGGTACCACAAAAAAACCTGACAGATATTAGCTCACTGTTTACTGGGGGAAAAAAGCAGGGATTATGCACTCGGTGGGGGTGAGGGACTTTTGGCCCACATGTGAAAGCAAATCGTGTCGCTTTCTGCACCCAGGAATTTAAGTCAGCTTCGACAATTAGCGGTCGAGGTCCAGGGTCGCTTGGTGGCTTCCATGCAATACCAAGCTAACTTTCCACCATCTAGGCTCGCTCGTGATGAAACGAATACAGGCACTCTTGGCCGTGTTATGCAGTTACAGGGCACTGAACAGCGTAGGCCCCTTTTGCAATGTGCCAACTGTGCTTGTGTGGTGCACACTGCTATTAATTGTAAGTTTGATAAATGTAGCTTGGCCGACATACAGTGTTATTACTGCTGCTAGCTTGGCCATCTTCGTCGCTCATGTAAAAGGCAGGGATACGGCGAGTGGCTGGTCGGTAGTGTGGGTCTACCAGTTGTGTTCTTTATAGAGCCCTGCACAGTGTACAAAAATGTATTGTGATGGTCCCCTGTGGTGCATGTAATTTTCCTGCTTTGATTGACACCGGGGCCATACACTGTGTGATGAGTGGGGCAATTCTTAAAATGTCTCATCGAGCTCAGATTTATATCTAAAGGATGTGTCAATGTTGTCGCACAGAAGCATCTATGTGTTGCCAATGGCGATTTAGTTAAGTCGGACATAGGTTTCATTAACATTTCGGGCCTCTAGGAACCAACTAATTACACAGTGTAAAATAAGACATGGAACATTTTAAGTAATTTTCTGAACAACTTATCAGGCCCATTCAAACATACAGACACGAATTATTTAAATATTTGAGGCTGAAAATACATTAAAGAATCGTGCTAAAAATAACACAGAAAAGATTGCTTTTTGTTCCGAGAATTAATAGTCTTGTACAAAGGACTTTGGTTCTTAACCAAACTATACACATAATTGTGAAGACCCAAATAATATACCTCTCATTATGTGTACAAATTGTTAAATATTCTATCTTGGATTAAGCCTTTTCACAGCCAAATGAAAAGGTAAGGGCGACAAATTGTGCTATTTCAAGGCCTTGCCTCAAAAACACACATAAAAAAAAAAATTAAAGCTCTAGTGAAACTATGATTTATGGCAACCAAGGCAACCATGTCCAATCAAAGCTTGACCATCGTAAAATATTTTGGACGATTCTTATAAAACGATGTTACCCATTACCTGTATATGTCAATAGTTGTGGCTGCACTTGAACACCATTCAATTGATTCTATTATTGTGAGCCACAAAACCAAATAAAGACAAACCACCGGAAAACTGTTACATGGAATCTTATTTTGCCAGGAAGGAATTTAGAAAGGTGGGCCAAAATATAATTGAGAAAAAAACACCGCACAAGTAAGTCTCGCACATCAAATCCACACGCCACACATAATCAAACAATCATAACAACCTACACTGCAGCCACTAATCACCGCTTTCTTGTTCTTTCAGTTCTGATTACAAATATGTTGAATCTAGCACCCATATTGTCTACTACATCGATCGACTCATTACAAAAAAAGTATTTCCTTATCCAGCAGGCGTCATTACTCCCTTGAAGTCCATCATGACGAGTGATGCACTGCCACATGTGCAGCCCCTTAAATTAACTATCATCCCTGGTAGAGGAAGGGGAATGTATGTGTATAAGGATGGAAAGAGGGGAACCAGGGGAGGAGATCGAAATCCTGCCAAGGAGCTTGCAAAAGTTCGTATCCAATGCCATCGACGATTTTCGCGATGATGGCATCTTCACACAATGATATTCATGAGATTTGCCAATTTCTTAAAGCCAGACCCTACAAAAGTTTATCAATTAATAGGATGAAAGTAAACAATACTGGCAGTTTTTTTAATAGTTTAACATCATTGCTTACAACTTAACTTGTGTGATTTTTAAACTTTTAATTAATATTAGTCTCTATTTGCAGTCTTTATATAAATTGTTAAAAAGTAGGAGATTGAGAAGAGTTAAGAAGCTGAGGAGGGGGGTGGGTGATGTGAGGGGAAGAGTTATCACTGGAGAAAAGTTCAAAGGAAAATAATTAAATTTTATCTTAAGAACAACAACGCTGAATGTTCAAATACCTCCACCACCAAGCTAGTGATAAAAACCAACATCAAGTAAGACGAACAACAAAATGGTCACATATATACCAATACATCCAATAAAAAATTTAATGATCCACAATCTCTTGTTCAATTCTTTTCACATTCTCTCTTTGTACCAAAGTATTGCACAAAAGAGATACTCATTAAAGGGGGAAAAGGGTGTCTAAGGGCTAAAGGATGTTAAAAAAATGGAGGGGGTGGTAAAAGTTCAGAGGCGCACAAGTGAGAAGGGATAGTGGATCTTTTCCTGACACATCGGGACAGACGGCCTCGGTAGTGGCACTAACAAAATCCACTCTCATTAACAAGTCCCAAAAAAAATGTTAATTAATAACTAATTATGTAGTTATTACCAAAAATAGAAATGTTTTGCAGGTTATGTTTTTCCAGTCTGTCTGATATATATATATATATATATATATATATATATATATATATATATTATATATATATATATATATATATATATATATAGAGAGAGAGAGAGAGAGAGGGGGGGGGGGTGGGGGGATTATTCCATGAAAAAAAAAAAACTATTATTCATTAAGTATGTAAAAATTATGACTTAAAAGTATTTAAGTTACTATATTTTTAACTTCTGATAATAGCTCAAAACTAACTTATCGTCATACGAACCAGGGAAAGGTAGAATATCACCAAAAAATAACAATCATCCAAGTACAAAAAAGAAGAAATAAGTAGTTATTTTGTTAAAATTAAAAAAATTATATAATATATAAATATTTTTATCTTACTAAAAGAATATGATGATATACAAATAAATAAATATATATACATTTATCATTTTGAAGAATAGATGAAAACGAAAATTTTGAAGTTTATATGTCAAAATAGCTCATAACAAAAGTCTGATCTTAAAATTTGCCACACTCGACAAAAATTGTTAATTATCTTCCAAGCTAAGTGTAGCCAAAAAAAAAACAGTGATATTTCTTATTTATTGACGTACTGGCACGTAGGCATATCAGATGACTGTTCATAAAGCCCCACTTGGGTCAGCCACTTGACGTAGTGGTTCTCTTGCCCTCTGGGGAATTATTAATGTGATGGCATTACAGGTTTGTCTTGGAGGGGACAAGGGCTCCCCTCAGTGTAGAGCTCAAAGTATTGCATTAGTTCGTGGGCCGATCGCCTAAATGCAGCCCCCAGATGTGCAGACGTCTCTGTAGATGTTATAAATAACGGTGTAACTATATCCATCCTTTGGCCTCGTCTAGTAGAGGCTACCCAAGCTACGTCAATACGCTTGTACTAAATTACGAAGGATTGTTCCGGCCATCCCGAGCCGTTACCAATACACATTTGCAGGTTATGGGATCTTTAGGCGACCCGAAAAATAAATTGGATACCGACTTTCAATACAATTACAACTTATTTCACTTTCTTCCTCATACCGAGGCACTTAAATGAACATCAGCTCCTATTTTGTCGGAGCGCATTTACACAGACAAAAATGGCGCGAAGCCGATAATGGTTACGTGAACAAAGTAAAGCCCAGCAGTATAATAGAAGGACTGCGTTGCTGTGTGGCACTCTCCCCGGATGCGAAAATAAATTACGGTTCCATATTAAAAACTTATTATTGATATACTACATGATTAGACACAAAACTGTTGAAGTTCCGGGAAGGATGCGACAACGGGCATTCGCACAGCACCGAGGTTACCACGCTACTTTCTTGGTGTCAGGCAGGGTGACTCCTGGTTGGCCGACCCGTCCCGCGCACCTTATGAAAAACAACCGAAATTAAATTTCTCATACAACTTCATCTGAATGATTCACTGGGATGATGTTAAATAACAAACAAAACATAATAACACGTGCAATTTACTCTTAAAATTTTAATATTAAATATATAAGAATATATTTGTTTGCCGCCATGCCTTAATCTTACATGCGCAACTCAGTTCATAATTTAGATATACATTCTTACATAATGGGCAAAATAAATTGTCCTTCGTAAAGCCTTATATTGCAGTCCGATAATTTGTATGGCGGCTTCTGAGTGATAATACTCAAAGTTCTGAGATTTGTAATTTTACAATAGTTAATGCAAAAGTAAGGTTAGAAAACATGTGTGGCCAATGTTTACGTTCTGCTACGCTGGTTCACAACAACCTAACCTTAAACTACTGACTCAGTACTGGTGCGCTACTGGCCAATACTTCCTCTATTACTCACAATAGACTTATTTAATAAAATAGTGATATCCAAAAATATCCAAGCGCTGTGGATATTAATATGAACAAATTACAACATAAATATTTATATGTCGCGCCTCTGCTACAAGGGTATAGCACGATCTCCCACAACTGATGTCCATGTGTGCTCTGCGCACCTCACACTTATTTACCTTACAAAACACTAAGACCCTCTTAAAAATAACAAGTCATTATAAATTAATTATTACACTGCGCCATATATTTTATGGACGAAACGCACTTACCATGTACGGTGGCAGATTATACATGACAATGCACACATGTATGTCATTCGGAACAATAACACAACAAAAATAAATGTATAAAACACTTTCCATACAATCAAAACAATAACAACACGCATATTACCCAATTAGAAAAATACTTATGTGTCTCCACAAGACACAACATGTCTGGCCCTTTTGTTTACTTTTGCAAAGTACATGTCAAACGTAAACATAAACCTCAAATGAGACTTACCCTTCTGGCTGCACTAATATCGACTTACTTGCTTTCATTAACACAAAGGACACTTATTTACTCTGCTTTTCATTTATGTTCACTGATCACTACACCGGTACACGAAGTATGCACACATGAAACGTGTGCTGGGCATTAGTTAAAACATACAGCTGGGATATAGACCTTGGTGGTGTCCATAAAAAATTATAAATAAATAAATAAAAATTAACAAATTATTAATTAGATAATAAATAGTATTATTAAATAAATACCGGTCCAAACCATTGACAAATGAGACAACTAAATGTTACTGGGCTCTAATATAAGAAAGGAAAGAAATACATAACCTTAACCATACTAGCACTAGCACCTATACTCATAACCAATTTATCATCCAACTTAAAACTAAGCTACTCTGAAGGTTTGGCCAACAAGCAATAACGATCGGCTTAACTAATCGGCAAACAACTCGGCCTAGAAATTACTGCTGTAGGTAAGAATACTCAATTGACAAAATGATTATTACTGGGTTAACCCACAACAACAACAAATTAAAAAAAACTCTCGAATCAAATAGTAACACCGACCTGCAAGACCTAACTTTAATTCCACGAAATACTTTAGTGGCTAGTTGAGGGCTTTTGTACTGCCCACACACAGAAAGCAAAATAAAAGGGTATTTATCAATAACGACTAAATCATAAAAGAGACAGTCTTACCTTACAACTGTAAAGACAAGTCTTTCTCTGTATATCTCTCACAATCACTCGTCAGGCACGGCTAACCTGACTTACAGGCTATGAACTCGATAACGTAACTGCATTAAACCTAAACTTATATCCTAAACTTGACTATTATGTATAGGTTGATCGGGGCCATTCCTCCAGAATTTTCCGAAGTAATGTCGCAACGAAAAAAAAAAGAAAAATTTTGTGAAACTTAGCTCATATTTCTGGAGTATTCACAGCCTTCCTCCGCAGGTTCGCACTTTGTTCCCTCGCCATATTGCCTACTGCTGTACCACAACAAACATTCCATCTCCTTCTCTCTACCACACCTCTATTTGTTGTCCCGATGCGTCCTTGCTTCGACCAATTAGGTCGCGCCGAGATTTCACCTGGCGATCACGTGCTACCAGACACACACTGCCGTACTTCCTCCTTTCCCCTTAGTTGTCCATGGGTTCCACCTGATAGAATCAGTGGGTCACCTACCACCTTCCCCTCACACAGCCTAGAAACTTCGCGGCTGCTTGTTCAAGGACGAAGCCTGCCCGAGTCAGCTGAGGTCTTGGCCTCGTAAACATCTGGACTGAGGTGTCTCGAAACTTTGGCACACGCCCCAAATGAACAAATATTACTGAACAGTAATTTGCTGTGTTTTACAAAATCATGAATTCTTCCAGGCTGTCTTGAAAACTCTAATCCTAAGTGGCATAAAAATAAATTTGCAGCTACCAGCACACGCAGTCTGGAGCTTTCTCTAACCTGCTAACAGCCCGAATCAAAGAAAAAAAAATGTCGGGATCGAATACCTGCTTTTTAAAACAAATGAATAAAAAAAAAAAAAAAGGAACCAATGTAAAACACAGCCCAGCCTTAAGATTGCTAATAGAAAAAGAAAACTATTTCTGGGGGGGGGGGAGACTCCTATTAAAATAAAAGTATTTTAACAAAAAATACTTAAAAAGATAAAGAAATTTCTTACTATTTTCACCAGAGCGGGATTTTTTCATTCGCGTCATTTTTCCGCTCATAGCGATTTGTTGACCCCACGCAAAATTTTTTTACGATTTATTGTGTTTGGTCAATAACGAAATTTTTTCAATTTTCTTTTCGATTTTGTGGGAGCCTACAAATCTCAGTTATTTTCTTCTACAACTATCAGTCAAACCTTTTTGAGAAATTTTTTGGACTGGTTTAAGACAAGTAATTTTTTGCTCTCGTCCTCTAAATTTTGACAAATCAATTCCTTTTTCTGATATGTACAAAATGATTTTGACCAACTTGAATGTTACTCTTGTGGAGTTCAGTCGACCGATGCTGCAATGGGGGGAGCCGCGTCCAGGAGTAACCAACACTCATGTGTTGAGGAAGCAAAATGGCAGATCTTGGGATCTCCTTACATGCGTCCAACATGGTCAGCTGGCCCAAATCGAGCCGCACGTATTGTTTTATTTTCTCAAAACTGTAACAGTTTACCAGCATCAGGCATAGCAATAGTACATCTGGCACAGCCAGTTTTCTTCTAATTTCTTAAGGTCAACTTCCAAAATAATTCATCTAATCTTAAGGAAGAGCGAGGTGCCAACTACTCTTATATACCGAAAACAGATGTACAACATGACTAAAATAAATGGATCAATAAGGGTAAATACCCTCCCAACATCACTATCTTACCTAACTAGCTAAAAAAAAAACTAAAAGAGGCAATCCCTAACAACAGTTCAGGAAACACACGCACACACTCGCACGACTGTCTTCAGGGCTGGTCAATCCACTACCCGGTCTCGGGATGAACAGAGCTAATTAAAAATGTTCTTTTTCACTCATATCTCTGAGTAAGGGTATTGATTCCTTTTTCACTTCGTTAAGGTATCTTCCATGGCTCGCCTCTTCCAAGTTCCACCAAAATGTGTACCAAGGGGTGGGGAGCTGGCCAAGTCCACCAAGAATGTAGACCACCACCACTGCTGGACAGCTGCCCCACCCGAAAACCCACTTCTGCAGCACAGGAATCCCGGGTCATGGGCTCGAGCCAACGAGTGGTCGTCTGGATCCTCTCTTCATTAATGTATGGGGAGTCTTTGGCTTGTCGAGAGCTTGGAAACCCCAGGGCAATAGGGGGCATCTACCCCAGATGCTCATCAAGACAGAACTAAGCTCTTGTGAGATGAAGACATCACCACTATCATCCAGTAGCTGCCTCAGCCTATTAGCAGCACGACCGACACTCCTAATTTCTTCACAGTGTGAATGATGGGCAATAATAATTTTTTTTTCCTCACTTGCGACACAGTTTAGTTCGACCACAGGGGAAAAAAAAACAAGAAACAGTTCGCCCAATTCATCTCCCTTCTTACCGCCTTCTTTCAACTGGAACACTTCGTTAAACTGGAAGTCTTTTAAGGCCCTCACTTCTCTCACATTTTATCACTGTAGACTAGTTTCACATGCACACTGCACATTTATAAATATGTTTCCATTGTTTGAGGTTGAAGAAAAAGTCTATTGCCTGATCTTTCCCACCCGCAAGCAAGTACAGGAAAGTTAACCAAAAATAAAAATTTTAAAAATTTTTCATCCTCAAAATGGAAGTACTCTCAAATACCTAGACCTATAGCTAAAGCTAATCTCTATCAGCGCACACCAACTTCTCTTCTCGATAAGGTTGATTACTGATTAAGGAGTCCAAACTTTTCAGAAAAATATACATTGCCTCAACTAAAGCTCTCTACGAGTTATCAACAACAAAAAAAGTTTATGTTAATCCAAAAAGACAAAAACATAATGAAGTGCATTTCCTTAATCCATAGCAAATAAATTTACATATTTACAAGATTTGATACTTTTTTTAAACTTAACCTACTTATTTTTCCAAAATAACAAACAAATAGGATTTGTATCTTTACTTGTTTATTATCAAACAAAACTGAAATAATAACAAGGCCTTATACACATAACTATACTCGTTCTTTCTGATTTGATATTTGCAAAGCCTGGTTAAATAGCAGCTACCTGGTATGTTCGGCTTCACGACTTACATTAAACAACAACTCAAAGGCTTTTCAAAACATAATTCAAACAACAACAGCTTAAAGGCTTTTAAAAACTTAAACATAGCTCAATGGCTTTCCATAACATTTACTTAGTTTACTCAGCTTAAAAATCACCTTTAGCTTCTAAGGTAATCACTTCAACCTTATTCTTCTCCTACTCAGTTAGGCTCAAAAGCGAACGCACAAAATGAAAACACAATAAGAAAAAACACATCAGTATTGCTAAAGTTTTACCACTCTAGGAACAACTTAAAATGACTACTACTCTAGGGATAGCCACAACACTATTTTCTGTCCATTCTCATCTCGAATAGTGGCCTTAACCTTACTTTTGGGTCGAAGGTGTCCACTACAGGTCCATGGAGGAGCCACTTGGTTCATCTGGAATCGGACTCTCTCGTTTATGTTTCCTTAAATTGTAAAATCTGCACAACAAGCACAGCACAAACAGCAAGTTTAACAAAACAATGATCACTGTGGATCCAATTTCTAACTCAAGATTAGTATCAAAACTTGCTGCCTAGACTCGGGGTATTACTTTTAACTCTATTTAACAAAGGTTTCTAAAAATTATAACAAAAGCACTATTGTTACAAATCCAAACAAAGGACATAATTTGCAAATTTCTGATCCAAAAAGGTTCTAAGCCAACAAGGGTTTACAACATGATTTGTGGGCTGAAACTAATTCTGGTGTCTAAAGAAAAGTTTAAATGTGGGATTGCTGCCGGCCAATTTTCCTCAAAACTGTCCTTAAAAGTATGAAATACAGTGTGAGTAGATGTGGGATGAGCAGGGAAATGTAACTTTTTTAAATTTCGACTAAGCAGCTGGAATTACATGAATAATTTTAAATTCTGTCTTTGAATTATAATCACAGGGATACATTTCGCTAACCCTCATTTCTCCATTTAAAAACAATTTACAATCGCAAGGCACTGCTACATCAATAGCACCTGAGTGCTCACTATCATCTAGTAGCCTGGTTTCATTTTCACCAATTGTGCATTGAAGTTCCGATTTACCTCTGGCATTGGTAAGAAAATATCTCTCTGGGCCTACTTGTGTAATTAGCAACTGTGAGCCAGATTGACAACTAAAAGCACACACTTCAGCTAAGTTTTCAGCAGTTAAACCTTGAAATACTGCTTTTGGGCATAAGGTTCTTGTTACCGCATCACCTGAATATCTCGGCACAAAACACAACTGGTCCTTAAATGGTCGACAATCTTGTGAAGCCCTAACCCTAGTGGTTGTGACCTCATCACAGTTAACAGCAAGAAAAGTGGCTTCATGGTGCAAGACACAAATGGAATTTCTCAATTTAAAAGGTACTGCAATACAATTAAAAAATCTCCAATCTGCCACTTTTCTAATTATGGGGACGTTTACTTTTACATACAAAGGGTCTTCGAAAATCTGAAAAGAACTGATTTTTAAGCGGTAATAGACCTGTACTCAGTAAGTACGAATAGCTCACCGACATCCATCTTTATCAACTACTTGGGCTAGGGATTCTAGTTTCTTTTCCAACTCTTTAGGTGAAAACAAAACTGTAAAATATTTTTTTCAACTATGATACTCTTAATTTTCAAAGCAAACTACTTTTAAAAATTCTGTTAGTACTGAATCTTTAAATGGCTACCATCACCTTAATTTTTCCTCTTGAAGAAGGTCTCCAAAGACTGCTCCCACTGGTGCAGGTTCCGCAGTATCTGTCACCCAGTACTCGATTGCAACCTCGATGACTTACAGCTCGGCCTGAACACCAGGGTCTCCATCCTTCCAGCAAGATGTGTGCAGCATGAAGGGGGAAATCACTCAACCTGATGGGGGTCACCTGCAACAAAATTTCACAGCAGCAGCAGCACACATTTAAAAAAATGGAAAAGAATACAACACACATTTCAACACATATTGAACAATACAAAAACCAAAAACCACCTGAACAGAAAAATAGTTAAGAAGGGTTTTGGGGGT
This sequence comes from Dryococelus australis, assembly GCA_029891345.1. Taxonomy (NCBI): domain Eukaryota; kingdom Metazoa; phylum Arthropoda; class Insecta; order Phasmatodea; family Phasmatidae; genus Dryococelus; species Dryococelus australis. Next base: position 229,972,842 of record CM057009.1, on the reverse strand, counting down.
GCCTTACTAAACTTCCACCTATCCACATCCTAACCAGCTAGAGGGAGTGTCGGGTGGTGCTACCTCTATCTTCACCTCCACCATCCACTCACCACTTTTCTCATTTGTGGTAACAAGCCCTCCCCCAGTAGGATGTGGGGGAACTACTAAGTAGGTAGTTATTACTAAACATTTACAAGTTTGAAAACAAGAACGAAATATTAAAAAAATACACAAATTTAAACTTTTGAAGAATAAATGAAAATTAAAATTTTGAAGTTTATGTCAAAATAGCTCATAACAAAAGTCTCATTTAAAGATTTGATACACTCGACAAAAATTTTAAATTATATTACAAGCTAAGAGTAGCCAAAAAAAAAAAAAATACCAGCGATATTTCACACTTATGTTACATCGACAGGAAAAAAAAAAGAATGGATAGATTCTGAACAGACAAGTCTGAAAAATATGGAGTATAGGTATTTTTCAAATTTTTAACCAGTTTAGAAATACTTTCTTTCAGTAGGTATTTGACTTTTACCTAATCAATCAAATACTCACAAGAGCGATTAAAAGTCAACTTTAGTTCCTTTAACAACTTATAAGGGGCACCAAAACAGATACGTTTTCTTACCAACAAAGAAAGAAACTAGTGAAAATTACTATGATTTATCAATCAACCTAATGACATTAGCAGAATATTATCTTGCAATACAAATTAGATTAAAAAGTTCAAAAGCCAAAAAAAAAAAAAGGCAAATATTCATTCAATTTAAAGATGCCCCTTTGTATGCCACTACACTTTTAGGTTAGGTACTGTTTAACACAAATAAAACAAACTTTAGTGAAGATCGATAGAACTTGGTGGTGTCCAGTAAAAATAATAAAGAAAGAAAAAAATTAACAAATTATTAATAAGATAATATATACTATTATTAAATCAATACAGGTTCAAACCATGGACAAATGAGACTACTAAATGTTAATGTGTTCCAATATAAGAAAGTAAAGAAATATATAATCTTAACCTCACACACACTTACTAACACCTATACTCATAACCAAATTTAACATCCAACTAAAACCTAAGCTACTCTGAAGGTTTGGCCAACAATCAATAATGATCAGCTTAACTAATCGGCAAAACAACTCGACCTAGAATTTACTGCTGTAGGTAAGAATACTCAATTGACAAAATGATTATTACTTGGTTAACCCACAACAAAAACAAATTTTAAAAAAATCTCGAATCAAATAGTAACACCGAACTGCAAGACCTAACTTTACTTCGACGAGATACATTAGTGGCTAGTTGAGGGCTTTTATACTGCCCACTCACAGAAAGCAAAAAAAAAGGTATTTATCAATAATGACTAAATCATAAAAGAGACAGTCTTACCTTACAACTGTAATCACAATTCTTTCTCTCTCTATCTCTCACGATCACTGGTCAGGCACGACCAACCAGTTTGCTAGGTTATGAACTCGATAACATAACTCGATTAAACCTAAACTTATATCCTAAACTTACTACTATTTATTTTCCGAAGGAATGCCACGACCAAACAAAAGAAAAATTTTGTGAAACTTAGCTCATATGTCTGGAGTATTTAGGGCCTTCCTCCAAAGGTTGACAATTTGCTTTCTCGCCACCTTGCCTACTGCTGCCCCACAAAAAAATTCTCCGTCCTGTCTTCCACACCTCTATTTATTGTCCCGGCGCATCCTTGGCTTCGGCCAATCAGCTCATGCCGAGACATCACCTGGCGATCATGTGCTATGAGACACACTCTGCCGTACTTCCTCCTTTCCCCTTAGTTGCCAATGGGTTCCACCTGACAGAATTAGCAGGTCACCTACCACCTTCCCTTACACAGCCCACAAACTTCACGGCTGCTTGTTCAAGGATAAAGCTCGCCCGAGTCAGCTGAGGTCTTGGCCTCGCAAACATCTGGACTGAGGTGTCTCGAAACTGCGGCACACGACCCAAATGAACAAGTATTACTGAACAGTAATTTGCTGTGTTTTACAACATCATGAATTCTTCCAGACTGTCTGGAAAACTTTAATCCTAAGTGATGAAAAAGAAAGCTGCAACTACCAGCACACATGGGCTGGAGATTTCTCTGACCTGCTAACAGCCAGAATAAAAGAAAAATAATGTCCCGATCGAATATTCAAATATCCTGACCTTTTTAAAACTATTGACTAAAAATTAAAATTTAAAAAGGAAAGGAAATAACCTCAAACACAACCAACCCTTAAGATTGCTAGTAAAAAAAGAAAAAAAAAGAAATGAGGGGGCGAACTCCTATTAAAATAAAAGTATCTTAACGCAAAAAAAAATTATAAGAAGAATAAAAAGTTTCTTACTATTTTCACCAAAGGGGATTTTTTCAATCGCATTTATATATATAATTCATATCTGTGTCAAATTCATTATTAATAAGGACCAACAATTGCACAACCACCTAATTTTATGACACGAATTTGTACATAGAAAACCACGTATAGTGCCAAGAATGTACAGACAAATTCCACCCAAGCCCATTAAACACAGGATAACTAACATAGTGACCCGATAATTTTCATGTTAGATTTCTATACAGGCAAGTTAAGAGGATAACCTCAAAATAGTATACATTGTGTACAGATAATTTAGCGGCAATTATGCCAAGTATTCACACATTGGTACACAGAATATCTACTCGACATATGGTTAATGCCTTCCTGAGTTCCAAGACATTGCACATACATTCACTGCAGGATTTCCTCATATATTCCCCCATTGTATGTAAGATTAATGATTATTTGGTAATGAAATGCTGCGCTATATCATTAAAATTAGTTATTGGAATATTAAACCAGGTATCAGTGTTCAGGTTTCCAAAGACTTTAAAAAATATAATGTTTAAATTCATTCAAATATTACTATCTAAACTAATATAAATTTCTGAAGTTAATTTACAATGGTGTGGTGGGATCTTATTTGTATTTTGACATGATCTCCACTGCCTAGAATGATGATTGAGATAAGCTTCCGGGGCATTGGTGTTGTTTTTGAATGTATGGGCATGGTCGAATTGAATTATAATTCTGTAAGTACTAATTAAGGCAATGGAGTTCATACAAGATTTCGAACTCAGTTGATTTCAGTATTGAAAAATAAAAAAATAAAAACATTCTTAAAACATATTTATAAATTGTTTATTCTTAGAAATTCAGATGATGAAGAATGTGCTAGAATAACTGCTACATCTACTAAAGGTATATAATACTATCTAATAACAAAAGTGAACTCCTAACACAACATAATTTACACCTGGGTTTATCAGAGAGCGTCTTACTCTCCCCAAAAAAAGTGAGTGGGCAGGCCGGTGCAATCTGCCCTGAACCCCATTTAATGAAAGGGCCCCTTGATACATGAATAAAAACAAATATGTATGTATACATCATTAAGATCATACATTGTGTACATCATGGTTCTCCGACTGACTTCACCATGTGAAGACATTGTAGACGAACACAATGAGAATCAAGAACTAGGAAAGAATTAATATAAGCTTTGTGCAGCCCCTAAGATGGTGATGGTACCATTAATAAAAGCTCAGAGGTTAAGTAGCCCCTTAGGGAGGAACTAACGTGAAATTTTGTTACAGAGAATCAATAAACACAATTTGTGATCAGAAAAACCAGACCTCTTGTTGTGGATTGTGCGTTCTGATAGCATCTCATATTTACTAACTTAATGCCTGAAAACAGACCAATATCAAAGTATAGTTGAGGGCAGTAGAGTGTGTCACTTAGGTTATTCTTAAAATCGATGTCTTGAGAGCTATTAAGGATAATGTGAGTTGGGAAGGAACAGCGCCAGAATGCAAGGGGTGGGGGAAAGGTAATTCCAGAAAAACCTGCTGATAAATGTCATTGTCTGGAACAATTACTAAGTGAGAAAATCCAGGAGCGACGGCACTGGGAATTGAACTCCGGTTGCCTAGGTGGAGGCGAGTAGTCCAGCCACTACATTATAGTGGTCCAGAAAGTATATAAATTATATTAAAAATTTTCTTTCGTTGTAAGTAATCAAGTTATCTTAAATAACTATGAACAAAGCTTTCTAAAGCATAGCACATTCATTCACAGAGTTAATTTCATAGTACAGCTGGTTCTAAAATTACTGTAAGTTTTAAATTTGGGTATATAATGGTTAGTTTTTTATTTTCTTATTAATTCATTGGGTAGCCTGAAGAATAGCTTTTCACTAGACTCAAATATCTGTGGTAAAATGTATTGCTAATTTGTCAGTTTTTCTTGATTGTACACTTATATATGCATGTGTGTAAATGTTTTCCATTGCACCAAAATAATTTTAAATTTTGCAAAGGAAGCTTTGTAAATAGTAAGCACATTGAATTATATTAATTATGCCTTTACTCTTCCTCTCATAAGCAGTAAAATCGCCTCTCCTGCACCTACAAAGATGGATAAACATGGTTTGCCTGTTGTTTGAACATAGTACATATAAATATTATTGTATATCATTATAATCACAAAGACAGAGTATGCAGTCGAAAATTATGTTGTACCTAAGCGAATCTCTCCTTTTATCTGCTTATTAGTACTGTCTTGTTCGACAATATCTTTGACTTTGCGCAGATAATAAAAACAAAATAATGGAATACCTTGATAGTTTTTAAAGAAGGAAAGTGTGTGTTTATTTAGTGAGCTGTGTAGAACATGTGTGTAGTTAACACCAATAAGTTTACAATTTAAAATTATTGCTGTAACCGCCTATCACACAAATGGAACCACTACTTCGGCATCTACGATTCTCAATTAAATATTATTTATTTTTATTTATAGCTAACGAAAACATGCGATAATTGTTCCCTTTTCTAAGTTTTTTTGGAAACTTACATCATAGCGTATATCTTCAAACCAGCTTTTAGTCAAACCGTTATTCAAATAGAATATCTTCTAGCAGTAAAACATTGGACTGTGAATTAAAATCACAAGCTGCTTAAAAAAAACATTGTTTTTATGTAGTGAGATGGTGCGTGAGCATCGCTTCTCCTGTTTGAATATACTAGGGATTCTGAATAATTTCGCCACTGTATTACCAGTCATGCGCATTTTAGGCTAATTACGAGTTAATGCATACATCATATTAAGATAAATGTTGGCCACACAGCCCAAAGTGTGCCATTAACACCACAGTCCTTGTTCCTCACTAACTTAACAATATATTAAGTGTATTTTGTTTAAGCCCTTATTTACCAACATAAATGGCTCTTCTACATTACCATTTAGATAAATAAAGACATTAATTTTGTTTACAACTTCAATGGTAAATAAAATTACTTTCTTGAGGCAGACAAATTATGATGGAATCAAATGCAATTGTTTGTCCCAGGCCCTGGGAAATAATTTTCAACAATGTTAAAATATGTACAAAACTACTCTGTCATTCGAAATTAACAACACTGTTCGTTGCATGAATTAGGAAAAGTGTCGTCATGCAACGAAAATTTTGACCATCATAAAAAGGTCATGGTTTATTTGAACTTTTTAGCTAAAGTAAGATTTCAGTACATAATTTACACAAACAAATATAATAAATCAAATCTAAATTATACTATCACACAAATATCTGTCTTTGTTTTCGCCTGAAATACAGAGTAATTTTTTGCGAACACCTAAAAATTATTATTTTTTAAATCTATTTGTCAGATATTCACTAATTTTTCATGTGCCACTCGGTACTAAAAAAGTTTGCAAGCTAGAATCTATAAAAATTTTGATTTAACACATAATAGTTTTGTAAATACATTGTTATCGAATATTTTACTAAGTACTGCTGTGCATAAACAAAGATCTATTATAGAAATAATTTTTTGTCCTATGATTAATCAAAAGTGCTATTTATCTTAAAATTAAAATAATATCTGAGCAGCCTAGTATTGCAAGTTTGGTCAAACGAAAAAAAATCAAAAACACTTTACATGTCTAAAGGTTGATTCTCAATTAGACCGACAAACTTTGGGAAGTGATTGTTCTTGAAATGTAAAAGGAAATCATATGCGACACTTTATACCTAAACCGAATATTAAGGGAGATATGACCCTTAAAAAAAAGACTTTTTAAGCCATATTCGTACAAAATATCGGCTCTTGTTTTGAAGTTCCCAATAACATACAATTACGTTCCGAGATTTGTCATTGTATTTTACGTTGTTACCAATATTTTTCACAAATCCGCTTTAAAAAAAACTGGTTTTTTTAGGGCTCGTGCCTCTTTTAATATTCGGTTTAGGTCTAAAGTGTCAAATATGTTTTCGTATTTCTTTTTAATGAAGAATCACGTTCCGAAGTACGTCGGTCTAATTAAAAATCATTCCGTATATCAAACACTTGTGACAGATAGCTATTTTGGTAGATAGGTTATTTCTTAAGACTGTGACACAAAAAATCGGCTAGGACACTGTTCAGTGTAGGGTTTGGTATACACTCGAATATGTATGCTTGAAATTAAGTATTATTATGTGAAAATAAAAAAAAACAATCAGTTTTTCTCAATGTGCTGGTTTACGATAGACACTGATAGCGCATGTGCATTAGGGGACATAAATACAGTGTGGTTGGACTTCCAAAAATGCAGGGATCATAAAATAGAACTAATAACCAACTGGGTTTGGAATTATGCGTTGGCCCAAAATATTTTTTAATATGCAACCATTAATTATGTCTATGTCACAGCTCTCTAGGCAAGATATTTTTCAGTATTTGTAGATGTAATATTTCAATTAATTCGTTTATTTCTCTTGTTGGCATCATATCATATTGCCTACCTGTTTTCCTCTTATAACAGAGACCAACTTTTCTTTACCAGGGTCCATGTAATATATTCCCAAAGAACGCAGAAGAGTGTGCTTTACTATTATTTTCACTGTTAATAATAAAACTGGAAGAGTATTCTTCCCGCTGTCAAATCATCACAGACGTTTCAAACTTCTATGAAAATCATAGTCTGTGCAGTAGCTATTGACAGGTTCCAGTAAGCCTGATGTAAGGTACAAGACCACATTCATTGAACAAGATAAGCAATATCACACAACCATGTCGCGAAAAATCACGAGATGAAATACATCTGCAGGGAAAGTGAATATACCAACATTACAAACTGGCCAATACTTCGGACCACTAGCCAACAAAAAAATTCCAAATTACAGGCCACCGAACTGACGAAGCAATATTTTGTGTGCGAGCCTTGGGACAATAACACTCAGTTGTATCCAGTGTTAAACACACAATCACAGCGAGTGCCTAAACTCACAAACGAAACCGCAACCAAGACGGGATAGAATTTTATACGAAAACAGTGCAATGTAATTTTTAAACTACAAGACACACTATATAAATGGGATGACTTTCTCATGGAACTAAAACTGCAAGTCACCACGTGTCACAGAGCAGACTGTCGAGGAGGAGCTGACAAAGTAAAGTGTCGTGTTTTGATGTAATGGTGCATGAGCGTTGCTTGACTGCTAGGGAGAGATGTCAGCATAGAGATAGCAATTCTTGTGTCATGGGTGCACTACCACAGCAAATGTAAATAATAATGTCAAAAGCTCACAGCATATATGTGGCAGCTGTCAACATAACATTTTTATACAAACGGTAAACACCACACCTGCCAACCTTATTCCCAGCACCTCTCCAGTTCATATCATCCTCTCAATACCTACCACATATACTGACCTTCTATTCCATGCCAATATTTCCGCAAAACCTGCCAGAAGTGATAACAACAATTCACACTCATTGCCCCACCACCAGTGACATCAGTTTCACAAATCAACTATGGGCAAAAACCTGTCCACAGCTGGCTGCACGGGAAAGAAATACGACAGGAAACCACCTCAACACCCAACATGCCTAACCTTGAAGGCACAAAGAAACCAACTCCGAAACACTTTCAAATGCTATCCACGTTCGCAGGAGCACAAAATGAGGACCAGACAGCTTTCCTCAAACTTACACGTCGAGACTGCAACAGTACAGGGTTTGCGAGGAAGAGTGGCCGAAATGCGTAGGGAACCAGGTTCAAAGGGATGCAAAATCATGGTGTAGCTCCTTGAACCACTAGCGTCATGCATGGGAGAGATTCCTGCACTCCTTCCAATGCAGATTTGGAGGTGCATTTACTTCGCTACATGTCCGGAATAAACTAACACTACAGGAACATTAAGCAGTTCATCACATGGAAAGTACACCTTGTACAGTGCGTTCACCTGCAACTCCTGGAGCGAAAATACTGGACGTGATAGCTGAAACTATCCGACTGGAGTAACGTACGGCATTAGTCCCATTACTCAATGATAGATTGGAGGAACTGATGAATGCAGCTATTATTTTAGAATGCATCTAGTGCCAACCGTGTCGCGATTCTGGTGATACACGATGGCACCACAAGCCACAAGGTGGGAGTGACAGACATCAAAGTGACCAGGCAAACAGTTTAAAAACCTAATCTTTCCGACTAAACTAATAAATATATATTGTCTCGGGATCGAATGATAACAACTAACAGAAAAATGTAGACAGCAGAAAAAATGACAGTGCAAGCAAAAGTGCAGCGAACAAGTTTATGAAGTGGGATAAGAGCCAGATGCCGCAAACAGCCTGCCGATATTGCGAATGAAAAGAGCAGTGAACGTACAACCCACATCCGAACACCCACAAGGAACCTGCGACCAGCAAACAGGAAAACAGGAAACAGTGGTAAGGAAGCCTGATATCCTCGACACCCCGGTCCCAAAGCACAACACGAACGTGACTCTGCCACAAGCCCTCGTAAACCATGTTAGTGGTAATCAAGCACAGTTTATCCACATTCTTGTATTAATAAACAGACACACTTGCACATGCTCATTGACACTGCGGCATCTCACAATTTTTTGAAACAATGTTTTGTAAACAAAAGTGATGAAACACCAACTAGCTATGTGATCCTGCTCGCTGCAAATCAATACAGAAGTACAGAGTTAGGGCAAACTACAGTAACTATAAGAATATATGATATTGAAATTATCACACCTGCAAAAATAACCACAGAGATTAGAGAGGTTGGAATGTTAGGAGTGTGTTGGTTATCAGAGCAAAATACTATAGTAGAACTCATGGCGAGATGTGTTCATTTTAGCGAGGTTTATAATATGTATCCGTGAACAGTTGACAGTGCACCAGCAATCTTGCTAGAAGAATTTGACCATAACATATTGCTAGAACACCAGGAAGCTTTCTAATGGTTACTAGATTAATATAAGGAAGTGTTTGCAAAAGAGGATGCCTTGTGGTGAACAATTTATGCGGAAAATGTAATTCTTTTGGTGCAAGAAGGGCTCATATAAATGCAGGTGCGTAGTTGCCTACACTAGAAAGCATGAATAATACTTCAACAAATACAGGAAATGCTAGTGGATGGAGTAGTGTGAAGGATGCGCTGAGTTCACTAGGAAAGGCGAAGGTACTTTCATCATTCGACCTGTGGAGCAGATATTGGCAGATATCTGTCAGCGGGAAGAATGATAAAACCACCTTCAAGGCCCCCGACGGGAGGCACTTTCACTTCTGCATCATGCCTTCGGCTTTACATGTGTACAGGCCAGATTTCAAGTTATGATGGTCCGAGTGTTAGACAGCCCCAGCTGTGACTTTATGTTTCCATACGTAGACGACGTGATCGTGTGGTCAGAGATCTGGGAGGAACATGAACATCATTAATCTGTGGTGTTAGAAAGAAGGACCATTAAAGGACTCATAATTTTTTTTATTGTTATATAGAGGTTAAAATGAAAAACTATATTTTTATTTAAACGTTTATATATATTTAAATATCAGCAAAAATGGAAATAAATAGAGAAACATTTTTTTTTCATTTAATTGTCAATATACATATACCTGCAAAAATGGAAATTGTTATTTTATTTGAACGTCTATATACAGGAAAATAAATGTAAAAATGGAAATATTTTTTTAAATTTAAATGTCTTAATACAAGTAAGTACGTTTAAAAATGGATATCAATTCTTTTTATTTAAATGCATTTATAGAGGTTCGTAACTGTAAAAATGGAAATAACTTTTTATATAAACTTCTATATACAGGTATGTAACTGTAAGAATGTAAATAAAATTCGTTTATGCAAACGTCCATATGCAGGTACATACCTGTAAAATTGGAAATAATTTTATTATTAAAACCTATATACACAGGACACGTACATACCTGCATAAATGGAAATAAATATTTTTACTTAAACATCATGCCTGTAAAAATTTACATATATATTTTATTTAACGTCGGCGTAACTGTAAAAATGGGATATAAATTTTTGTTTAAACGGTTATATACAGGTACGCATCTATTAAAATGGAAATAAATTCTTTATATTTAAATGTATATATTCATGTACCTATTGCAAAAATGGAAATAAATTTTTGTTATTTAAAAGTCTATATACAGGTACATACCTCTAAAATGGATATAAATTCTTTTTACTGAAACATCTTTATACAGGAATGTAACTGTAAAAATGGTAATAATTATTTTTATTTAAATGTCTCATGTAAAAATGGAAAAGAAATTTGGTTTTGCAATATCTACATACATGTACGAACCGGTAAAAGTGAATAAATTTTTTTCAACATCTATTACAGTGCAATTGTGTTATATACATCTATTAACATATAGAGGATTAAAACGAATTAATACATATACACCTGCAGTAACCAATGTAGAAGAATGAACTAAAGAAGAAACAGGAGTAGGTGCTGCTATAGCAGCAGGTAATCAAGGGGAAAACGGAATCTGAGCACTCTTAGTTATAGCTGCAATAACAATAAATAGTCTAATTAACTTAACATCAAAATCAAAAGAAAAAAAATCAATATGTTACTGTAAAAATGGAAAGAAAAATTTTTATTTGAAAAATCTAAATACAGGTACGCACTTGTTAAAATGGATATAAGTTTTTTTATTTAAACATCTATACCTGTAAATATGAAAATAATTTTTTATATAAATGCCTATATACAGGTATGTACATGAAAAAATGGAAATTAATTTTATTATTTAAATATATATATATATATATATATATATATATATATATATATATATATATATATATATATATATATATATATATATATATATATATACACTTTCCAGTACTTTTCAGTAAAAAATAGTATTAAAATGGTTTTATTTAAATATTTATACATAGGCACATACCTTAAAAATTTAAATAAACTATTTTTATATAAATGGCTATATACTGGTATATAGCGGTAAAATTTAAAATAAAATGTTTTATTTAATTGCCTATATCCAGGTCTGTACCTGTAAAAAATAATTTTAATAAAATGTTTATTTAAATGCCTATATACAAGTAATACCTGGAAAAATGGAAATAAAATGTTTATATTGAAACATCTTTATACAGTTAAATACATGTAAAATAGACAATTTTTTATTGAAAGTTTATATACAGGAACATACCTGTAAAATGAGAATAATATTTTTAATGAGATTCCTATATATGTAAGTAACAGTAAAAATGTAAATAATTTTTTAAAAAATATGTCAACATATAGGTACATAACTGAACCAATACAAAAATTTATTAAATGTCTATGAGCAGGTATGTACCTGTAAATATGGAAATAAATTTTTTTTAAGTCTATATACAGGTACACGCTTGTAAAAATGATAATAAAATGTTTTTATTTAATCATCTACATACAGGTTCTTAATGGTAAAAATGGAATTTAATTTTTTTAACGCCTATTTAGAGGTACATTCCTGTAAAAAGGAAAAAAAAATTTTAATTAAACATTTATATACCTGTTAAAATGGAAGTAAATTTTTTTGTTCATACATCTTTATACAGTTACATACATGGAAATATGGTAATAATTTTATATTTATACATCTATAAAAAGGTATGAACTGAAAAAGGAAAATATATTATTTTCTATTTAGACATCTATATACCTGTAATAATGGTAACAAATGTTTTTAATTTAACATCCATATACAGATATTTACGTTGATGCAAAAATGGGAATACTTGTTTTATACATCTATTAACAGGCATGTAAAATAAAAAATGTAAATTAATTTTTTACGTATCAACAGGTACCTGTAAATATGGAAATAATATTTTTAAATTATGTGTTTAAATGCCGGTACGTACCTGTAACAATTAAATAAAAAATTTATTTAAATGTCTATGTACAGGTAAAAACTTAAAAATTGAAATAATTTTTTTTAACATCTTTATATAGACGTTTAAATAAAAAAATGGATATAATATATTTTTATTCGAACATCTATATACAGGTACACACCGGTAAAAATGGAGGTAATTTTTTTTATTTAAACGCCTATATACAGGCATGTAAATGTAAAATTGGAAATAAATTTTATTAAATAAACATCTATATATGTACGCACCTGCAAAATTGGAGATTAATTTTTTAAATAAAACGTCTATATATTATTTTATTTAAATGTTTATATACCAGTACATTCCTGTAAAAATGGTAATAAAATGTTTTATTTAAATATCTATATACAGGAAAAAATTGGAAATAAAATCTTTTTATTTCAACGTCTCTATACATGTAGGTAACTGATAGAATGGAAATAATTTTTGTATTTAAATATATATGTATATATATACCTGTAAGGGTATATATATGTACCTGTAAAAGAGGAAACATTTTTTAAAATTTAAATGCCTATATACAAGTATGAATGTGTAAAAATGGGAATAAATTTTTTTTGTAAACATCTATATACAGGTAATTTCCTGTTAAAATTTATATTAAATTTTTATGTAACACCTATATACAGGTACGTGCCTGTAAAAATGGAAATTGCATTTTATTATTGAAACATCTGTATAAAAGTATGTACCTTTACAAATTGAAATACATTTTTTATTAAAAAGACTTCATATGGTACTTAGCAGTAAAAAATGGATATATATATATATGGACATGTAAAAATTGAAATTGTATTTTTTATTTAAACGTCTTTATACAGGTACGAATTTGTACAAATGTATTTTTTTTTATTTTAAAGACTACATAAATATACATAACTGTAAAAATTAAAATTAAATAATGGAAATAAAATCAAGTTATTTAATTGTCTATATACAGGTTCATACATGTAAAAATTGATATTATTTTATTTAAAGCACTATATAGTTACAAATATGAAAAAATGGAAATAATTTTTTTAATATAAACATGTGTACGTAACTGTTAACAGAAAGCAACAGCAAAAAAAATATTTTTTTTTATTATAACAGTATATAAACATCTATATACAGGTACGTACATAACTGTAAAAATGGAAATAATTTTTTTAATGTCTATATACAGGTACGTACATGCCAAAATGGAAATAAATTTTTTTTTTAACAATAATATACAGAATTGTACCTGTAAAATGGATATTGTTTTTATTATAAAAAAACGTCTATATACATGTACGTACTTAACTATAAAACGGAACTAATTTTCTTTTTTCATAAATAATATACAGCCATGCAGCTGTAAAAATTAAAATATATTTTTTATTTAAAAGTCTATATATAGGCACATACCTGAAAAATTGAGATAAATATTTTATTAGTATGTCTATATACAGGTACATTCCTATAAAAATGGAAATAAAAGGTTTTTATTTAAATGTCTATACACTGTTTCATGCCTGTAGAAATTGAAATATTTTTTTTTATTGAAACATCTATCTTGAGGCATCTACCTGTAAAAAATGTTATAACTGTTTTTATTAAAATATCTATATACAGTTATGTACCCTTAAAAATTTAAATAAAGTTGTTATATGTTAAAATCCATATACAAGTACATACCTGTTAAAATGGTAATATATTATTTTATTGAAACATCTATATATAGGTACATGCCTGAAATAATGGAAGTAAATGGTCTTATATAACACATATCCAGGTACATAAATGTAAAAATGGAAATAATATTTTTATATTTATATCTCTTAATACAGGTACGTACGTGTAAAAATGGATATAGTTTTTTTTAATTCAACGCATATAAACTGGTATGTATCTGTCAAAATTGAAATAGTTTTTTTAACGTCTATATATAGCAACATACCTAAAAAAGGGAAATAAATTTATTTTATGTAAACTTCTGTATACATGCCCGTAAAAATGGGAATAAATTTTTTTTCTGTTAATATCTGGTATGTTACTGTGGAAATGGATGTTATTTTATTTAAAAGTCTATAGACATCTCTAAACCTCTAAATATGGAAAAAATATGATTATATAATATACAGGTATGTACTTGTAAAATGGTTTTAATTTTTTTTATTTAAATGTCTAAATAAAAGTGTGTACCTTTTAAAATGGAAATTTTGTTTTATTTAAACATCTATATACAAAAATGTACCTGTAAAATAAAAATATATTTTTATTTATATGTGTTTATATATGGGAAATAAATTTTTTTTAATACCTGTATACACGTACGTGCCTGTAAAAATGGGAAAACAATTTTTAATGAAACATCAATATTTGGTCTGTTACTGTGGAAATGGATATAAGTTATTTTTAAGTTATTTTATTTCAACTCTATATACAGGTTCGTACCCTTAAAAATGGAAATATTTTTTTATTTTAAATGTCTATATACAGGTACATAACTGTATAAATGGATATATATTTATTTATTTTAATGTCTATATACAGGTACATAATAGTAAAATTTGAAAAAATATTTTTTATTGAAAGTCTATATACCAGTCGTACCTGTAAAATAGAAATAATTTTTTATTTAAACTTATATATATACAGGTATATAACTGTAAATATGTAAATAAAAGTCTTTTATGCAAATTTCTATAAACATACCTGTAAATATGGATATAAATTATTTTTATTTTAACTTTTATATACAGGCACATTCCTGTAAAAATGGAAATAATTTTTTTATATTGAAATGCATGTACATGCAAAAATGTAAAAAATAATTTATACATGTCTAAATACAGGTATGTGCCTGTTAAAATTGATAAAAATTATTTCATTTAAACATCTATATACAGGTATGTAACTGTAAAATGGAAATAATTTCTTTATTTAAACGTCTATATACCTGTATAAATGGAAATAAATTGTTTTTTAAACGTCTGTATAAATGGAAAGACATTTTTTCTTGAATACTGTATATAGGTACATACATGTAAAAAAGGGAAATAATGTGTTTAGTTAAAATATCTGTTTACAGGTACGTGGCTGTAAAAATGTAAAATAATTTTTTCTATTAGAACATCTATATAAATACAGGTATGTGCCTGTTAAAATGGATATACATCATTTAATTTAAACATCTATATACAGCTACATAACTGTAAAAATGGAAATATTATTTTTATTTTAACAGATATACACAGGTACCTGCATAAATGCAAATAATGTTTACTGAAATATCTATATGTGGATAAATTCCTGTAAAAATGTGTAATAAATTTTTTTTACACATTGGAACGTCAATATACAGGTATGTAACTGTAAAAATGAAAATACGTTTTTAAATTAAAACGCCTTTATTGAAATAAATATTTTTATTACGAAGTCAATATAAAGGTATGTACCTGTAAAATGGATATATATTCATTTTATTGAAACTTCTATTTACAGGTAAAATATACCTGTAAAATTGGAAATAAATTATTTCATTTAAACATCTATATAGAGGTACAAACCAAAATGATGGCAATAATGGTATATATGTATATAGACGTTTAAATAAATAATATTTCTATATACTTTATATAGATGTTTAAATTAAAATTTTTATTTCAATTTCTACAGATATATAACAATATATAGAAGTTTAAATAATTTTTTCCCCAGTGTATAACTGTTTAACTAAAAAAAATTCATTTCCATTTTTATATTCGTATTTCATAAAAAAAATTGATTTTTATAGGGATGTTTAGATAAACGAAGTTAGTTCCCTTTTTATACTAACATACATATATATAGACATTTAAATAATTAGTTTATCATTTTTATAGTTACATATCTATAAATAAACGTTTAATTTTTTATATGTATGTACTTATATATATGTTCAAATCAATGAACTGTATTTCCATTTTATGTCAGCGTTACTATATATAGATGTTTAAATAAAATTAATATCTCCATTTTTGTATGTATATAGATGTACAAATAAATATTTTTCCCACATTTATATGTTCATACCTGTATATATAGTTCTAATAATATTTTTTATTTCTATTTTCATAGGTACATTCATATATATATATAAATAAATAAATATATATATATATGCATTTAAATAAAAAATCTTATTTGTAGTTACATACACATAAGTAGTTATTGAAATAAAAAGTTTGTTTCCAATTTAATGGCCATATTCATATATATATATGCATTTAAATAAAAAAATCTTATTTGTAGTTACATACACATAAGTAGTTATTGAAATAAAAAGTTTGTTTCCAATTTAATGGCCATATTCATATATATATATATATATATATATATATATATATATATATATATATATATATATATATATATATATATATATATATATATATATATAATTTCCATTTTATAGGTATGTATAAATATATAGTAATACAACGATTTTAAATTATACTTATAGGTATTTACCTATATGTAGATGTTAATATAAAAAATTAATTCCATTTTTATAACTACACAAATTATTTAGAGGTTTAAATAAAAATATAAAATTTCCATTTTTTTAGGTTCCTGCCTGTATTTATATACATTTAAATACAAAATCTCATTTCTGTTGTTATAGGTATGTACCTGTATATACAAATAAATTGATTTTCATTTTTATATGTATGTACCTGTATATTCACATTTAAGTAAAAAAAAATAATTGCATTTTTATAGGTATGCACCACTAAATAGATATTTGTATAAAGAAGTTTATGGACATTTATATAAGCATATTCCTGTATATAGATGTTAAAATAAAAACATATGTTTTTTCAATTTTATAGCTATGTAAATATATACACACGTTTAAATAAAAAAATTATACAAATATGCACATATATGTAGACATTTAAATAAAAAAATTTAATTAAATTTCTATAGCTATGTATCTGTATATTATAGTTTTGATTTAAACATTTATTAATTTTTTATAGATATATACCTATATATAAATATAATTAAAAATTATCTATTTTCATTTTTGTAGGTATGTACCTATATATAGGCATTAAAATAATGTTTGTTATATTTATAGGCAAATATCTAAATATATATACTTTTAAAAAAATATTTAATTTTTTTTTGGTTTAAGTACAAATAAATAGACGTTTAAATAAAAAAATATTTCCATTTTATAGGTATGATCTATATATAGATGTTTTAAAAAAATGTATTTCCATTTTATATGCATTAATATATATAAATGTTTAAATAAAATATTTTATTTCCATTTTTATAGACACAAAACTAGTAATAGAAATTTAAAGAAAAATATTAGATTTCCATTTTGTATATGTAACTGTATATTAAAGTTTAAATAAAAACATATTCCATATAGGTATTTACCTTTATATATACATTCATATAAAACCTATTTATGTCAATTTTTTAAGGTACATAACTGTATCCAGATATAAAAATTATTTCATTTAAATTTCTCTTGTTATGTGCCACTATTTATATATTAAAATAAAAAAATATTTCCTTTTTTATAGGTACAGACCAGTAGATAGTGATGTTTAAAATAAAAAATGTATTTACATTTTTATACATACTCATATATAGCCATTTATATAATTTTTAAATTTTTATAAATACATAGTTATATAGACGTTTTAAATAATTTTTTTTTATTTTTATATTTATGTTCCTTTATATAAATGCTTAAAGAAAAATCTCTTTTATTATAGGTGCATGCTTGTATATAGCCCTTAAAATAAAAATATCATATTTCCAATTTTATAGGTACATAATAAATTATATTGATGTTAAAAAATAAAAACATAGTTCTATTTTTAGGTTTGTACCTGTAAATAGGCATTATAAGAGAAAAACTTTATTTTCAATTTTATAGATATGCTTTTGTTTATAGCCCTTATAAAAATTATTTCCTAACATATAAGTTTAAATTAAAAAAAAAATTATTTCAAATTTTACAGGGTAGTGTCTGTAAATAGACGTTTAATAAAATATTTTTTTCAATTTTAATAGATTCATACCTATATATAGATGTTTAAATATAAATATTTTATTTATAATTTAATAGGTACGAAGGTATAAATAGAAATATAAATAAAAATATTTCCCTTTTAATACATATGTACTTATATATTGACATTTTTTAAAATCATTTTATTACCTTTTTATAGGTACATACTTATATAAATGTTACTATCATTATATTTATTTCAAAATTAAAGGATACATAACACTATAAAGAGGTTTAAATAAAAGTAATTAATTTACATATTTATAGGTGCATGCCTCTATTTATCCCTTTAAATAAAATTAATTTATTTATGTTTTAACATGTGTGTACCAATATAGATATATAATTAAATTTTTCTTTCCATTTTCATATATAGAATTTAAACAAAAACTATAATTATCCATTCTTGAGTATGTAACTGTATAAACATTTTTAATCAAAAAACTTTTTGCATTTTATAGGTATGTACCTGTATATAGACATTTAAATAAAAACAATTTATTTGTATTTTTATACGTACATACCTGCACATAGATGTGTAAAAAAGTTTCTTTCCAATTTAAAGGTATGTGCCTATATTTATATGTTTCAATAAAATAATTTTATTTCCATTTTAATTGCCTTGTACCTATAGTTAGACATTTAAATAACTTTTTATTTCCATTTTTAAAATACGTAATTATGTATAGAAATATAAATAAAAATGAAATATTTTCCTTTTGTAGATATGTAAATGTTAATACGCAGTAAAAAAAAACAATTTCCATTTTTATGGGTATGTACCTATATACAGACATTAAAATAAAAACAATTTATTTCTATTTTATAGGTATGTACCAAAATATAGATGATTAAAAATTATTTTTATAAACATTTTTAGGTACATATTTATGCATTTAAATATAGATTTTCATAGGAACCTGTATGTAGATGTTTAAATAAATATTAATATTTATTTTTTTGTAGGTATGTACCAGTATATAGACGTTTCAATAAAAAAAGTTTATTTTATTTTAATAGGTATATAGATTTTATTAAAAGAAATTTATTCCCATGTTATATATACATATACATATGTGTC
The DNA here is from genome assembly GCA_029891345.1 of Dryococelus australis. NCBI lineage: Eukaryota > Metazoa > Arthropoda > Insecta > Phasmatodea > Phasmatidae > Dryococelus > Dryococelus australis. The sequence goes on along the minus strand of CM057009.1, from coordinate 229,953,448 downwards.
TATGTTAAATTGAAAACACTTATTGCCATTTTAATAGGTTCCTATATATATGTTCAAATAAATAAATTTTTGTCATTTGTATATGTATGTACATTTACATAGATGTTTAAATAAAAACTAATAATTTAAATTTTTAAGGGTCATAACTTTATATAAAGCTTTAAAAATAATTTTAATCAATTTTCGTAATATGTTTCCCTGCTCATAGTTTGAAATAAAACAAAATACATTTTTATAGATAACAATATTTAGATGTTTAAACAAAAAAAAGAATTTTCATTTTTGTAGGTACATACCTGTATAAAAACATTTGAATAAAACAGTTTATTTACATTTTTATACCCATGTTTATATGTAGCTACCTATATGTAGACGTTTAATAAAAAATTATTCACAATTTTATAGATTCTTGTAAAAAAAATATATATATACATATATATGTTTAAGTAAAACAATTTATTTGTATTTTTATATGTATGTTTAAATAAAATAATTATTTCAATTTTTTTATTTACATACATAAATATATATGTGTAAATATTTTTTCCCATTTTTATAGTTATGTACCTATATATAAACATTTAAATATATATTTATGTGTATGTACCTATATATAGATGTTTTAATGAAAATTCGTATGTTACTGTATAAAAGTGTTTAAATACAAAAAGTTTACATCCAATGTTATAGGTATGTTCTTGTACATAATGGTGTAAATAATTATTTGCTATATATAGATGCTTAAATAAAATATTAATTTCAATTTTTATACGTATATACTTGAATAAAGATGATTATAAACAAATGTATTTATATTTTGATGTGCACGTACCTGTATACAGACGTTTATATAAAATTAATTAATTCACCTTTTTAAAGGTACCTTCTTGTATATGCGCATTATAAACATTTAAATAAAAATTAATATTTCCATCTTTACAGGAATGTACCTCTACATAGACTTTACCTTTACATATGATACATTTATTTCTATTTTTACCTATGTGTACCAATACATAGATGTTTAAATATAAATTTTATTTACATTTTTATAGATCTATGACTATATAAAGACTTTCAAATGAAAATAATTGCATTCCATTTTTGAGTATATAACTGTATATACATATTTGCTTACAAAAAAGACTGTTTCAATTTTATAGGTACATACCTTTATATAGATGGTTAAAAAAATTCTTTCCATAATTATAGGTATGAGCCTATATTTATGTTTCAATAAAATACATTTATTTTCGTTTTTATAGGCATGTTCCTATGTACAGACATTTAAATAAATATTTTATTTCAATTTTAATGACACAGGATTATATATAGACATATAATTAAAGTAATAGATTTCCAATATTTTTAGCAATGGAAATTTATATACACGTTATAATAATAAATATTATTTCCATTTTTGTGGGTAAAGTACCTGTATATAGATATTAAAATAAAAACAATTTATTTCGAATTTATTGGTAAGTGCCTAAATATAGATGTTTAAAAATAATTTATTTCGATTTTCTTAGGTATGTATCCCTGCTCATAAATTAAAATTTAAAAAATGTTTACATTTTTAAAGTAAACAATATGTAGACATTTAAATAATTTTTTCCATTTTTGCAGGTATATAGATGTTTGAATAAAATAAGTTTATTTCCATTTGGATTCCCATGTTTGTATGTACCTACCTATATGTAGTCATTTATTTAAAAAAATTATTAAAATTTTTATAGGTTCCTATATATATATATATATATATATATATATATATATATTTATTTATTTATATTTTTAAAGGGACATACCTATATATAGATGTTTAAATAAAAATCAATTTTTCCAATTTTTATTTACATACATATATATTTTTTTCTATAGTTTTGTACCTGTAAATTGACATTTAAATATATTTTTATGTGTACGTACTATATATAGATGTTTGAATAAATAATTGTACTATATTGTTTAAAAGCATTTAATAGAAAAAGGTTAACTCCAAATTTATAGGTAAGTTCTTGTAAATGGAAGTATATGAAATTTATTTCCTATATAGAGGCTATATAATAAAAAATTTATTTCAGTCATTATAGGTACATACTCGAACATAGATGTTTAATTAAGAAATTTATATCCATTTTCTTAGGTACCTTATTATACATAGATGTTTAAATGAAATTATTTAATTTCTAATTATGTAAGTATGCACATATACACATTTAAAAAAATTATTTAAATTTTTCTTGGTATGTACCTAAAGAAGATGTTAAAAAGATTTTAATTGCAATTATATATATACATTTAAGGAACAAAATTCTATTTCATTTTAACGGTATGTACCAGTTTAAAGATGTTTAATTAAAAACATTCAATCTCCTTTTTTGTAGTGGCTTACATATATATATATATATATATCAATTATTTCCATTCTTATAGGTATTTATCTATATATAGACATTTGAACATTTTTATTTCTATATTATAGGTACCTGTATATAGATGCTTAAATAAAAATAAAATTATTATATTTTTCATTTATCTGTATGTATACATTTAAATAAAAAAAAATATTTCAATTTTTATAACAACATACCTGTATATCGATGTTTAAATAGAAAAATATTTTCAAATATTCATAGGCACTTTCCTATAAAATGTATATATGTTTTTAAATCTATCTACTATGTTAATAGATATATATAGGCTAATAAGTGAAACAATTTAGTTTTATATTAATGGGTACATACCAGTATATAATTGTTAAAATAAAAATGTTTTTACCATTTTTATTGGCACAAACCTGTATATAGATGTTTAAATTAAAATAAGTTTTTATTGTTTATATATATATATATATATTTATATATATAGACATATAATTAAAATGCATTTCAATTTTTGAGGATACATAACTGCATATACAGATATAAATAAAAAACATGATTTCTATTCTTATATATGCATACCTATATGTAGATATTTAATAATAAAAATTATTTCCATTTTTATTTTCTACCTTTATAAGAAGCTTAATTAAAAAGAATTATATCCAATTTATAGGTATGTACCAGCATATAAACATTAAAATAAATTATTTACCTTTTCATAGGTGCATGCCTCTATTTATAAATTTCTATAAAATTAGTTTCTTGCCATTTTATAGGTATCTACCAATATATAAACATTTAAATAAGACATTAAATTCCATTTCTATTTATACACTGCAATATATGGTAATTCAAGAGAAATAATTGATTTCCAATTTTTTAGGTATATAATTGTATATGCACATTTAAATATAAATGTCTATTTACATATTTATTGGTATGCACCTGTATATAGACGTCTAGGTAAAATCAATTTGTTTCCATTTTTATAGGAACGTACCTTCAATGTATCTAGGGACTTGCCCTATTATTGTATGTAAATAAAACAAGTTGATTTACATTTGTATAGGTACCTGTATGAAGACATTTAAATAAAAATTTATATTTACATTATTGTAGGTACGTAATTGTGTATAGACATTTTAATAAAAAAAAAGTTTATTTCCATTTTATAGGTACATATACATTTAATAAAGTAAATTTATTCCCATATAAATGTGCATATCTATACATAGATTTGTAATTTAAAAAAGTGATTTCCATTTTTATAGGTTCATCCCTCTATTTATACGTTTCACTAAAATAAATTAATTTTCATTTTATAGATACATATATATATAAAGAATTTTATATTAAAAAATATTTCAATATTTTAGGTTAAGTACATATAATAGAGGTTTATATGAAAAAACTACTTTCCCTTTTTATAAGTACATATCTATTTATAGATGTTTAAATAAAAAAGTATACCAATTTATAAATATGTACATACATAGAGCCCTAAAAATTAATTTCCATTTTTCTAGTTACACACATATAAAGACATTTTAATAAAAAAATATTATTCATATTTATATAGGTATGTTTATATATAAAGATATATATATATTTACATATATATATATTTAATGACAGTTTTATTGATACATATGTAAAGATTGATGTTTAAATAAAAAATTCCCCATTTCTTTTTTATATGTATATAGATATTAAAATAAAAATTATTTATATTTTTATTTGTTAGTACCTAATTATATAGAAATTCAAATAAAAAAATTATTTAATTTTTATAGCTACATAAGTTTGTATAGACAAGTTAAAAAAGTAATTTCATTTCTACAGGTATACCTTTTTGTAGACATTTAAATCAAGAATTTTTTTCATTTAATAGGAACGTTTATATATACGTTTAAATATAACAAATTATTATCTTTTTTATAGGTATATATTTGTATAAAGATTTTAAAAAATTTATTTCCATTTTTATAGATACGTGCTTCTATTTATACATTTAAATAAAAATATTAATTTCCATTTTATATGTATATACCTATATATAGATGTTTAAATAATAAATATCATTTCAATTTTTATAGATACATAACTATATATAGAGGATTAAACCAAAATAATAGATTTCCATTTCTTAGGTACATAACACTACATATACATATATATACCAGTATATAGTTGTTTAAATAAAAAAATTATTTCCATTTAATAGTTACATACCTTTATATAGACGTTTAAAAAAATATATTTTGTTTGTTCAAATAAAAGAAATTTGTTTATATTTTTATTGATAAGTAATTATATATATATTTGGAGATTTTATTTAAAAAAATTACAATTCCATTTTATAGCTACTAACCTATATAAAGATACTAAAATGAAGAAAATAATTTTCATATAATTAGGGACTTTCTTATATATAAATGATTAAATAAAAAACCATTATTTATATTTTTAAAAGTATGTTCCTATATTAGAGATTTAAATTTAAAACATTATTTGAATTTTTATTTTTATGCATCTATAATAGCATAAATAAAAATAAAATTAGTTTTTTTATAGGTACATACCTATATGAATACATCTTCAAATAAAAAATATGCTATATACATTTTTATGGTTACCTACCTAAATATGTATTTATACACATTGAAATTTAAATAACGTATTTCCATCTTTATAGCTCATTACCTATATAGACAAGTTTAAATAAATAATTTCTTTTTTGTAGGTACTTACCTATATATAGATATAAAATTAGAAATAAACGAATGAACATTTATATAGTTTTGCACATATTTTTAGATGCCAAAATAAAAATGTTCCATCCATTTTATAGGTACATACCTATATATAGACTTTAAATTAAAAAATGTCTTTCCTTTTTAATAGGTATGCGCATATAAATATACATTTAATATAAAAGTTTCTATTTCCAATTTAATATTTAAGTACCTATATATAGATATAAAAAATATTGTTTCCATTTCTATACATACAGACGTTAAAATAGATTTTTAAAATTTGTTTATGTATATACCTATATATACACAATTAAATAAAAAATATTATTACAAATTTTATAGATCCCTAACTATATATAAAGGATTAAATAAAAATAATCGATTTCCATTTTTATGAACATGTATGTATATTATGTACATGTATGTATTTTATGAACATGTATGTATGTAATTAAAAATTTTATTTCTATTTTTTAGGTATGTACGTATATTTGAATAGAATATAAGAACATGTTTTAAATATTTGTAGGTACTTATATATATATATGTTTTATTTAAAAAATTATTTCCATTTTTATAGACATATATATTTGTTTTTTAATTTTAAAAGAATATTTAGATTTAAATGTGTATGTACCTATATATAGTTTTGAAATTAAAACCAAAATATTTCCATATTTATAGGAAAGTACCTTTATATAGATGTAAAAATATTATTTCCATTTTATAGGTATGCACCTGTACATATATGTTGAATAAAAAAATGGTTTCCATTTTTATAGGAACGTACCTCTATATATATATATATATATATATATATATATATATATATATATATGATAAAATTTAAAAAAATTATTTCCATTTTTATTGATACAAAATTATATATATTAAAAATGTTAGATATCCATTTTTATGTATGCACTTGTATATATATATATATATATATATATATTATTTTTCAAAAAGATTTCCATTTTTATTGGTATATACTTGTATATAGTTGCTTAAATAAAAACAAATTAATTCCATTTTTATTGGCACATACCTGAATACAGACATTTAAAAAGAAAAGATAATTTCCATTTGTATAGTTACATTCATTTGTATAGAAGTTTAAGAAAATTTACACCAATGCATATATGGCTCAAAAAATTAGTTCCTTGTTTATAGTTACATAACTGTACATAGACGTTTGATATACAAATTTATTTCGATTTTATAGGTATGTACCTACTTAACTAATTTTTTTTTTCATTTTATAGGTACCTGTATACAGAGATTTAAATTTAAATAATTAATTTATATTTTTATAGGTACCTGTATCTAGATGTTTAAATAAAAAAAAGTTTAGTGAATATTTATATGTACACGCCTAAATATATGTGTTTAAATAGAAACATTTTATTTCCATTTTATAGGTATGTACCTTTATATATATACGTTCATAAAGAAATTCTTTCCATTTTTATAAGTACCTGTACATAGACTGATAAATAAAAAAGGTTTTTTTCCATTTTTATATTTATGTACATATTTTTATTATATATGCACCTATATATAATTTATATATATAAATAAAACATTTAATTAAAAGTATTTTATTTCCAATTTTAGAGTTGTGTACCTATATATAAAGATTTTAATTTAAAGGGTATTTCTATTTTTAGGTACGTGACTATATTATTCGTGCAAATAAAAAATTATTTTAAGTTTTATAGTACCTATATATATGTATATATGTATATATATATATACATACATACATATACACACACATTAAAATTAAAAAATTATATTCCATTTTTATAGTTCCATACATATATGGTGACATTTCAATTTTTTTTTTTTTTTAGATTTTAGTATACATGTTCTTTTATATAGACATTAAAATAAAAACATATCCATTTTTATAGGTAAGTACTTAAATTCATGCAAATAAAAAAAATATGTTCATTTTAATATGTACATACCTAGATATATAATTTTTTTACATGTATTAACCTATATATACATTGTTAAAAATAATATTTCCATTATCATACTTACGTACCTGTATATATATACATTGAAATTAAGCTATTTATTTTACAATATTATTGGTATATGCAGACAATTAAATAAAAAATTATTTCCTTTTTTAGGTGATTATATATATTTATATAGTGATTTAAATAAAAAACGGTTGTGTTTTTAAATGTACATACATATATAAATATAGATTTCAAATAAAAAATATTTTTTCTCTCAGTTTTAATAGGTTGCATGTATAAATAGTCATTTAAATTTAAAAAATTAGTTTCCAGTTCAACAGCTAAGTAGCTATATGTATATATATATATATATATATATATATATATATATATATATGCGTGTGTGTGTGTGTATATTTAAATATAATAAATTTATTTCAGTTTTTATAGGTACATACCTAAATACATATAGAAATTTTATTAACGAATTTATTTCCATTTTTATAGGTATGTACATATAAATAGGCATTAAAAAATGTATATCCATGTTTATATACGTACCTATAAATACATATTTAATTATGTATTTTTAAAATTTTTGTATGAATGTGCCTATATATATGTTTAAATAAAAAAAATATTTCGCATTTTCTTTTGTACATACCTAATATATAGATGTTTAATATAAAAAAAAGTAATTCCCATTTTAATAAGTGCATATTTGAATATAGACGTTAACAAAAATGTATTTCCATTTTTATAGGTATATATGTCTATTTCTATGTTTAAATAAAATAAATTTAATTTTTATAAGAATGTAGCTATGTATAGACATAAAAAATGTTTCATTTAAATTTTTATAGATACATAACTATATAAATATTTATATAAAAATATTTGATTTCCATATTTTAGATACATATCAGTATAATCACTTTAAATAAAAAATATTTCCATCTTAATAAGTACGCATTTATAAATAGACATTCAAATTAAAATTTTATTTTCCAATTTATGTAGACATTAAAATGAAAAAAAAAATATTTATTTCAAGTTTTGTAGGTACATACCTATATATAGTTATTAAAAAAAATTCTTTCCATTTTAATAAGTAGATATGTATAAATAGACATCGAAATAAAATTTTTTATTCCCAATTTTATAGGTAAGTGCCTATATATAGACATTAAAAATATTCATTTGAGCTTTGTAGGTACATACCTACGAATGAACATTTAATAAAAATATTATTTCCATTTTTATGTGATTAATGTCTCTTTTTATATATTTAAATAAAATAAATATGTTTCCAATTTTATAGGTATGTACCTATATATGGATGTTTAAATAAAAAAATTATTTCAATTTTTATAGACACATAAATTTATATAAATTAAAAAATATAAATACTAGATTTTCATTTTTTAGGTACGTATCACTATATATCCACTTAAATATAAAAAATTATTTCAATTTTCATAGGTACATGAGTGTATATACCCTGTAGTGCCACGGGCACTCTGCAAGCATTCCAGTTCAGAGAGACAACATTTTAGTGAAGTATTTTTACAACATATCAAGTTCTGCGGTGCCAGAAACAGGAAGCTGAATGATCTGTAGTACTGCCTGCGGTGATTTCAGCACCGTTACTACTATTGCTAACCACTTTTGACGGGAAAAACGTCTTGTTATTCACGGTATTTTCGTCCTATGACCCCTGGAATCACATGCTGTATCACGCACTATTTCCCCATCACATGATTTCAATACCACACTTTAGAGCCGTATGCAAAGTTTCAGTTCATTGGTTGACGCCCTAACCTTGCTCTCCTTGGCGACTCTTCTCGCCCTGACTTCTCATTGGTGAGAGACTGCTCATGCGCGACTTCTTGGTGGAGGGAGTCTTCTCCCCACTACACTCATGTTATTTATTATGCCATGCACGGCCTAAGGAAGAGAGACTTCAGCAGAGGACACCAGAGACTACACATCACCGCCTGGGACGACTGGCCTGAGCTGCGCTGAGACTCCACTCCACTTCACCACCGCAATCATATCATGTCATTGCTTCCATTGCCGTTATTAGTTTCTTTTATATCAACAATTCCCATGTCGTCTTCCACCACATCGCCAAGTAAGTAAATGTATAATTAAAAGTGTAACACTTTCTTGAATGATTTAATTAACAATGTTAAATTGACTTAGAGTATTTCTTATTGAGTGTTTGTGCTCAGCCGCAGACCGCTAGGGCACCAAATCCCATTGGATAAAAAATGACTATTTCCATCTTTATAGGTATGTGCTGGTATATATACGTTTAAAAAATTATTTTCATTCTGCTAGGCACGTACCTCTATTTATACATTGCCATTAAAAAAATATTTATTTCTTATTTTATAGGTATATAGCTGTATTTAAATGTTTAAATAAAATACATTTTTTACCATTTTTATATGCATAGTACCTGTATGTAGTAGTTCAAAAATATTTATTTCCTTTTTTATAGTTACATGCCTCTAATTATATGTTTAAATAAAAGAAATTTGCGTTCCATTTTTATAGGTATGTACGTATATATAGATGTTAAAAAAATATTAATACATTTATAGGCATGTACCTATATATATGATAAAATAAAATAAGTTTTTTTAATCATTTTTATAGGTTTAGTACCTATATATAGTTGTTTTAATTTAAAAAAAAATTTTATTTAATAGTTACGTACCTGTGTATAGAAGTTTTAATAAAAACAATTTATTGGCATATTTAGAGGTATGTTGCTGTATATACATGTTTGAATCAACAAAAATCATTTATGCTTTTATAGGTAATTAAATATATAAATATGTTTAAATAAAAATTCTAGTTCCATTTTTTATAAATTCATATATTATATACACATTTAAATAAAATATATATCCCATTTTTATAGGTACTTACCGGAATACAGACATTTAAATATAAAAAAAATATATATTTCCATTTTTATAAGTACATACCTGTATATAAATGTAAAAAAAAATTTATTTCCATTTTTACATGTACATGCCTCTAGTAATACGTTTCAATAAAAAAAATTTATTTTTCCATTATTAATGGGACAAATCTATATTTAGACATTCAAATAAAAAAATTATTTCCGATTTTATAGGCATGTACGTAAATATAGCTGTTTAAATAATTAAATTTCATTTTCTTCTTTATAGGTGTGTACTTGATATAAGGGTTTTAATAAAACTTATTTACTTGCCCTTTTTAGGCATGTATCTGTATAGAGACATTAAAATAAAATAAAAATATATTTTCATCTATGTAGGTACAAATCTATATATAGATGTAAAATAAAAATAAATTATTTCTATTTTATAAGTAGACTAGTATACAGACATTAAAAAAAGTTCTTCCATTTTTATAGTTTCGTACCTGTATACAGATATTTTAATTTAAAAAAATGTTTCATTTTTATATGTATGTACCTGTATACAGACATCAAAAAATAATTTATTTCATTTTTTATAGGTTCATAAATCTATTTATACATTTAAATTAAAAGATTTTATTTCCATTTTTATAGGTGCATATCTGTATAAGGACATTTAAATAATTTATTTTAATTTTTATAGGAACATGCATGTATAAAGACATTTCAAAAATTTATCTGCCATTTTGTAGGAACATGCATCAATTTATATGTTTAAATAAATGAAATTGATTTCCATTTCTAAGGCATATACCTTCATATAAATGCTTAAGTTAAAGTATTGTTTCAATTTTAATAGATACATAAATTACATAGATGTCTAAATAAAAATAGGCCTGAATATACACATTAAAGTAAAATATTTAGAGCCATTTTATTGGTACGTACACATTTAAATAATATATATATTTCCTTTTTATTAGTACTTACCTGTATAAAGATATTTAAAAAATTTATTTTCATTTTATAGCCACATGCCTCTATTTATGCATATCAATAAATTAAATATATTTCAATTTGTACAGGTATGTACCTATAAATATACATCAACATGCACATAAACATAGACATGTATGTGCCTCTATTAAAATGATTCAATAAAATAAAGTTTATTTCCATTTTTATAGGCAAATATCTAAATTTAGACGATTAAATAAAAAAATATTTCCATTTGTATAGATATATATATATACATATATATTTAAATAAAAATATTAGGTTTATATGTTTAGGTGTGTACTTGTTTATACGTCTGTAAATAAAGAAAAAAAATCCATTTTTAAAGAGACATAAATTTTATACATGTTTAAATAAAAATATTAGAGTTCCTTCATTTAGGTATGTACCTCTCGAAATTCATTCAAATAAAAAATATTTATTTCCTTTAATAAAGACACCTGACAGTATATACACATTTAAATTAAAAACATTCATCCCATTTTTATAGGTACATAACTGTACACAGACATTTAAATTAAAAACTTATTTCCATTTTATTGGTATGTGCCTGTATACACACATTTAAATAAGAAAATGTTTCCATTCTTATAGGTACATACTTTTATATATAGGTTTAAATATAACATGTATATTCTTTTTTACAGGTTACCCATCGAAGACGTTAAAAAAAATTATTTCAATTTTATAGGTAAATATATCTATTTATCCATTTAAATAAAAATATTTATTTCCATATTTATGTATGTAATATGTGTATGTGGTGTGTTTTGAAAAATATATTTCCATTCTGCTAAGCATGCACCTATATATATAAATTTTAATAAAAGAAATTTATTTCCATTTTTGAAGCAACCTGTATATAGAATTTCAAATAAAATTGTATATTTCCATTTTTAAGGTACATATATGTATATAGACACTAAAATAAAAATATTTATAACATGTTTGAATAAAATATTTTTTGTTACCATTTTATAGGTATAATACTTGTATGTAGTTGTGTAAATAAAGAACAGTTTAACAGTTATGTGCGTTTATATAGATTTTTAATAAAAAAAATTATTTCCATTTTTATATGTACATACCTGTTTATTAAAAATTTATTTCCATTTTTATAGGTACATGCATTTATTTATATGTTTAATTAAAATTAATTTATTTCCCTTTTTAAGGTATATACATATATATAGATGCTTAATTGAAAAACTATATTTCCATTTTTATAAAAACATGCTATATATAGAGGTTAAGTCAAAATAAAAGATTCCCATTTTATAGGTACATACAGGAAGTTACACATATATATAAAAAAATATTTACATTTATATATGTTCATACATGTATATAGACGTTTAAATAAAAAAAATCTTTCCTTTTTATAGGTCCATACCTGTGTATAGACGTTAAAAAAAATTATTTTCATTTTATAGGTAAATGCCTCTATTTATACATTTAAAAAATATGCATTTATTTCCATTTTTATAGATATGTGCCTGTATATACATATTTTGATTTTGAACATTAATTCCCTTTTTATTGGTATGTACCTATATGTAAGATTTAAAATGGAAAAAAAAGTGTATTTACATTTTTATAGGTACATGTTAGTACATACGCTTAAAACAATTATTTCTTATATTATAGGTGCATACCGGTATACACAAGTCTAAATATAATTATTTTATTTCTAATGTTATAGGAATGAACCTGCATGTAGAAATTAAAATTTTAAAGAAATATTAACGTCTTTATAGGTTCGTTCAGTAATATCTAGTTTAAAATATATAAAAAATTACAATTCCATTATTATAGGTACTTACCATTATATAGGTAATTAAAAAAAGCATTTCGATTTATTTAGGTACATTATTATATACAGATTTAAAAATAATAACAATTATTTCCATTTTATAGGTATGTACATATATAGAAATTTCAATAAGAAGTTTTCATTTTCATTTTTTGATAGGTACCTTTATATAGACATTTATATAAAAATTTAATTATAATTTTTAAGGAACATGCATATAAATAGTCGTTTTATAAAAAATTTATTTCCATTTTTATAGGTACTTGCGTACATATTGTTGTTTAAAAAAATTATTTATATTTTATAGCTATGTAACTATATTATATATATGTTTAAATAAAAATAATTCAATTCTATTTTATAGGTACATGCCAATATCTTGTTGGTTAAATCATATTTTTTTCAAATTTAGTAAATAATGTACATTTATATTGAAAATTAAATTTAAAAAATTCAAAATTTTGTTTCTATATACCTAAATATAAGCAATAAAATGCAAATAAATATTTCCACTTTTATATGTATGTACCTTTATATAGACGCTTAAAAAGAAAAAGTTTATTTCATTTTCATATACACATTTAAAAAAATATAGTTTTATAGCTACCTGTATATAGATGTTTAAATAGTTTTTTTTACCATTTTAATTGGTCTAATATTTGCATGTAGTTGTTTAAATTTAAAAAAAATGATTTAGTGTAACAGTTATATACCTTTATATAGACATTAAATTTAAAAAAATTATTTTCATCTTTATATGTACATACTTATATAAAGATGTTAAAAAGATTTCTTTCAATTTTTTAATTACTAGCATCTATTTATATGTTTAAATAAAATAAATTTATTTCCTTTTTTGAGGTATATACGTACATATAGATACTCAAATAAAAATATTATTGTCATATTTATAAATATATAAATCATATAAATGTCAAATAAAAAAACTAGATTTCCATTTTTTTAAGGTACGTATTAGTTTAACTAAAAAAAATAGTTTTGGTTTTATTGGCCTGTATATACATGTTTAAATTTTAAAAAATGAATTCCATTCTTATAGGTACGTACTTATGTACAGACATTTAAATTAAAAATATATATTTCCATTTTCTTAGGAACATACAATGTATATAGACATAACCAATACTATTTCCATTTTTATAGCTAAATGACTATTTATTCGTTTCAATAACTTAAATTTATTTTAATTTTTTTAGGAAGTACCAATATATAGTCATTTAAAAAATAAAATTATTTGCAATTTTACTGATACATAACTATGTATATACATTTAAATAAAAATATTACACTTCCATTTTTAGGAATATACATGTTTAAAAAAACTTTTTCCACTTTTATCTGTATATACCAGTATATAGATGCTAAGAAAACTATTTATTTCCATTTTATAGGTACGTGAGTCTATTTATAAGTTTAAATAAAAACATTTATTTCCATATTTATAGATATGAAGCTAAATATACATGTTTTAATAAAATATATTATTTAAAATTTTTTATATGCACCTATATATATATATATATATAGAGAGAGAGAGAGAGAGAGAGAGAGAGAGAGAGAGAGAGAGAGAGAGAGAGAGAGAGAGAGAGAGAGAGATTCAAATAAAAATATCAGATTTAAATTTTTTTTACATACATATCTATTTATTTCTTTATTTATTGATTTTTAAATAAAGAATTGTATTTCAATTTTATGGATAAATCTCTGAATACATACGCGTTTAAATAAAAATAATAATTCCATATTTTTATGTAGATATCTGTATACAGACGTTCAAATAAAAATAATTATTACTATTTTATACGTACATACCTGTATATACACATAAAAAATATATTTCCATTTATATATGTACATACCTGTACACAGACATTTAAATGAAAAAATTATTTCCATTTTATAGGTACATACATGTATATAGACATTTAAATAATTAATTTCAATTTTTATAAATACGTGTCTATTTATATGTTAAAAAAGTTTATTTCCATATTTATAGGTATGTAATTATAAATATATGTTTTAAAAAAATATTAAATTTTCATTTTTTAGTTACATGCCCCTATAAATATACATTTAAATAAAAAATTATATTTACATTTTTATGGCTACATACCTCTATATACACTTTTAAATAGAGAAAATATTTACATTTATATGTGTTATTACATGTCTATAGACATTTAAATAAAAATATTGATTTACTTTTTTATGGGAACATGCCTGTATATAGACATTAAATTTTTTTCCCCATTTTTATAGGTATTTGCCACTATTTATTTGTTTCTATAAAATAAATTCATTTAAATTTGTATAGGTATGAATAGGCGTTTAAATAAAAGATTTAATTTCTATTTTTATACATGCAAAACTATATATAGACATTTAGATAAAAATATTAGGTTTCAATTTTTGAGCTGTGTATTTGTATATACATGCTTGAAGAAATAAACAGTTTCCCTTTTTAAAGGAACGTACATGCATAGACATTAAAATAACAATTTATTTCCGTTTGTATAGGTATGTACCTGTATAAAGTCGTTAAATAATTATTTATTTCAATTTTTTCTAGGCACATTACCCCAATTTAACTATTTAAATAAATAAAATTATTTCTATAATATAGGTACCTGTATATAGATGTTTAAAAAATGATTTCCAATTTTTATAGGAGATTTAAATAAAAAAAATTTATTTCCATTTTTTAGGTATATAGAGAAATATTTTAAAAATTATTCCCATGTGTATGTGTCCTACCTATACATCAAACTTTAATAAAAAAATATGTTTTCTATATTTATAGGTACCTGTAAATATTCGAAAAAAACTTATTTCCAAATTTATAGTAATGTACCTGTATATAGATGTTAAATAATTGATTTCCTCTTTTTATAGGTATGTGCCTCTATTTATACATTTAAATAGAAAATGATTTCCATTTTTATAGGTTGAACATATATATATAGATGTTAAAATAAAACATTTTACTTCCATTTTTACAGATATATTACTATATAAAGACATTTAAATACAAACATTATATATCCATTTTTTAGCACATGCCTATATATACATTTAAAAAGACAATTTCCATGTTTATAGGTACCTATCTGTATATAGACGTTTAAGTAAAAACATTTATTTCCATTTTAATACTTATGTGCCTGTATATATATGTTTAAAAATAATGTATTTCAATATTTCTTGGTATGTGCCCCTTTTATACATTAAAATAAAAAAAATATTTACATTTTCATAGGTACTGGTCTATAGAAATTATGTTTTTAAATTTTATAACCATTTTACAGGTATATACCAATGTATATAGACGTGTAAATAAAATAACTTTTTTATATTTTTATAGGGACATGCCTATATATAGACAATAAAATAAAAATTTATTTCTTTTTTTATAGACGCATACATTATATAGATGTTTAAATAAAAATATTAGATTTTCTTTCTTTATGTATGTGCCTCTAAATATTTGTCTAAATAAACATATTTATTTCCTTTTATATAGGTACATGCCTATATATATGTGTTTAAATAAAAACATTCATTCTATTTTATAGGTACGTAACAGTACACAGACATGTAAATAAAAAATAATATTTCTATTTTTATAGTTGCATGCCTATTTTTATTTCCATTTAAATAGGTATGTACCTATTATTCTACATATCAGAGTTTAAAAAAACTATATTACTTCCATTTTATAGGTACTGACCTGTATATAGATGTTTAATTAAAACATATATTTCCATTTTTATTGGATCATATGTATGTACCTATGAAAAAGGAAATATTATTTTTATTTTGATATGTACATATATATAGTTACGTGCCTACAAAAGAGAAAATAATTTACTTTTGTCAACATCTATTATTTATTATGTTCCCATAAAATTTTGGAATAATTAATTTTAAATTTGGATGTACCTATAAAAATGGGAATATATATTTTTTTATTTTAACAACTATATGTATATGCCTATAAAATGTAATAAAATTTTTCTTTTTAAATGTCTATATACATGTACACACCTATAAAAATTGAAATAATATATCTTTATTTGAACATCTATACACAAGTACATACCAAAAAAAATCTGAAATAATCATTTTTATGTTGATGTGTATATGTAGGTTTGTACCTATAAAAAGAAAATTACTTTTTATTACACACATATATATATATGGGTCCATACCTAAATATTGGAAATAATTTATTATTAGTTACAAATCTATATATAGGTATGTATTTATAGAAATTTATAGAAATGGAACAATTACTTTTTATTTAATCATCAACATATATTATTAAATGTATTAAAAGAGAATAAAGTTTTTCTATCAAAACCTCTATTGATTTATTTAAACACCTATATACATTTTGAAATTAATTGTTTTAATTTAACTATCTATATTTAAGTACATAGCGATAAGAAGGGAAATACACACATTTTTTTTATTTAAATGTCTATACACATGTACCTAATAAAATAAAATAAATATTATTAAGTTGTGTATACAGGTATACAACTATTTAAACATCTGTATACAAGTATGTACCAATAAAAAAGGAATATTTTTTTTAAATTTTAACATCTATATATAGATTCCCATATATATGTAAAGTATTTTTTAATGTAAACTTCTATATATAAGTACAAACCATTAAATATTTAAATAACTTTATTTATTTTAAATGTCTATGCGTAGGCATATACCTATAAAAATGGAATAAAATATTTCTTTTGAAACATCTTTATATAGGCATGTACCAAGAAAAATTAAATTATTTTTTTACATGTATATATAAATACCTATAAAAATGGAAAAACATTTTTTATTTTTCTATATACCTCTAAATATGTAAATAAACGTTTTTTATTTATATATATATTCAGCTATGTACCTATAAACATGCAAATTAAAATATATTTTAACATCTATATAGAGAAACATATCTATAAAATGAAAAAAAAATGTCTATATACAATTAAGTTCCTATAAAAATGAAAATGATTTCTTTGTTAAAAGTATATACTCAGGTCATTGGTATAAAAATTGATATAATTTTTTTAAATCGTCAATGCGAAGGTAGAGATATATTTTTAATTTGACCATCTATATAGGTACACATATATAAAAACAATTTACGTCATTTTATTTCAACGTCAATATACATGTGCCTATATATACTACAATATTTTTTTTTACTTTAAGAACTATATATTGTTTCCTAAAAAAACTAAATAAACTTTTTTTTAAATGTCTATATAGAAAAATGGTAATATATTTTAAATTTTAACATCAATATATAGTTATGTACCTATAAAAGAGGAAATAATGTAATAAACATTTTTTTCAATCTATATATACAGGTAGGTACCTGTAAAATTGAAATATTTTTTTCTTTATTAGAACATATTTAACCAGGTACATAACAAAAAACATGGAAATATTTTTTTAAATGTGTATATACACTTTTTTACCTATAAAAATAAAAATCAATTTTTTAAATATCAATTTATATGTACATAGAAATATAAAGGGAAATTATTTGTTTTTATTTAAATGTCTATATACATGTACCTAATAACATGGAAATAATTTTTATGTTTATATACAGGTACATAATTATAAAATAAAAATACATTTTTTTTTTAAACAGATACATAGAAGTACAGAACTATAAGAATTGGAAATATAGTTTTCCTAATTAAACATCTGCATACTGGTACGTACCTATAAAATGGAAACAATTATTAAAAATTCAAATGTCTATATAAATGTACGAACGAATAAAAATGGATATAATTAATTATTATTTAAATGTCTATCAAAGTGGAAATAATTTTTTCATTTATTTAAAAGTGTATATACATTTACGTACATATGATAGAGATATAAAATTGTTTATTTTAACGTATATATATAGTGGTATGTACCTAAATACAATTAATTCAGATATTTTTATTTCAATGTCTATACATATTAATGTATCTAAATGAATTGAAATAATTCATTTAAATATTTATACATAGGTACTAACATTTTTAAAAAATATTTTTTTAATGTCTAAATATATGTAACTAAATTTAAAATGGAAATAATTTTTTTCTTTTGTCGTCAATATGTAAGTACATACATAAAAAAAATTGATATAATTTTCTATAACAAAATGCCTATATGTAAGTACATATCCATAAAATGAAAAAAATATAATTTTATTTTACTATATAGAGAGGTATTTACTGAAAAAAGAATACAAATCTATTTATTGTATATATTTATATAGGTACGTACCTTAAATATTAAAATAAATTTTATTTATTTCAACTTGTATATACAGATACATACCTATAAAAATAGAAATATTTTTTTGTAATTAACAATAAACATATATATGTACGTAACAATGAAAATTGAATTACAATTTATTTTAAGCATTTTTGTACATGTGCATACAAAAATGAGTATTTTTATTTAAACTTCAATATGTATAATTACATATCTGTAAAATGAAAATAATATATTTTAATTTAAATGTCTATATATTTTTGCATATATAGGCAAGAGCCTATAAAACGGAAATAATTTTTTTTTAACATCTCTATATAGGTACATACTTAAAAAAATGGAAATAATATATTTTTACTATCGTACATATATTTATAACTATGTAGCTTAAACATTGTAATTAATTTTTTTATATAATCATGTATGTACAGGTATGTACCTATAAAATGAAAATACGTTTTTGTCATTTTAATGTCTACATACAGGTACAACCTAGAAAAATAGAAAAAGAATATTTTATTAAAACATCAATATAATATAGCATATTAATTTCTAGTTATTTAAAATTGTATATACTGGTACATACCTATAATATGTATTTTAATGTATACATAGAGCTGTATACCTATAGAAATGGAATAAAAAATTTTTTATTTAAGCATGTATATACAGGTCACCTGTCACCATGGAAATGCATTTTTTTAAATCTCTATACAGGTACATGTCAAAAAATAATAATATCTTGATATTTTAACATCTATTAACAGGTGTATGTCTATAAATATGGATATAAAATTTGTTTATGTAAACAGGTATCTATAGGTATGTGACTATAACAACAGAAATCTAATATTTTATTTTTAAAATGTATATAGGGGTAAATTCGTATAAAAATATAAACCTGTTTTTTCTCATTTCAATGTCTAAACATGTATATAACAAATAAAAATTGTTATATATTTTTTATTCAATTAACTATATATATTCACATAAAATTGAAATTATTTTATTTCTTTCTAACATCAACATATAGGTACATACCTATAAAAAAGAAAATTATTTTTTTATTTAAAAGACTACATACAAATGCAAATAAATAATGCAAATATTTTTATTTATTTATAGGTATAAATAGTAGTACATAAATATAAAAATTGAAATAAATTATTTTTAATGTTTGTATACAGGTACATACCTATAAAAATTAAAATAAAACTATTTTATTTAAACGTATAAATGGACAAGTACAAATAAAAATTGAAATTAATTTGTTTTAACGTTTCTATATAGGTACGCACCTATAAAAATGGATTTTTATCATTTAAGCATCTAAATAATTAAGCATCTAAAATATGGAAATAAACTTGTAGGTATGTACCCATAAAAATTGAAATTAGTGTATATACATAAACGAAACCTATAAATGCAGAAATAAAATTTTAACTTTTAAACATCTAAATATTGGAACATACCTAAAAAAATGAAAATAATTTTTTATTAAACCATTTATACATAGGTACATTCATATTTTTAAAAAAATATTTTTTAAAATTTCTATATATAGGTACATACATATAAAAATTGAAATAACTTTTTTATGTAAATGCCTACATGTACATACCTATAACAATGGAAATTTATATTTTTTATTTAAATACAATATATACATAAATATATACATACAATATATACATACCTATAAAATTTGAAAACATATTTTATTCAAATTATATATAGGTACCTATAAAACTCGAAATGAAAATTTTATATTTAAATGTCTATTCATCAATGCATTCCTTATCAATTGAAATAATTTTTTCTATTTAAATGTCTATATATTAAATCGTAAATAATATATTTATGTAGACATGTGTATATGTTAAAATATAAGTTAATATTTGTAGACATCTAGTCTAAGGTATGTTGCTCTTTTATTTAAAGGTTCATATATATGTACGTACCTATAAAAATGGTAATAAATTTGTTTATTAAACATCAATGTACAGGTATGTACCTATATAAATCGCAATTTTTTTTAACCATCCATACAGAGGAAATAATTTTTTTAACATCTATATACATTTACCTATAATTATGGAAGTATAATTTTCATTTTATATAGAGGCACTTAAATATAAAAATGGAAGAAATTATTTAAATGCCGATATTTAGGTACACACCTATAAAATTGGAATGTTTTTTATTTAAACACACACATATTATATATATACATGCTTACAAAAATTTTAATATTTTTTTATTCAAATCAATATTTAGGTAAGTACATATAAAATGGAAATAACTTAGTTTAAACTATATATATGTGTATATATATATATAGTTATGTACCTATAAGAATTGAAAGAAATATTTTTTTAATGTCTATATATAGGTACCTTCCAATAAAAATAGAAATTAACATTTGTTATATAAATGTCTGTATAATGGTAAATTCGTATAACGATGGAAATAATTTTATTTATTTAAATGCCTATATAAAGGAACATACATACTAAAATGGAAGAAAAATTGAATTTAATTCATAATCTCTTTATATGTATGTACCTTTAAATGGAATAAGATATCTTTATTTAAATGTCTATATATAGATATATACCTATAAAAATGGAAATAAATTTATTTTATATAAATGTATAAATGGAGGCATATAATTTTTAAAAATTGGAAATAAATTTTTTTAAATTTATGTAGAGGTCTATAAATATGGGGGAAAAAATGTATTTAAATGTTTATATACTGTATACAGTATACTGTATACAGTATAAATGGGGGTTCGTACCAAGAAAAATTGTAATAAATCATTTTCAAATGTCTATATACATGCATGCACTTACTAAAATGGAAATAAACTGTTTATTTCACTTAAATGTCTATGTAATTTATATAAATGAAAATAGTTTTTAATTTAAATGTGAATATACAGGCATGTGCCTAAAAGAGATACCTAAAATTTTATTCGCATGTCTATATATAGCTAAGTATCTGTAAAAATGGAAATAAAATTTTTAACATCTGTATATGGCTACACATCTATAAAAATGAAAATAAAATTTATTGAAATGTGTACATAGATGCACAAACATATAAAAATGGAAATAAATTATTTTAAGGTCTATGCACAGGTATGTCTTTATACAGGTACATATGAAATGAAAAAAATCTATAAATAGAGGTATGTACATAGAAAAATTGAAATGAATTATTTTTTAATATCAATAAAAAAATGTGTTCAAATATCTATATTTAGGTAATTGGAAATGGCATGGAAATTATTATTTTTATTTCATCATATATATTCATGTACATATGTAATAAATGGAAACCTAATATTTCTATTTAAATGTCTATATCGAACTAAATTAATTTTATTGAAACATGTAAATGAAGGCATGTGCCTATAAAATAGAAATAAATTTTTTTAAACATTTATTTACAGGTACGTACCTATAAAATGTAAATATATTTATTGTATTTAAATGTCTGTATACAGGTATCTAAATACATAAAAGGAAATAATTTTTTACTTAAATGTATATATAAGTATGTACCTACAAAAAATAAAAAAAATTCTTTATTGTAATGTATATATAGATGGACGTACCTAAAAAAATGGAAATCTGATATTTTCATTTAAACCTCTATATATAGTTAGGTATGTATAAAATTTAAGTAATATTATTCATTTAAACGTCTATGCATAGGTATACAGTCACGTACTTATAAAAATGGAAATAAATTGTTTTGTAACATTTATATACACATACGTACATATAAAAATATAAATATTTATTTTATTTAAACATGTATATACAACAACAAACCTAAAAAAGGAAACCTAATATTTTTATTTAAATGTCTACTTATATAGGTACATACCTATAGAAATCGGAAAGAAATTTATTTTATTGGAACATATAAATAGAGGCACGTATCTATAAAAAAGGAAATAAATTTTTTTAATGTATATATATGACATCTATAAAAATCTAATTATTTTTTAAAATTTAAGCGTGACTACACAGGCATATCAAAATGGAAATATTAGACTATGAAATAAAATGGAAATAATATTTTTATTTAAACATATATATTTACATACCTATAAAACTCGGAATACAATTTTTTGATATGAACATTAATATATATATATGTATATATAAGAAGTTTAAACGTCCATATATAGGTACATAACAATAAAAATGAAAAAAATACACTTCTATATATATATGTATGTTAATATAAAAAAGGAAATAATTTTTTATTTAAACAACTATAGATAGTTTCCTATAAATAATAAAAAAAATTTATTATAAAACAACAATATAAAAATAGAAATAGGCATAATTTTATTTAAACATCTATATGCTGGTATACCCATAGAAATGGTAATATATTTTTGTTTTAAACATCTATAGACATGTATGTACATATAAAATTTAAAAAAAGATTTCTATTTAAACATCTATATACAGGTAGGTACATATAATAAAAAAAATTCAATCAAATATTTTTATTAAATGGCTATTAAATATAAGTATCGATACAAATGGAAATAAAATTGTTATATTAACATTTATATATAGGTACATACCTATAAGAATGGAAGTAATTTTTTTATTTAAACATCTATATACTGGCAGGTACCTACAATATGGGAATAATTTTTTTAATTTTACATCTATGTATAGGTATGTATGTATAAAAATGGAAATATTTTTTTCCTAATATCTACATAAAGGCATGTTCCTATAAATTGGAAATAATTTTTTTTAGTTTAACATATATATACAGGTATATACATATAAAATTGAAAAAATAAATATTTAAACATCTATATGTACTTATAAAACTGTAATTAAATGTGCTTATTACACATCTATATATAGGCACATACCATTATAAATGGAAATTGTATATACATACCTGTATATAGATTTATAACAATGATTACTCCAGTTAATAGACATTTAATAATAAAAAAAAGTTAATTTCCATTTTTATAGCTATGTAACTGTACATTGTCGTTTAGTACAAAAATGAATTCATTTTCAGGGGAACATATATAGATGATTTAATAAAAAATGTATTTTCGTTTTATATTTTCATATACATATAACTTTTTAAATAAATTATTTTATAATTTTTACAGTTATGTACCTATATTTAGGTTTTCAAATAATTTTTTTTAAATTTTTTTTATATGTATGTACATATATAGATGTCCAAATAAAAAAAGAAATATTTTCTTTTCCATACTATGTATAAATTAATAAAATGTTTATATTTACATACCTGTGCATGTGCATTTTAATAGAACTAATTGATTTCCAGTTGTTTAGGTACTTTCTTGTATATAGACATAAAGAAAAAACTTTTCTTATATACATATCTCTTAAAAATTTATTTAAATTTTTGTAAGTAGGTACATGTATATAGATATTTAATAAACAAATCTATTTTCATATAAATATATATAATGCACCTATAAATAGATATTTAAAAAAAATTATTTCCATTTCTCTAGGTACAAAATATTATTACACATCTATATAGGAGAGATATGTATGTATAAAATTGAAAATTTTTTTAATTAAGCGTCCATATATAAGTAAGTACCTATAAAAAGTTTAAAAAAACATTTTTAATTAAACATCAATATATAGACATATACCTATAAAAATAAAATAATTTGTTTTTATTTAAATATATGTTTATATATGCATTAATACCTATAAAATTGGAAATAATTTTTACTTAAACATCTACATTAAGGTACATAACTATAAATATGGAAGTAATATATTTATTTCAATTTCTATTTATACATGTGTACATATAAAATTATAAATAAGATATGTTTATTTAAATGTCTATATATAAGTAAGTACCTATGAAAATGGAAATAAATTTGTCGAGTAAGCATCTATATACAGGTACGTTCCTATAAATATTAAAGGTTTTTTAAAAACATCTGTATAAAGGAAAAATATTTTAATTGTCTATATACAAGAAAGAAGCATTATAAATAGAAATAAAAATACAGTATTTTTTACGTCTATATGGGAATGTAAATATAAAAATGAAAATATTTTATTTTATTCAGCATCAATATATGGTACACACACAGAGATATATATAACTTAAACACCCTTTTATGTAACTATGAAAATGAAAAAAATATTTAACTGTCTATATATATATGTATGTAACTATAAAATTCTAAATAATTTTAATTATTTAAACATCTATATACAGGTATGTACCCATAGAATGGAAATGCAATTTTTTTAAAAATTAAACATCTATAAATTGTTGCATGCCAATAAAATAGAAATAATTGTTTTAAATTTAATTAGCCAAAAAATAATTGTGTTTTATTTAAACGACTTTATATATGTATGTATCTATAAATATGGATATAAATTAATTTCATTTAAACGTATAAATAGAGGCATGTACCTATATATATGGAAATCGGTTTTTTAAATGTATATTTACAGGTATGTAGCTATAAAAATTAAATTTTTTTTATTTGAATATTTTTGTAAAATTTCATATCTTTAAAATTGAACTAAATTTTTATTTTTAACAACTGTATACTGGCACGTACCTTAAAATATATACAATTATTTATGTAAATGTCTATATATAGGTTCCTTTAGAAATGGTAATTATTTTGTTACATAAATATCTATTTATTAAGCCTCTATATACAGGTACATTCCTATAAAAGTGGAAATATATTTTCTATATTTAATTCTTTTATATTAGTATGTACCAAAAATGGAAATAAATTAATTTTATGGAAAGGTATAAATAGAGGCATGTACCTAAAAATATGGAAATATTTTTTTTAACATCTGTATACAGGCATGCACATATAAACATGGGAATATATTATTTTTGAAGGAAATGTCGGTATACAGGTATGTATATAAAAATGGAATAAGTTTTTTTATTTAAACAAATATATATACAGTTACCATACATTCAAAAATTGTTTAAAAAAAAATTGATTTAAACATCTATATACAGGTACGTATCTATGAAAATAAAAATATTTTTTCTTAAACATATAGATACAGGTGTGTCCCTATAAAATGGAAATAATTTTATTTAATTGTATAAATATGGGTATGTACATAGAAAATTGAAATTAATTATTTTGAAACGTCTATATATAAAATTGGAATAAAAATGCTTTAGCATAAATGTCTATATACAGTTACGTAACTATAGAAATATAAATATTTATTTTAATTTAAATATGAATACATGGGCACGTGCCTAAAATACCTGATATGTATTATACACACATATATATATATATATATATATATATATATATATATATATATATATATATATATATATATATATATATAACGAATCTATCAAAATAGGGAAAAATTATTTTAGAGTGTATATATATAGGTATGAACCTATAAAATTTGAAACAATAATTTTATTTAAATATTTACGTAGAGGTATGTATCTATAAAAATGGAAATAAAATATTTTATTTAATTGTATATATAAGTTGGTTACTATAAACATGGAAGTAAATTGTTTTTATTTAAATGTCTATTCCACTATAAAAATGGATTTTTTTATTTAAATGTTTATATAAAGGCACATACCTAAAAAATTAATTATATTTAAACATCTATATTCAAGTACATAACTAAAACAATGTTGTAAATTGTTTTTATATAATCATCTATGTACAGGTACATACCTATAAATACAGTACTTTATTATTTAAACATCTATATATACGTAAGTACCTATAAAATGGAAACAAAATTATTTTATTTAAACGTATAAAGACATGTACCTATAAAAATATAATTCTTTTTTTTATTTAAATGTATATATATGTACATACCTGTATAATTGGAAATAAATTATATTATTTTAACGTATAAATAGATGCATGAACTTATAAAAATGGAAATAATTTTTTTTAATATCTATAATAGGTACATAGGTACATATAGGTATAGGTACATACCTATAAAAGAGGAAACATATTTTTTATTTTATTTTACGTATATATAAAATATGCAACAATTAAATGGAAAACAATTTTTATTATTTAAACAACTATATACAGGTACTGTACTATAAATATTGCAAACATTTTATTTAAACATCTATATTAAAACATAAATAAATTTTTGAATTAAAATGTCTACATCTAGGTGCATACCTATAAAAATGGAAATAAAAAGTTATTTTTTAAACATCTATATACAGGTATGTAATTGAAAAATTGGAAATCATTTTTTTTATCATTTGCATAAAGGATCCTATAAAAAGGTAAATTAATTTTTATTGTATATGTACAGGTATGCATGTATAAGAATGGAAATAACATTTTTTTATTTAAAAGTATATATAGGTACCTATAAAATGGAAAGAATCCTTTTTTTTATTTAAACAGATACATAGAGATATATACCTAAAAATGGATAATCATTTATAGGTATTTGTCTATAAAAATGGAAATAATTTTAATTTATTTAGAGGTATAAATAGAGGCAAGTTCCTATAAAATGGAAATATTATTTTTATTTAAACATCTCGATACAGGTATATCTCTAAATTTGAAATATTATTTTTAGTTAAACATCTTTATACAGGTATGTACATATAAAAATTGAAATAATTTTTTTCTGAACCAGTATAAACAGTTATGTAAATATAAATTTGTAAAAAAATTTAATTTAAAAATCTTTAGGAATATTTCTATAAAAATTGGAAATATCTTTATTATTTAAATGTAAATGTATAAGTAAATGCATATAAAAAATTAAAAATACTTACCATAGTAATTGATTTAATTTTTTTATTTATGTATAATATATTTACATAACACAAAAAATTGAAAAAAAGTTATTAGTTTAGTTGTTTATATGTAGGTATGTACCCACATAAATTGAAAATATAATAATTTAAACATCAGTAAATAGGCATATACTTATAAAACTATAATACATTTTATTTTTTCAACATTCATATATAGGTACATACATATATAATAGGAAATGAATAGTGTATTGTTTTATATATATATATATATATGCACGTATAGAAATTGTAATACAATTTGTTTATTCTATTGACTATGTATAGGTACATACCTGTTTATAGGTGTTTAAAAATAACATTCAATATCCATTTTTATAGGTACGCAATTAATGTAGACATTTAAATACAAAAATGTATATTTTTTTTAAATTTTTATATGGTATATACCCATGAAAATGCAAACTATTATTTTTATTTTGATGTCTGTATATAGGTATGTAGCCATAAAACAGGAAAATCAATTTTTATCTAAATATTTGTATATATATATATATATACACATAAAAATTAAAATAAACTTTTTCTATCGAAACATCTACATAGAGGTACGTACCTATAAAAATGGCAATAATTTAGTTTTATTAAACATACATTTACACGATGTTTGCAAAATGAAAATAATTTTTTAAGCATTGATATACTGGTTAATATAAAAATATTTTTTACACCTATATATAGATAAATAGAAACATTAAATGTGTAAATGATTCTATGTACCTAAAAAAAATTAAATAATTTTTTTTTAATTATATGTATATAGCTACATACCAATAAAAATGGAAATAAATAGTTTTTAATTAAACGTCTACATACAGGTTGGATTGAAGTGGTTTTTTTAATAAAAATGTGTACACAGTTACATACCTAAAAAATGACATTTTCTTTTTTTTCATTTACATATATATATGTATATGCCTATAAAAATTGGAAAATAATTCTTAATTTGAAAGTGTATACACAGGCACTTACCTATAAAAGCAGAAATTATATTTTTATCTAAATATTTTATACAGGTGCCTATAAAAATAGATAAAAAAAAATTTATTTGAACATCTAAATGTATGTATGTATCTATAAATATGAAAAACACTTTATTTAATCTTTTATATATACGTACATACATATTAAATTAGAATTTTTTTTAATTTGAACTTATATTTATTGGTAGGTACCTATAAATATAGAAATAAAATATTTTATTGGAACATATAAATAGAGGCATGTTCTATTAAAGTAGGAAATAAATTTTCTAAATGTTTATATGCAGGTATGTAACTATAAAAATGTAAAAAAAATATTTAGATGTCTGTAAACCTATAAAATGTAACTAATTATTTTTATTTAAACGTGTTTATACAGCAGGTACCTATACAAATGGAAATAAAAATTTTATTCAGACGAATATATAGAGATATGTACTTAAAAAAGGGAAACCTAATATTTTAATTTAAACATCCATAGAATATTATGTATCTATAAACATGGAAATAATTTATTTTATTTTAATGGCTGTACAGAAGTATGTTTTTATAAAACTAGAAAAAAATTATTTAAACGTCTATTTACAGATATGTACCTATAAAATGGAAATTATTATTTTATTTAATCGTCTATATAGGTACATACGTATAAAAATGGTTCTTTTTAAAATTTAAGCATGTATACACAGATATGTGCCTCAAAATGAAAATAAAATTTCTTATTTAATAGTGTATATAAGTCACGTACCCAAAAATGGAAATCTGATGTTTTATTCAAACATCAATTGTCTATATAGGTACATACATTTTTAAAATTAAATCTGTATACATAGGTACATTTGCATAAAAATGGAAATAAATCTTTTTTTATTTAAATGACAAAATATAAGTATGTACATATAAAATTGCATAAAATATTATTTCATGCAAACGTTTGAATATAGGTGCGTACCTTTATATATGGGAAAATTTTTTTATTTAACTCTAATATATGTATATATATATATATATGTATATACCCAAAAAAGGAAAAAAATATTTTTTTATTAAAGTCCTGTATATAGGTACACACCTATAAAAATTAAAATAATGAATTTTCATTTAAACGTCTATATAGAGGTATGTGACAATCAAAATTGTAACAAAATTTTCTATTTAAATATTTATATACTGGTACCTACACATAAATATGCAAAATAATTTTTTATTTAAATGTATATGTATGTAGCTATAAAGTGGAATTTTTTTTTATTAAACATATATATAATAGGAACGTGCCTATTAACATTTAAATAAACTTTTTCTATTTAATGTCTATGTACAGGTATGTAGACATTAAATGGAAATAATTTTATTTTGTTGAAACGTTTATATACTGGTACCTATAAATTTAAAAATAATTTTTTGTAATTAAGTCTCTATACAGAGGTTCCTATCAAAAGGCAAATACTATTTCTTAAACATCTTTATAGAGGAACGCAACTATCAAGATGGGAAAAATTGTTTTCATGTCTATGTATGAGTGAGTGCCTATAAAAAATAAAATAAAATGATTTAGAGAAAAATAAATATAGGTCCATGCCTATAAATATGGAATCAATTTTTTATTCATATATATATAAGTAAAAAAATTGGAAATAAAATGTTTTACATAAACATCTATATTTAAGTACATAGCTATAAAAAGGGAAATATTCTTTTATTTACATCTCTATACGAGCATATATATTAATAAGAAATAAAACATTTTTATTTAAACGTCTCCATACATTTACGAACCTATTGAAATGGAAATAAATTTATTTATTAAACGTCTGTATACAGGTACGACTATATACAGATTGAAATACATTTTTTTATTTAAACATCTATATATATATAGGAAATTAATTTTTTTATGTATATATACAAAAATGTAAATATAAAAATTTGGTAATATTTTTTTCTGATTTGAACATCTATATATATGTACATTAAAAAAATTAAACATCTATATATATGCATGTAAATATAAAATTAATATAATTTTTATATACTCATCTATATATAGGTTCCTATACAAATTAAATCAATTTTTATAGAGCAACAATATATAGGTACATACCTAAAAAATTAGAAACAAACTCTTTTTATTTTAAAGTCTACATACAGGTGCATACATATAACATTTGAAATAAAGCATCTATTTACAGGCACATGTAAAATCGAAATAATTTGTTTTTATTTAAATGTATAAATATTGATATGAACCTTGAAAAATTGAAATAAGTTGTTTTTAAACATCTCTATAAATGCACATAGCTATAAATAGTAAATAAATCGTTTTTAAAAAGATGACTATATAAAGGTACATACCTAAAAAGTGATCAATATTTTGTTTAAACTTGTATATACTGGTACATACCTAAAAAATGGAAACAATATTTTTATTTAAATGTTTATATATATAAATATATATATTTATGAGTAATGTATCAAAAAAGTACTTAACTTTCTTATTGAAATCTCTATTTATAAATACATAACTACAAAATGGAAGAAAATTGTATATTTAAAATATAAAAATAGAGGGATGTACCTAAAAAATGGAAATATGTCATTTAAATGTCTATATGCAATTACGTAACTATAAAAAGGAAATAATTTTATATAAAGCGTATGCATATACTTATAAAATGGAAATAAATTTTATTCATTTTATCATCTATATATAAGTACGTACCTTTAAAAATTAAAAGAAAAACTTATTTAAACATAAATATATATTTATGTGCATAAAAACGGAACTTATTTTTTAAATATCCATACATAGTTTCCTATAATAATGGAAATATTATTTTATTAAGACGTCAATATTCAGGTACCTATAGTAAATTGAAGTAAACTACATTTATTTTATTTATTTTGACATCTATATACTGATACATACCTACAAAAATTGAAATATTTCATTATTTTAATATGTATATATATATATATATGTACATACAAACATAAAAAAAAATTATTCTAACAACTTTGTGGAGGTACATACCTATAAAAATGGACATCAATTGATTTTATTTTAAAAAGAATATATATATGTACATTCATTTAAAAAAACTAAATTAGTTTTTTATATTTAAATGTCTGTATAGGTACGTTATGAAAATTTAAATTAAATTTTATAATTTTTATGACTATATTCAAATATATACAGTTATAAATGAAATGATTTTTAAATTGCTATATATAGGTATTATATGTAAGTAACAGAAAAATATATTTTTTATATTAAACATGTATATATAGGTTCATAACAATAGAAATACAAAAAAAAATATTTATTTAAATGTTTGTATATAGGTACATAGCTAAAAATGGAAAACATTTTTAAAATAAAAATCTGAATATAGATGTACTTATCGATAAAATCGAAATAATTTTTTTTATTAAAAATACAAGATATAGGTATGTACATATAAAAGAGAATTCAATTCTTTTATTTAAACGTCTACACATAGATGCGTAGCTATATATGTATATGGACATTTTTTATTTATCTATATATACAGGTATATACGCAAAATGAAAATGTAATTTTTTATTAAACATCTATATATAGGTACATACCTATAAACTGAAAATAATTAATTTTTATTTAAATGTCTATATACAGGTATGTGCCTATAAAACTACAATAAACTTTATATATATGTATAATGGTATCTACCAATGAAAATGCGAAATAATTTTTATTTATTTATACGTCTATATATAGGAAATAATAATTTATTTTTACAAACACCAAATTATAAAAATGGAAATTAACTTTATCTATTAAAAGGCCTATATACAGTTATGTACATAATAATTGTAATAATATTTTCAATGTTGACATATATATATATATATATATATATAGTTATGTACCTATAAAAATGAAATACATTAAATTTATTTTAACATCTATATACAGGTACGCACCTATGAAATGTAAGTAATAATTTTTCTTTAAGCATCTAGATGTAGGTACATAATATAAAAAAATTAACTCTATATATAGGTATGTCACTATAAAAAGGAAAAACATTAAATGTCTATATATGTATGAACATATAAAAATTATAATATTTGTTTTATTTAAACGTCTTTATGATGGTATTTAGACGTTTAGTAAGAAAATTTCTATTTCTATTCTCTTAACTCAAAAAATTGAAATAAATTATTTTTAAACGTGTATATTACCGTACGTACCTATAAAATTGGAAATAAGTTGTTTTTTTATCTATACACATGTATGTACCTATAAAAATGGAAATGGTTTATGCATATAATGTTAATATACTGTCACATGCCTAGAAAAATGAAAGTCTAATATTTTTATTTTAATGACTATATATATTTATGCATCTGTAAAAAAGGGAAATTTTTTTTCCTATGTCTATATATAGGTACATTTATTTTATTGAAACGTATAATAAGAGTAGCATACCTATAAAAATGGACATATTCGTCTTAGTTTAACATGTATTTACAGGACCTCTGAAAAAGGAAATTAAATTGTCTTATTTAGACATTATATATATATATATATAGTACATATCTATAAGAATTAAATAAATATTTTTTTAATGTCTATAGGTACATAACTATAAAGATTGGAAATATTTTTTTTATTTAAACATATATATATCTATTTAGATCTTTAAATACAGGTACATATAAAAATATAACAATGTTATTATTCTAAAGTATATATATATAGTTATGTTTCTATAAATATGTAAATAAATTAATTTTAACATCCATATATAGTTAAGTGTTTAAAAAATGGAAATAATACATTTTATTTAAACATCCATATATATTAATAAAACCTAAAAATGGGAAATAACTTTTTTATTAAAACCTCCATATATAGGTAGATTACCTATAAAAATGGAAATAATTATTTATTAAAATGTATATATATAGGGACATACCTATAAAAAGGAAATATTTCTTTTAAATGTCTCTATATAGAAAATAAAAATGGAAATATTTTTTTATTTAAACATATATGTACAGGAACATATAAAATGGAAATAAATATTGCTTTAGTTAACGTCTATATATAATTAGGTACACATAAACATGGGAATAAATTCCTTTGATTTAAATGTCTATATACCTATAAAAATGTAAATCAACTTTATTATTTTTATGTCTATATGCAAGTATGTACCTACAATATTGGAAATAAATTTTTTATTTAAACATCTACATACAGTTATGTTTAAAAATGGAAATTTTTTTCTGCTAAATGTATAAATAGAGGTATGTATCTCGAAAAATTTGATTTTTATTATTTATTTAATGTGTATATTCAGTTATGTACTTATAAAATGAAATAAGCAGTTTTTTAATCAATACACATGTACATAATTATAGTTTATTTAATTAAATGTGTATATACTGTTACATACCCAAATAATGAAATTCTAATATTTTTATTATAATGTCTATATATAGCTATGCATCTATTTAAATGGAAATTATTTTTTAAATTTAAATTTCCATATATAGGTACATACCTAAAAAAGAGGAAATAGATTTGTTTTATTGAAATGTATAATAAGAGGCACGTACCTATACAAATGAAAATATATTTTTAAAAGCCTATATAGATATTTATATACAAATTGGAAATCATTTTTAAACTTTTTTGTACAGGTTCCTACCTATTAAAATTGACATATTTTTTTAATCAAACATCTATTTACACAACCTATAAAAATGGGAATAATTTTTTATTTAAAAATCTATATGTAAGTATGTAGCTATAAAAATGAAAATACTTTTTTTTGATATATATTTAAACCTCTACATAGAGGTACTTATAAATACTAAATCATTTTTTTAAATGTATAAGTAAAGGTATGTATCTTGAATAGAAATAAATAATTTTTTAACACATATATATGTACGTACCTGTAAAAATGGAAATAAATTGTGTTTCTTAATCTCTGCATATGTACGTACCTATAAAAATGGAAAAAGATTTTTCTTTAAATGTGTATATACTGTTGAATGCCTAAAAAAATAATTTTTATTTAAATGCCTATATGCATCCATAAATATGGAAATTAACTTTTATATTTAAATATCTATATCTGGGTACATACCAAAATATTGAAATATACTTCTTTTATTTAAATGTCTATATACTGGTATGCACCCATATAAATGGACCAAAATTGTTTTTATTTAAACGTCTATATAGAGGAATATAACTAAAAATTTGTAAATATTAAAAAAAAAATTAAATGTGTATATGCAGTTAGATATCATAAAAAAATGCAAATCTAATATTTTTATTTAAACATTTATAACAAATATGTGACTATAAAGATTGTAATATAAGTATTTAATGTCTATATATAGGTACACACAGATAAACACTTGGGGAAATTTATTTTTATTAAGTTTATAAATATAGGCATGTGCCTATATTATAGAAATTAATTATTTAAATGTCTATATACAGGTAACTACCTATAAAAATTGAAATAATTTTTAAATTAAACATCTATTTACAGGTACATAAAAATGTGGAAATATATTTTTTATTTGATACTCAATAATCATTATCTATCCTTATAAATATAAATAGTTTTATTTAACCCTCTATATATAGGTACATACCTATATAATGAAAATATTTTTTTATCTAATGTATAAATAGGGGTACATACATAGAACAATTTAAATAAATAATTTTTTTACATCTATATACAGGTACGAACCCTATAAAATGGAAATAAATTGTTGTTACTTAAATGTCTCTAAAAATGGATTTTTTAAAATTTAAACACATGTATAAATGGAAATGTGTTATTTTTATTTCAATTTATATATACATATATGAATATTTATGTACAAAATAGAAATAAATTTTTTAAAGTCTATATATATGATTATGCATATAAAATTGAAACAAATTATTATTATTGGAACGTATAAATAGAGGCACATACCTAAAAAAATGGAAATAATTGTTTTTAAAAAATTTCTATATATAGGTTACCTATGAAAATAGTAACTTGTTTTATTTTATTTAAACGTATATATGCAAGTAGTCATAAAATTAAAACAATTTTTTATTTCAACATATATATATATATATTATATGTTGAAATAAAAAATTGTTTTAATTTTATGACTACTTGCATATATACTTTTAAATAAAATAAAACAAGTTACTATATATATATATATATATATATATATATATATATATATATATATATATATATATATATAGTCACATATAATCGTGTGATTAAAATTTATTTTAATTAAATGTCTTTTTATTTAAACTTCTATATAGAAGTACCTATAAAAATGAAAAAAAAAAATTATTTAAAAGTACAAATATCGGTACCTACATAGAAAAATTAAAAAAATATATATTTAAATGTCTGTACACAAGAATGTAGATATAAAATGGAAATAAACAATTTTTATTTAACGCCTATATACAGGTCAGTACCTATAAAAATGTAGTAATTTTTTGTTTCAACATATGTGTACAGGTACATACCTAAAAAATGAAATTCTAATATTTTTATAAACGTCTATATAATTTACGTTTGGTTAATATTGGAAATATTTTATAATTTAGACATATATATATTGATACATACATATAAAAGAAAAAATTAATTTTTATATATAGGTACGTTACTATAAAAATGAAAAAAACTTTATTAATTATCTATGTATATGTTTGTAAATGTAAGAAAGAAATATTATTTAACATCTATAGATAGATTCCTATACTAATTTAAAAATATTTTTAATGAAACAGCAATATACGCCTTTATACTGGTATGTACGTCTATATACAGGTTAGTACTTATAAAAATAGAAATAGATATTTTTTTATTTTAATGTGGTTTTACAGGTACAAACCTATAACAAGGGAAATGAAATTTTGTATTTAAAATTGTATATACAGGTACATACTTACAACATAGGAAATTAATGTTTTTATTTAATTATAAATATAGAGGTACATTTATTTTATTGAAACGTATAATTTATATAAATTAACCTATAAAATTGGGCAAAAATAATATTTTAACACCTATATATTTGAACACACATATAAAATGGAAATACGTGTTTTTATTTAAATACCTACCTTTAGTTATATAAATATATCAATTGAAATAATTTTTTATGTATAAATATAGGTACCCTATAAAATTGGAAATAATTTTTTATATTTAAACATATATGTACATATAATAATTTAAATATATTCTCTATTTTAATATTTATATATAGTTACATACCTACAAAATTTGATTTGAAAATCGATATATAGGTACATACATAAAATATCTAACGTTTCTATTTAGGAATGTAACTATAAAAATGAAAATTTTTTTTTATCATCTATATATATATATATTTGTATGTTAATATACAAAATTAGATAGGTTCCTATAAAGAGAAATAATTTTTTTTATAAAGCTACATTATAAATATGGAAATAATATTCTTTAAATTTAAACAGTTATATACACGTATATACATATAAAATGTGAAAAAAATTATTAAAAGATCTATATACAGGTATGTACACATAAAAAATGTATTTTTTTTATTTAAATCTTTGTACACATTTACATACCTTTAAAACAGAAATAAAATGATTTTTATAAATGTTTATATACATGCAGGGACCTAGAAGAATGGAAATATAATATGTTTATTTAAACATATATAAAATTTATGTATCTTTAAAATGGATACAAAATTATTATAAACATCTATATATAGTTACACATATAAAAATGGAAATAAATTTCTTATATTTTAAATGTATAATTAGAGGTGTGTGCCTATAAATATGGAAATATATTATTTAATGTCTATATACAAGGACATATAAAAATATAAATAATATTGTTACTCGAAATTCTATAGATAGGTAAGTACCTATAAGAATGGAAAAAAATTAAACCTCTAAATAGAGTTGTGTATCTATAAAAATTTCAACAATACTTTTATTTAAACGTCTATATATTAGCGCATACCTATGAAAATGAAAATATTTTTTAACATAGAAATGAAAACACATACCTATAAAATGGGAATATATTTTTTTATTTAAACAGCTATATACAGGTATATAGCTATAAAATTAAATTTTTTTTTTTTGCTTTTAACATCTGTTTATAGGTACAAAAATTAAAAAAATTAAAAAAAATTATTTTAACATCTAAATATAGGTTCATAACTATAAATTAATAAATATGTATAAATATATGGGTATGTGTATGTCCCATAAAAATGAAAATAATAATTTTTATATCAACATACCAATAAAAATGGAAATAAAGTTTTTATATAAATTTTTATATACAGGTACCTATAAAATTGAATTTTTTAATTTAAATGTATTAATATGGGTACATATATAGAAAAATGGAAATAAATAATTTTATATGTCTATATACAGGTACATACCTATAAATATGTAAATAATTTTTTTTATTTAAACATGTACCTTATATACATAAACCATAACCTTTAATCATGAAAATAGTTTTTTAAATGTATTTATAGAGGTACATACCTTAAAAATGCAAACCAAATGTTTTAATTTAAATGTCTGTATAATTTATTTATCTATTGAAACAGACATATTTCTAATTATTTTCATATCGGTATATAGGTACACACAGGATAAAAATGGAAATAAATGTATTTTAGTTAAAGGAATAAATTGAGGCATGTACCTTTAAAAGTGGAAATAGATTTCATTAAAGCTAAATATGGAAATAATTTTGTTTATTTAAATATATATAGACATACGTACCTATAAATTTGGAAATTGAAATAACTATTTTTAATTAAATGTCTATATATAAGTACTTTATAAAATGGAGTGAATTTTAATACACATCTATATATAGGTATGTTCATATAAAAATGAAAAAAATTAACATCTATATGTAATTACATACGTTTAAAAATGGGAATTTTTTTTGAGGGCTATATAAATATATGTACCTATAAAAATGAAATAATATTTTTATTAATCACCTGTATATAGGTCCTTTAAAATGGAAATCATTTTTTTTATTTAAACATCATTATAGTAGTATGTACCTATAAAAGGGAAATAAATTTTTTTTTTTTTAAACTCTATATTCAGCAACATAACAATGAAAATGGAAATAAATTTGACTTTTATTTAAATGTCTATTGTATGTAAAAACCAATATAATAATGAAAATGAAATTTTTTAACATCTTTATAATGGTACATTCCTATAATAATGGAAATAATTTGTTTTAATGTCAACATATTTGTATGTATGAACAAAAATTAAAATAAAATTTTTATTTTAACACTTATATATAGGTACGTGCCTATCAAAGTGGAGATAATTTTTTTAATTTAAACATCTATATTTACGTACACACTTTAATATATGCAAACAATTTTTAATGTATATATATAGCCATACCTATAAAAATGTCAATAAAATTTGTTTATTAAAATGTGTGTATATATGTTCATACCTATAACAAAGAAATTGTTTCTTTATTTAAATATAACCATATAGGTACACACATATAAAAATAATTGAAATTTTATTTTACAAAATGGATATTCATATTATAAGAACAGACCAAAAAATTTGAAATAAAATTTTCTATTTAAACATCTATATACAAGTATGTAGTTATAAAAATGGCAATAAATATTTATTTATTTAAACGTCAATTAATAAATATGTACCAATAAACGTCTGTATGTATGTACATATATACAAATATAATTCATTTTTATTTAAATGCCTATATACAGGTGTATGCCTATAAAAATGGCAAATTTTTTATTTAAACATCTTCATACTGGTACGTACCTATAAAATGGAAACATATTTTTTTTATTTAATTGCCTGTATTTAGGTACGTAAATATAAAAATGGAAAGTAAAATGTATATATATATGTACATGCCTATCAAAATAAAAATACATTTTTTATTATTACACATACATATTAATACATACATACAAATATTTAAAAACATATTACTTAAACGTCTATATAGGGGTAGGTAATAATAAAATGAAGGTAGTTTTTTTAAAGGTGTATATACAGTTACATAGCTAAATAAAATGAAATCTAATATTTTTATTTAAATGTCTGTATATAGTTATGTATATATAGAAATTAAAATATTTTTTTATTTAAACATATATATTTATGTACATACCAATAAAAATTAATTAATTTTATTGAAATATATAAATACAGACATGTACCTATTAAAAATTGGAAAAAATTATTTTACTTAAACATCTGTATATATGGAAATAATTTTTTATTTAAAACTTTATGCATAGTTATGTATCCTTAAAAATTGAAATAATATGTTTTGTTTAAATGTCTATAATTATGTACATTCCTATAAAATGGAAAGAAATGTTTTTCTTTTAAACACATAAACAGTCACAAACCTATAAAAATGGAAATAATTTCTAATTATTAAATTGATATATACTGGTACATATTAAATGGAAATAATTTTTTTAATTGAACAGGGGAATATTTTTTTAAAAATTAAAATCTATATACCAAAAAAATGGAAGAATCCTTTTTTATTTAAACAACTATATTTAGTTTCACACCTATAAAAATTGGAAGTAATTTTTTTATTTAAATATCTATATATAAGTACTCGCCTATAAAAATGGAAATAATTTATTTTAACATCTTTATATAAAATGTACTTATCAAAATGGAAATAATGTTTCTACTTAAAGGTACATAGATGTACTTACCTTAAAAATGGAAACCAAATATTTTTATTTTAACATCTATATATTAGAAACAATTTTTTAAACATACCTATAAAATGGAAATAAACTTTTTCTATTTAAATGCTAATATACAGGAAAGTGTTTATAAATGGAATTGGGGTTTTTTAATTTTTACATCTCTAAAAACCCATAAAAATGGAAATAATTTTTTTTATTTAACCGCCTTTATAACTGGAACCTATAAAAATCGATTTTTTTACATTAATGTCTTTATATTGGTAGCCTCATATAAACATGGGAATAAATTTCTTTCAATTGAATGTCTATACACCTATAAAAGTGCAAATAAACTTTTTTTCATATAAAAATTTACAAAAATTTTAAACCTTTATGTGTAGGTATGTTCCTTTAAAAATTAAAAAAATTACGAAATAATTTTTTATTTAAACATCTATGTACCTGAAAAAAGAAAAATTATTTAAGAATATATATATATATGTACCTTTATAAATGGAAATAATAGTTTTTATTTAATCATTAATAAATAGGTTCCTATGTAAATGGAAATATATTTTTTATTTAAATATCAATATAATGGTACCTACCTGTAAAAAAGTAAATACATGTTTTTATTTAAACACCTATACTCAGGTACATATGTATCAAATGGAAAATTATCTTATTTTATTTAAATATCTATATAATGGTATGTACCTATAAAAATCGAAAGTAAATTTTTATAAAGGTCTATATATATATATATAGGTTTGTACCTATAAATATGGTAAGAACATTTTTAATCTAATATATATGTTAATATAAAATTTGGAAATTAATTTTTAAAGCATATATATAATTGTACGTTCATATAACAATATAATTAGTTTTTTTTAAATTCATTTATCTATATATAGATATGTAACATTATAAATGGAAATAAATAGTTTTAACTAAATTAGTTTATGTAAACATTTATATACTGGTATGTAGCTATAAGAATGGAAACAATTATTTTATATAAATATCTATACATATGTATGTGCATATAAAATGAAAATGATATTTATGTTATAATGTCTATATATAGGTACATACCTATAAAATGGAAATTTATTAGTTTAATTTAAATGTCTATATATAAGTACTTAACTATAAAAAAGAAAAGAAAATGTATTGTTTAAATACCTATATATAATTTAAAACACATAAAATTTTTAATAGAATTTTGTTTTGTTTAAACACATATATGTGTCTATAAATATTGAAATAATTTTTTCTATTTAAACGTCTATATACAGGTACTTAACTATAAAAATGGTAATAATTATATTTTTTAACATATATATATATATATATATATATATATATATATATATATATATATACAGTTACCTGTGAAAATATACAGGTACGTTACCTATATAAATGGAAATTTTTTGTTGTTGTAACATCTCTATATAGGTACATATATAAATATATTTAGAAAAAATTGTTTAAATGTTTATATATATGTACATATCTTTAAAAAGGAAAAATATAAAAAATGTCGATATGTACGTAAATATAAAAATGATAGTAAATTTTTTCATTTCAACATCTACATAGGTTCCTATAAAAATTAATTATTTTTACTAAACGACAATATACTTCTATGTACCTATAAAAATGGAAATAAACATTTTATTTAAACAGCTATATTCTGGAAAGGATCTATAAAAATGGAAATCAATTATTTTTATTTAAATGTCTATGTACATGCACTTTCCTATAAAAAGGGAAATAATTTTTTTTATTTAAAGGTCTACATACAGGTACGAACCTATAAAAATTGATTTTTTTTAAAATTGAAGGTGTATATACAGGAACTTACCAATAAGAATGGAAATAAAGTACTTTATTTCACCATATATGTACATAATTTATAAAAATGGAAATTTTATATTTTTATTTAAATTTCTATACAATTGTTGTATGTATACAAATTAAAATTAATTTTTATATTTAAAAATCTATATATAGGCACATACATATATAAATGGAAATAAATTTATTTTATTTAAATGCAAAAA
Source organism: Dryococelus australis (assembly GCA_029891345.1). Lineage (NCBI taxonomy): Eukaryota > Metazoa > Arthropoda > Insecta > Phasmatodea > Phasmatidae > Dryococelus > Dryococelus australis. Next base: position 229,910,494 of record CM057009.1, on the reverse strand, counting down.
TATAGGCATGTAACAATAAAATTTTAATAAATTATATAAATCGTATAAATGTCAATATACAGGTTTTTACCTATAATTTTGGAAATGGAAATATTTTGTAATAAATGGTAATAAACTATTTTCATTTAAATATCTTTATACTGGTGCATATCTATAAAAATGGAAATAACATGTTTTATTAAAATATTTATATACAGGTACATGCCTATAAAAAAATTTCCATTTAAACATCTATAAAGTGGTATTTTGCTACAAAAATGGAAATAATTAATAAAACACATATATATGGGTTACTATAAAAATATAAATAAATTTATTCATGTAAGCATTTATATAGATACCTAGACAAGTGAAAATAATTTTTTTATATAAACGTATATATTAATGGAAATTAAATACACAAAATGAGTTCCATTGTCATAGGTACATACGTATATATATATATATATATATATATATATATATATATATATATATATATATGTTTAAGAAAAAATATTTCATATCTTTTGTATAGACACATAACTATAGATAGACATTAAATAAATATATTGCATTTCCTTTTTTGTACGTACTTGTATATACATGAATAAATATATTTTATTGAACCATATAAATAGAGGCACAAATCTATAAAAATTTATATAATTTTTTTAGTTAAATGTCTGTGTACAGGTACCTATAAAAATGGTAATTTTTTGTACCTAATGTGTATATACTGATGCGTATCTTTATAAATGGGAATGAAATTTTTCTGTTTAATTGTATATAGAGTAGTATGCATCTAAAAACTGGAATCTGAAATTTTTTTTCAATGTCTATATAATTTATGTACGTATTAATATCAAAATAACAATTTTTATTTTTAAGTTCTTATATAGGTACATACCTATAAAAATGGAAATATATTAGTTTAATTTAAACATTTACTTATAAGTATGTACCTATAAAGAGGAAATAAATGTTCTTCATTTAAACGTCTATATATAGGTATGTACCTATAAATAGATGTTAAAATATATTTATATTTTATATGTATGTTCCTATACATAGATGTTTAAATAAAAAAATTTGTTTTCATTTTTATAGGTATGTACATATATATAGAGGTGTAGATAAAAAAATTATTTCCATTTTAAAAATATATATCTATATATAGCCATTTTAATAAAAAATACATTCCCATTTCTCTAGGTACATACCTATATATAGTCATTAGATAATAATATTTTATTTACTTTTATATGGGTAACCTATATAAAGACATTTATATTAAAAAAAATTATTCCAGTTTTATAGGTAATTGCCTATATATTAACATACAAAAAAAAGGATTCCCAGATTTATATATGTACCTATATATATTCATTTACATACAAACAATTCCATTTTTATCTGTATGTGCCTCAATATAGATGTGTAAATAAAAAATGAATCCCTTTTAATAGGTTCATATTTCTATATAGACCATTAATTTAAACTATTTTATTTCCATTTTTATAGGCATGGACCTACATATAATCATTTAAATAAAAATATTTTTTTCCAATTTTTTTTGTTATGTCAGAGATGTAATCTAAAAAATTTCTCTTTCCTTTTTTATGTTTTTTTCCAACATATAGACATTTAAATTTAAAAAATATTCCGATTTATATAGTTACATAACTACATATAGATATTTATACTTAAAAAATTTCATTTTTATAGACATGTACCTAAATATAGTCGTTTAAAATATAAAAAAATATTTCCATTGTTATAGGTACATAACTAGATATACACATTTAAATGAAAATATTACATGTCCATTTTTTTTGGTACGTAACTGTATATACCTGTTTAGATAAGGAAATATATCCATTTTTATAGTTGGATGATTAAAAACAATTAATCCCATTTTTATAGGCACATACCTGTATATAGATATGATATATAAAGATATTTAATAAAAATAATTATTTCGATTTTTCTAGGCATGTGCCCATATATTTTCATTAAAATAAAAAATATTATTTCCACTTTTACAGGTACCTGTATGTAGATGTTTAAATTTAAAAAATATTTCTCTTTTCATAGCTATATTAACCCACCAGTCGAGCCTAGGTCTGCATAGCACCCACCAGGTCCAGCCCAGGAATGCCTAGTTCCCACCAAGTCAAGCCTAAGACTGTCTATCTCCCACCAAGTCCAGCCTAGGACTGCTTTGTTCCCACCAAGACGAGACTGAGACTGCCTAGCACTGCCTAGCACCCACCATGTCAAGTCTAGGAGTGCCTATTTCCCACCAAGTAGAGATCAGGACTGCCTAGTTCTTACCGAGTAGAACTTAGGGCTGCCTTACACCCACCAAGTCGAGATTATGACTTCTTTGTACCAAACAAGTCGAGCCTAGGACTTCTTTGTACCAAACAAGTCGAGCCTAGGACTTCTTTATACCAAACAAGTCGAGCCCTGCCAAGTTATCACCAAATCGAGCCCAGGACTGCCTAACAACCCGCAATTCAAGCCCAGGACTGTCTTGTTTCCACCAAGACGAGCCTATGACTGCATAGTTCCGAACAAGTCGAGCGCAGGACACCCTAGAACCAAGTCGAGCCAAGGATTGCCAAGCGCCCACCAAGTCGTGCAGAGGTCTGCCTAGTTCCCATGAAGTCGAGGCCAGGGCTGTCTAGTTCCCACCATGTTGAGCCTAGGACTGCCTAGCACCCACCATGTCAAGCCTACGACTGCCTAGGGGTCACTAAGTCGAGTCTAGGTCAGCCTAGCACCCATCAAGTACAGATTAGTACTGACTATTTTCCACCAAGTCGAGACCAGGACTGCTTAGTAACCAACAAGACGAGCCTATGACAGCCCAGCACCAACAAGTCGATCACAGGACAGCCTAGCACCCACCAAAACGATCCCAGACTGCCTAGTTCCCACCAAGTAGAGCTTAGGTCTGCCTAGCACCTACCAGGTAGAGCTCAGTACGGCCTAGTTCCCACCAAGTCGAGACTAAATCTGACAGGCACAGTCTAAGACAAGCCTAGGACTGCCTAAAGACCACCGTGTCGAGTCTAGGATGGGCTAGTTCCCACCAAGGCGATCCTAGGACTACCTAACATGCTCCAAGTCGAGCCAAGGCTGTCTAGTTACGACCAAGTTGTACAAGGACTGCCTAATTCCGACCAAGTCGAGCCAACGACTGCCTAATTCAGACTATGTCGAGCCAATGACTGCTTAGCAACTATCAAGTAGAGCCAAGGACTACTTGGCACAAAACAAGTCGAGCCTAAGACTGCCAAGCACCCACCAAATCCAGCCAATAACTGCCGATTTCCCACCAAGTCGAGCCAAGGATTGCCTAGCGCTCAACATAGCAAGCCAAATACTCTGCCTAGCACCCACCAAGTCAAGCCTAGGACTGGCTATTTCCCACCAAGTCGAACCTAGGTCTGCCTAGCACCCACCAAGACAAGTCTAGCACTAGCTAGAAACTACCAAATCGAGTCTAGGACGGCCTAGTTCCCACCAAGTTGATCCTAGGACTACCTAACATGCTCCAAGTCGATCCAAGGACTACCTAGTTCCCACCAACTTTAGCCTAGGTCTGCCAAGTTCCCACTAAGTCATGCCTGGGACTGTGTAGCACCCACCAAGTCGAGCCCAGGGCGGCCTAATTCACACCTAGTCGTGCTCAGTACTGCCTAGTTCCCCCTAGTCGAGGCCAATCTGACAAGTTCCCACCAAGTAGAGATCAGGACTGGCTAGTTCCTACCAAGTCGAGCCCAGGAGTGCCTATCACCCTCTGAGTCAACCCTAGGTCTTCCTTCCACCTACCAAATAAAGTTCAGGACTGCCTAGTTCCCACCAGTTGAGCCTTGGACTCCTTAGTTCCCACCTAATCGAGCCTAGGTCTTCCTAACAGCCCGCAATTCGAGCCCAGGACTGTCTGGTTCCCACCAAATCGAGCCTATGACTGCATAGTACCCGCCAAGTCGAACCTAGAACTACCTAGCAATAACCAAGTCTAATCAATGTTATGTCTAGCAACCACCAAGTAGAGCCTAGGTTTGTCTACATCCCAACAAGTCAAGCCCAGGTCTTCCTAGAACCCCTGAAGTGCAGCCTAGGACTGCCTAGCATCCACCATGTCAAGCCTAGAACTGCCTAGTTCTCTCCAATTCGAGACTATGACTGCGTTGCACCCACCAAGTCGAGCCAACTACTGGCCTAATTCCCTTCAAGCCGAGCCGAGTACTGCCTAGTTCCCATTTAGTTTAGTCTAGTACAGCACACACCAAGTCGAGGCTATGACTTCCTAGTTCTCAGCAATTCAAGCCCAGTACTGCTTAGTTTTTACCAAGTCGGCCTAGGATTGCCTTGCACCCAACAAGTCGAACCCTAGGAAAGCCTAGTACCCACAAAGTCGACCCTAGAACTGCATAGCACCCACCAAGTCGAGCAAAGGAATGCCTAGCTACCACCAAGTCGAACCTATGACTGCCTAGCACCCACAAAGTCGATCCCAAGACAGCATAGTTCCCACCAAGTCGAGCCTGGGTCTGCCTAGTTCCCACCAAGTCAGGCCTAGGTCTGCGTAGTTCCCACCAAGTTGAGCCCAGGTTAGCCTAGAACCCACAAAGTCGAACCTAGGCCTGCCTAGCACACCCCCAAATCAAGCCCAGGACTGCCTTGTTCCCACCAAGTCGATACTAGGCCTGCACAGTTCCTACTAAGTCGAGCATAGGACTGCCTAGCACCCACCAAGTCTAGCCAAGCACTGCCTGGCACCCACAAATTCAAGCCTATGTTTCCTTAGCACCGACAAAGACGAGCCTAGGACTGCCTGGCATATCCCAATTGGAGACTAGGACTGCCTAGCACATCCCAAGTAGAGCATAGGGATGCCTAGCACCCACCAAGTGGAGCCTAGGACTACATAGTTCCCACCATGTTGAGCCTAGGTCTGCCTAGCACCCACATAGTCAAGCCTATATTTACCTAGCACCCACAAAGTAGAGCCTACGACCGCCTGGAAGCCCACAATTCAAGACTAGGACTGCCTAGTACATGCCAAGTCGAGGCTAGGAATGCCTAGTCCCCACCATATCGAGCCCAGGGCCGCATAGTTTGCACAAATTCGAGCCTAGGACTACCTCTAGTTTCCACCAAGTCGAGGTTAGGACTGCCTTGTAACCACCAAGTATAGCCTAGGACTGCCAAACACCCTGCACGTCGAGCCAAGGACTGCCTAATTTCCACCAAATAGACTGAAAGACTGACTAACACCCAGGGATTCGAGCCCAGAAATGTCATGTTCCCACCAAGATGTGCCTAACACTGCCTAACACCGTCTAAGTCAAGAATCAGTCCTCCTAGCAACAAAAAAGTCGAGGCCAGGACTGCCTTGTTCCCATTAAGTTCAGCCAAGAATTGCCTGGTTCCCACCAATTCGAGTTTAGGACTGCCTAACACCCTGCAAGTCGAGCCCAGGATTGCCTAGTTCCCACCAACTCGAGCCTAGGACTGTCTAGCACCCACCAAGTGGAACCTAGGGCTGCCTATTTCTTACCAAGTCGAGACCAAGACTGCCTATTTCTGACCAAGTCGAGCCTAGGACTGTCAAGCTCTCACTAAGTGAAGACTAGGACTTCCTAACAGCAACAAAGTCGAGCAGAGGACAGCCTAGTTCCAACCAAGTCGAGCCTAGGAATGCCAAGTTCCACCAAATAGAGCCTAGGACTGCCTAGCAATTCAACCCCAATTCAAGCCAAGGACTGGCTAGATCACACCAAATCGAGCCTTGGCCTGCCTTGAAGCCAACAAGTCGAGCCTAGGCCTGCTTTGTTCCCACCAGGTCGAGCCTTCGACTACTAAGTTCCCGCCAAGTAGATCCTCGGACTGCCTAGCTCGAAAAAGTCAAGACTAGGACTGTCTTACACCCACCAAGTCGAGCTATGGACTGCCTAGTTCCCACCAAGTCGAGCTATGGACTGCCTAGGTCCCATCAAGTCGAGCTAAGGTCTGCTTAGCATCCACCGAGTGTAGCCCACGACAGCCTAATTCCCACCAAGTCTATCATAGGACTGCCTAGTTCCGACACAGTAAAGCCTATGACTGCCTAGCACGCACCAAGTTGAGCATAGGACTCCTTAGTTCGCACGAAGCGGAACCTAGGATTGCCTTACACCCACTAGGACGATCCCAGGACTACCATGTTCCCACCAAATCAAGCCTTGGACTTCTTAGCAACCACCAACTCAAGCCGAGGACTGCCTAGCACCATCCAAGTTGATCCCAGAACTGCCTAGAATTTACAAAGCGATCCAAGGTCTACCTAGCACCACTACATCGAGCCTAGGGCTGCCTAGTTCCCATGAGGTCGAGCCTAGGAATTCCTACCACCCCAAAGTAGAGCCCAGGACTGGCTAGTTTCCACCAAGTCGAACCTTGGACTGCCTAGTGCACAGCAAATTAAGACGATGATTGCCTATCAGCACCCAAGTCGAGCCCAGGACTACCTAGTTAGAACCAAGTCGAGAATAGGCCTCTCTACTACCCACCAAGTCGAGTCTAGGAATGCCTATCACCCACCCAGTCGAGCCTAGGTCTGCCTAGCATCCAACATGTCGAGCCCAGGTCTTCTTTGCACCCACTTATTCGAGCATTGGAGTGCCTTGCAACGAACAAGTCGAGCCTACAACTGCCTAGCACCACCCAAGTCGTTGCCAGACCTGCCTAGTTCTTACATAGCGATCCAAGGTCTATCTAGCACCACCATGTCAAGCTCAGGACTGGCTAGTTCCCACCAAGTCGAGCCCACGACTGCCTAGCACATCCCAAGTCAAGCCTAAGACTAACTAGCATCCACCAAGTCCCACCTAGAACTGCCCAGATCCCACCAAGTCGAGCCCAGGTCTGCCTAACACCCACCATGGCGTTCCTAGGACTGCCTAGCTACTACCAAGTCAAGAGTAGGACTGACAACTTTCCACTAAGTCGAGCCCAGAACTGGCTTGTTCTGAACAAGTCGAGCCCAGAACTGGCTTGTTCCGAACAAGTCGACCCCAGAACTGCCTTGTTCCCACCATGTCGATTACAGAACTGCCTTGTTCCCACCAAATCGAGCCTAGGCCTTCCTAGCACCCATCAAGTAGAGCCTAGGCCTAACTAGAATCCACCAAGTCAAGCCTGGGCCTTCCTAGCACCCACCATGTCTTGCCTATAGCTTCCTACCACACCCTAAGACGAGCATTGTCAGCCTAACACCCCCCAAGTAGAGATAAGTCTTCCTAGTTCCCACCAAGTCAATTCTAGAACAATCTAATTCCCAACCAAGTCAATTCTAGAACAATCTAATTCCCACCAAGTAGAGTCTAGAACTATCTAGTTCCCACCAAGTCGAGTCTAGAACTGCATAGATCCCACCAAGACGAGCCCAGGACTGCCTAGCACCTACCAAGGTGTTCCTAGGACTGCTTAACATCCACTAAGTTGAGCCTAGGACACAATTGTTCCCATTAAGTCGAGCCAAGGATTGCCTTGCACAACCCGCACCAAGTCGTGTCAAGGACTGCCTTTTTCTCACCAAGTAGAGCATAGAACTCTCTAGTTCCCAAAAAGACGAGCTTAGGACTAACTAGTTCCCACCAAGTAGAGCCTAGGACTGCCAAGCACCAACTAAATCGTGTATATGACTGTCTACCACCACCTATGTCGAGCCTAGGACTACCTTGCACCCTAAATGTCGAGCCAAGGAATGCATAGCAGTCATCTAGTAGAGTATAGGACTGACTAGTACCCACGAAATCAAGCCTATGACTGTGTTGCCAACAAAAACAAAAAGCCGAGCCAAGGACTGCCTAGCAATCAACAAGTCGGGTCAAGGACTGCTTAGACCCCAACAAGTCCAGCCTAGGACTGCCTGTTCCCACAAAGTCGATACTAGGACTGCCTAGCACACTCCAAGTAGAGCCAATGAATGCCTAGCACCCACCAAGTCGAGCCTAGGACTGCCTATTTTCAACCAAGTTGAGCCTAGGACTTCATAGCACCCACGAAGTCGAGCCTAGGTCTTACAGGCACCCACCAGGTCGAGCCCAGGACTGCCAAGTTCCAACCAAGTAAAGTCGAGGACTGCGTAGCACTATGCACGACGAGCCTAGGACTATGTAGAACCCACTATGTCGAGGCTAGGACGGGCTAGTTCCCACCAATTCGAGCCTAGTACTGCCTTGCACCCACCAAGTCGAGACTAGAACTGCCTTGCACCCAAGTCGATAATAGGGCCACCTAGTTCCCACCAAGTCGTGACTGGGACTGCCTTGTTCCCACCATGTCGAGCATAGGATTGCCTTTCATCGACCATGTGGAGCCTAGGATTGCCTAGGACCCACAATGTCAAGCCTAGGACTGACTAGCACCCATCATGACGAGACTAGGTCTGCCAAACACCCACCAAGTCGAGGCTAGGGATGCTATTTCCTACCAAGTCGAGCCGAGGACTGGCTAGCTCCCACCAAGTCGAGCCTAGGACTACTTAGCACCCACCAAGTAGTGCCTAGGACTGTCTAGCACCCACCAAGACGACCCTAGGACTGCCTACCATCCACTAAGTGGAGGCTAGGACTAGTTTTTTTCCCATCAAAACTAGTCTAGGATTGCATGGCACATCCCAAGTCGAACCTAAGACTGCCTTACATCCAACAAATCGAACCAAGGTCTGCCTAGTTTCCACCAAGTCGAGCCTAGATCTCTCTAGTTCCCACCAAGTCGAGCCTAGTATTTCCTAGCACCAATAGAGTCGAGCCTAGGACTGCCTAGCACCCACCAAGTCGAGCGTATGATTGCCTCTTTCCCGCCAAGTCAAGCCTGGAACTGCCTAAAACCACCCAAGTCGAGCCAATTACTAACTAAATAGCATCAAGTCGCGCCCAGGACTTCCTTGCACTCACCAATTCGAGCCTAGGACTGCCTAGCTCCCACCAAGTCGAGACTAAGTCTACCTAGGAATGCCTCGTACCGACATAGATGAACTTAGGAATACCTAGCACACACCATATCGAGCCCAGTACTGCCCATTTCCCACCAAGTCTAGCCTAGGTTTGCCAAGCACCCTCCAAGTCGAGCCTAGGTCTTCCTAACACCGACAAGTCGAGCCTTGGTCTGTTTGGCTCCAACCAAGTCGAACATCGGTCTGCCTAGCACCCACCAGGTCGAGTCCAGGAATGCCTAACATCCACGAAGTGAAAACAAGGTCTTCCTAGTTCCCAACAAGTCGAGCCTAAATCAATTTAGTTACCACCAAGTCAGGCCTATGACTGCCTAATTGGCATCAAATCGAGCATAATATAGCATTATACCTGCCAAGTCGAGTCTAGGACCGCCTAGCACCCAACAGTGCGAGCCATGAACTGCCTATTTCCCAACAAGTCGAGACCAGGACTGTCTAGTTCTCACCAAGTCGAGTCTATGACTACCTGACATCCACCAAGACAATCCGAGGTCTGCCTAGTTTCCAACAAGTCGAGCCTAAATCTATGTAGTTACCACCAAGTCAGGCCTATGACTGCCAAGTTCGCACCATATCGAGCCTAGGACTGCCTTGCACCAACTAATAAGAGCCTAGGACTGCCTAGTACCAACTTAATCGAGCCAAGGAGTGCCAAGCACCCAACAAGTCGAGCCTATGACTACCACGTACCGTCTAAGTCGAGCCTAGGATAGCCTAGTTCCCACCAATTTGAACACAGGACTTCCTAGTTCCAACCAAGTCGATCCTGGGAATGCCTAGCACCCAAGCAGTCGAGCCTAGGACTGCCTATTTCCCGCCAAGTCGAGACAAGGACTACCTAGCACCCACAAAACCGAGCCAAGTACTGCCTAACAATCACCAGGTCGAGGCTAGGTCTGATTAGCACCCACAAGTCAAGCCTACGTCTGCCTGGCTCCCAACAATTCGAGCCTAGGCATGCCTATCACCCACAAAGTCGAAACAAAGACTGCCTATTTCCCACCAAGTAGAGCCTAGGATTGCCTAGCACCCACCAAGTCGAGCCTAAGTATGTCTATCACAGTCCGAGTCAAGCCTAGGTCTCCCTAGAACCCACCAAGTCAAGACCAGAAGGGACTAAATCCATACAAGTCGGTCCTAGGACATCCTGACATCCAATAAGTCGAGCCAAGGACTAAGTTGCACCCAATAAGTCGAGCCAAGTACTGCCTAGAACCCACCAAGTCGAGCCAACTACTGACTGGCAGCCACCAAATCGAGACTAGGGCTGCCTACCACATTTCTAGAAGAGCCTAGGAAGGCCTAGCACCCACTAAGTCGAGCCTATTACCACCTATTTCCCACCAAGTCGAGCCTAAGTTCACCTAGCACTCACCACGTCGAGTCCAGAACTGACTAGCAACCACCAAGTCCAGCCGAAGACTGCCTAGTTCCAGCCAGTTCTAGTCTAGTACTGCCTAGACCCGACTAAGTCGAGCCTAGGAATGCCTAACATGCTCCAAGTCATGTCCAGTACTGTATATTTCCCACCAAGTCTAGCCTAGGTCTGCCTAGCACCCACCAACTCTTGCCTAGGTCAGCCTAGCACAAACCAAGTATAGCCTAGGACTGCTTAGCAACCACCAATTCGAGCCTAAGACTGTCGAGTAAAGCCCAAGTCGAACCCAGCACTGCATAGATCCCACCAAGGGGATCTTAAGTTTGCCAAGTTCACTCCAAGTCGAGCCTAGGACGGGATATTTCCCACCAAGTCGATCATAGGAATGCCTAGCACCCTGCAAGTCGAGCCTAGGATTGCCTATTTCCCACCAGACAAGGATTGCCAAGCACCCACAAAATCGAACGACGTATGGCCTAACACCCACCAAGTAGTACCTAGATCTGATTAGCACCCACAGGTCAAGCATATGTCTGCCTGTCTCCCAACAAGTCGAGCCTAGGCCTGCCTAGCACCCAGAAAGTCGAAACTAGGACTACCTATTTCCCACCATGTCGAGGCAAGGACTGTCTATCAACCACCAAGTCGAGCTCAGAACTGCCAACTACCGACCAATAAGAGCCTAGGAATGCCTAGCACCTACCAAGTTGAGCCCAAGACTGCCTAGTTCCCACCAAGTTAAGCCTGCAACTGCCTAACAACCAACAATCCGAGAACAGGACTGCCAAGTACCGACCAACACGAGATTGGGAATGCCTAGCACCCACCATATCGAGCCCAGGACTGCCTAGTTCCCACAAAGTCGAGCCTAGAGCTATCTAGTTCCTACCTAGTCCTAACCAGAGCAAACTAGTTCCCACCAAGTCTATCCTAGGACTGCCTAGCTCCAACCAAGTCAAGAATAGGAATGCGTAACCCCCTAGACGGCCTCCGGGCTACCTAATTCCCACCAAGTAGAGCTTAGAACTGCTTAGCACCCACCAAATAAAAGCCCAGGACAGCCTATTACCCACCAAGTCGAGCCCAGGTCTTCCTAGTTCCCACAGAGTCGAACCTAGGACTGCCTAGTTTCCACCAAGTCGAACCTAGGACTACCTAGCTCCCGCCATGTGAAGAATAGGCCTGCGTAACACCAACCAAGTCGAGCTTAGGACTGCCAAGACTGCACCAGGTTGAGCCTAGGACTACTTAGTTCCCACCAAACCGAATCTAGGACTGCCTTACAACTACTAACTCGAGCCCAGGACTGACTAGTTCCCACTTAGTCGAATGCAGTCAGCTTAGTTCCCACCAAGTCGAATGCAGGACTGCCTAGTTCTAACCAAGTCGAGTGCAGGACTGGCTAGTTACCACCAAGTCGAACCCAGGACTACCTGATTCCCGTAATGTTGATCGCAGTACTGCCAAGTTCCCACCATGTCGAGCCTAGAACTGCCATGCACCAACTAAGACAAGCCTAGGACTGCCTAGTACCAACTAAGTCGAGCCAAGGTTTACCTACCACCCAACAAGTCGAGCCTAGGACTACCTAGTACCAATTAAGTCGAGCCTAGGATGGCCTAGCTCAAACCAATTCGAACACAGCACTTCCTAGTCCCCACGAAGTCGAGCCTATGAATGTGTACCACCCACCAAGTCGAGCCTAGGTCTGATTAGAACCCACAAATAGAGCCACGGTATGCCCGGCTCCCAACAAGTCGAGCCTATGCCTGCTTAGCATCCACAAAGTCGAAACGAGGACTGCCAATTTCCTACCAATTAGAGCCAGGGAATGCCTAGCACCCACCAAGTCGAGCCTAAGTCTGTCTAACACCGACAGAGTAAAACCTAGGTCTGTCTAGCACTCACCATGTCGAGCCCAGTACTGACTAGCAACCACCATATCGAAACCGGAACTGCCGAGTTTCCATCAAGTCGATCCATGACTGCCTAGTTCCCACCAAGCTGAAACTAGTACTGAAAAGCACCCAACATGTCGATACTCTGTCTGCCCCGCACCCAACAAGTAGGTTTCTAGGTCTACCTTAATCCACCAAGTTGAGGCCAGAACTACCTAGTTACCACTAAGTCGATCCTAGGACTGCCTATCACCCAAGTCGAACCTAGGACTTCCAAGCACACACAAAGTCGAACCTAGGAAAGTATATCACCCAATAAGTAGAGTCTAGAAATGCCCAGTTCCCACAGAGTCGAACCCAGGTCTACATATTTACCACCAAGACGAGCATAGGCCTAACTAGCAACCACCATGTCGGACCCAGGACTGTATAGTTCCAACCAAGTCGAAACTAGATCTGACTATCATCCACCTAACGTAGCATAGGGCTGCCTAGGAAACACCTCGTCGAGCCTAGGACAGCCTTGCATCCACGAAGTCGAGCATAGAACTGCCTAGAACCCATAAAAAAGAGTCTAGGACAGCCTAGCACCAACAAAGTCGTGCCTAGGACTGCCTAGTTTCCAACAAGTCGAGTCTAGGACTGCCTACCTCCGACCAAGTCGAGCCTAGGTTTGCCAAGCACCCACCAAGTCGAGCCAAGAACTGCATCGTTCCCACCATGTTAATCACAGGACTGCCTCGATACCACCAATTCGAGCTCAGGGCTGTCTAGTTCCTACCTAATCGAGCCCAGTTATGCCTAATTTCTACCAATTCGAACCCAGGACTTGCTAACTCTTACTAAGTCGAGCCTAGGACTGCCTAGCACCCACGATGTCGAGCCAAGGATTGCCTACCACCTACCAAGTCGAGCATATGACTGCTTAGTCCCCACCAAGTCGAATCTAGGACTTCCAAGCATATATCAAGTCAAGCCAAGACATGCCACTATCCCAATAAGTCGAGCCTACGACTGCCTAGTTCACACCAAGTCGAGTATAGGACTGCCTCATTACCACCAAGTCGAGCTCAGGGCTGGCTAGTTTCAACCAAGTCGAGTCCATGTATGCCTAGTTCCTACCAAGTCGAACCCAGTACTGCCTAGATATTTCCAAGTCGAACCTAGGACAGCCTAGCACCCCTCAAGTCCAGCTTAGGACTTCCCAGCACCCACACAAGTCAAGCCCAGGATTGCCTAGTTCCCACCAAGTCGACCACAGGACAGTCTAGCTCCCGCCAAGTTGAGCTTAGGACTTCTTACACCCCACAAGTCGAGCTCAGGACAGCTTAGTCCCCAACACGTCGAGCACTGGACTACCTATTACCCACCAAGTCAAGCATAGGACTACCTAGCACCGACCAATACCAGCATCGGACTGCCTTGTCCCCACCAAGTCGAGCCCAGTATTGCCTTGCATCCACCAAGTCGAGCCTAGGGCTGCCAAGCACTCCCCAAGTCGAGCCCAGGACTGTCTACTTCCCAGCAAGTCGACCCAGGTCTGACTACTCCCAAATTGTCGAGCCCAGGTTGGCATAGGTCCCACCAGTTCGGTCCACGACTGCCTAGTTCCAACCAAGTCGAGCCAGAACTGCCTCGCACACACCAAGTTTAGCTCAGGACTGCTAACTTACAACCAAGTCGATCTTAGGAGTTCCTAGCACACCACCAAGTCGAGCCTCGGAATACCTAGCACCCACCAAGTCGAGCCTAGGATTACTTAGAACCCACAAATTCGAACCAAAATATGCCTAGTTCCCCCCAAGTCGAGCCCAGGACTGCCCACCTTGTCGAACCCAGGACTGCATAGTATCCACCAAGCCGAGACAAGGATTTTCTAGATACCACCAAGTCGAGCCCAGGACAGCCTAGTTCCCAACTAGTCGAGCCTAGGATTGCCAGGCACCCACCAAGTCGATTGAAGGACTTCATAGTTCCTGTCAAGTTGAGCCTAGGACTGCCTAACACCCACCATATCAAGACAAGGACTGCATAGTTCCCAACAAGTCGAGCCTAAGATTGGATAGTTACCAACAAGTCATGCCTAGGACAGCCCAGCACCCACCATGTCGAGTCTAACACTGCCTAGAACCACTAAGTCAATCCCAGGAACGCCTAGTTTCTGTCAAGTTCATCCTAGGGCTGCCTATCGTCACCGAAACAAGCCAAGTACTGCATAATTCCCAACAAATCGAGACTAGGACTGCCTAGATCACATCAAGTCGAACCTATGACTTTTAAGCATCCACCAAGTCAAGTCAACTTATGCTTGTTACACACTAAGTCGAGCCTAGGACGGCATGGTTCACACCAAGTAGAGCCCAGGACTACCTAGTCCCCACAAAGTCACGCCTAGGACTGAAAAGCACCCAACAGGTAGATCCTCTATCTGACTAGCACTCCCAAGTTGGGTTCTTGGTCTGCCTTACACCCCAAGTCGAGGCCAGAACTTCCTAGATTCCACCAAGTCGAGCTTAGGATCGCCTAGCACCCCACAAGTCCAGCTTAGGGCTGACAACACCGACAAAGCAAGCCCAGGACTGCCTAGTTCCCACCAAGTCGAACACAGGAAAGCCTAGCACCCCCCAACTTGAGCCTAGGACATTATAACTCCCAACAAGTCGAGCACAGGACTGCTAAGTTCCCACCAAGTCGAACATGGGACTACATATTACCAACCAAGTCAAACCTAGGACTGCCTAGCACCCACCAATTCAAGACTCGGACTGCCTTGTCCCCAGAAAATCGAGCCCAGGACTGTCTTGCACCCACCAATACGAGCCCAGGACTGCCTAGATCCCACCAATTTTAGCCAAGGCCTAACTAGCACCTAACAAGTCAAGCCTAGGTCTGCATAGTTTCCACCAAGTCGAGCCTAGGACTGGCTAGTTCCCAACAAGTCGAGCATAGGACTGTCCAGCACCCATCATGTCAAGCCTAGGACTGCCTACCACCTACCAAGTAGAGCATAGGACTGCCTAGATCCCACCAAATTGAACCTAGGACTACCAAGTATCCATCAAGTCAAGCCAACGCCTGCCTATCTCCCAATTAGTCGAGCCTAGGATGGCCAAGGTCCCACCAATTCGAGACCAGGTCTGCCTCGTTACCACCAATTCAAGCTCAGGGCTGCCTTGTTCCTACCAAGTCGAGCCCAGGTATGCCTAGTTCCTACGAAGTCGAACACTGGACTGCCTAGCTATTACTATGTCGAGCCTAGGAATGCCTATCACCCATCATATTGAGCCTAGGACTGCCTCCCACCTACCAAGTCGAGTATAGGACTGCCTAGTACCCATCAAGACTATTCTAGGAATGCCAAGCATCCACCACATGAAGCCAAGATCTACCACTATCCCACTATGTCGAGCCTAGGACACCCTAGTTCCTACAAGGTCGAACCTAGATCTGCCTTCTTACTACCAGGTCGAACCTAGGACTGCCTAGCACCCCCCAAGTCCAGCTTAGGACTTCCCAGCACCCACCATGTCAAACCCAGGACTGCCTAGTTCCCACCAAGTTGAGCCTAGGACTTCCTAACACCCCACACATCAAGCTCAGGATGGTTAGTGCCCACCAAGTCGAAACTGGGACTACCAATTACCCACCAAGTCAAGCATAGGACTGACTAGCACCGACCAATATGAGCCCAGGACTGTCATCTCCCCACCAAGTGGGGCCTAGGACAGCCCTGCACCCACCAAGTCGAGACTAGTACTACCTAACACTCCCCATGTTAACCCCAGGACTATGTACTTCCCCCTAAGTCAAGCCTAGGAATACCTAGTTTCTAAATTGTAGAGTCCAGGTCGGCCTAGCTCTCACCAATTCCACCCAGGACTGCCTAATTCCCACCAAGTCGAGCCTAGGACTGCTAAGTTCCCAACAAGTTGAGCATAGAACAGCAACACACCCACCAAGTCTAGCTAAGGACTACCTAGAATACCAAAAGTCGAGCTCAGGACTGCCTAGTTCCCAACAAGTCGAGCCCAGGTCGACATGGCTCCCACCAAGTTGGGCCCAGGACTGTATAGTAACCACCAAGTAGAAACTAGGTCTGACTGGCATCCACCTAGTTTAGCATAAGACTGTCTAGGAAACACCTTGTCGAGCTTAGGACAGCCTAGCATTCAACAAGTCGACACTAAGATAGGGAAGCACCCACCAAGTCGAAACTAGAACTGCCCACTTCCAATCAAATCCAGCCGAGTTTTACCTAGTTACTACCATGACGAGCCTAGGCATAACTAGCAACCACCAAGTCGAACTTAGGACTGCCTAGCACTCCTAAATTCGAGTACAAGTGTACATACTTCCCACCAAGTCGAGCCTAGGATGTAGAGATACCACCAAATCGAGCCCAGTCTTGTCTAGCACCCACCAAGTCGACCATAAGACAGCGAAACACCCATTAAGTCGAAACTAGAACTGCTCAGTTCCCATCTTGTCCATCCCAGGTCTGCCTAGTTACCACCAAGACGAGCATAAGACTAACTAGCAACTACAAAGTCAGGCCCATGACTGCCTAGTTCCCACCATGTGGAGCCTAGGACTATATAGCACCCAACAAGTAGATTCTCTGTCTGCCTAGCACCCCCCAAGTAGGGCTTTAGGTCTGGCTGACACCCCCAAAGTTGAGGCCGTAACTGCCTAGTTTCCACTAAGTCGAGATTACGAATGCCTTGCACCCACCAAAACGAGCCATTTTCTTTTTAGCGACCCTCAAGTCAAGCCAAGGAAGGCCCAGTTCTCACAAAACCGAGAAACGGACAGCCTAGAACCACCCAAGTCGAGCTTAAGACAGCCTAGCACCCCTCATGTCCAGTTTAGGACTGCACAGCATACACGAATTCAAGCCCAGGACTGCCAAGTTGCCACCAAGTCGACCCCAGGACTGCCTATTACCCACTAAGTTTATGCTAGGACTACCTAGTTTCCAACTTGTCGACTCCAGGTCGGCCTAGTTCCTATCAATTAGGTCCAGGACTGCCTAGTTCCCACCAAGTCGAGTCTGACTGCCTAGCAACAACCAAGTCGAGCCTAGAACTGCCAAGCACCCACCACCTTGAACCTAGGGCAGCATAGCACCCAACAAGTCGAGCCTAGATATGGCCTGTTCCCACCAAGTAGAGCCCAGGTCTGCCTAGTTACCACCAAGATGAGCCCAGGTTAGTCTAGCTCCCACCAAATCGGGCCCAGGACTGCATCGTTCCCACCATGTTAATCCCAGCACAGCCTACTACGCACAAAGTAGAGAGCAGGACTGCCTATTACCCACAAAGTCGATCTTAGGACTTCCAATAACCCACCAAGTCAAGCCTAGACTACCAACTAATGACCTAGTCGAGCCTATGATGTCCTCGTTATCAACAGGACGAGTCTAGGTTTGCCATGCACACTCCAAGTCGAGCCAAGGACTAACATGTTCCCACCAATTTGTACCCAGGACAGCCAGATTTGCACCAAGTTTACAGTAGGACTGCCTATTACCCACAAAGTCGAGCATAGGACTGCCTAGCACAACATAAATCGAGCTTAGGACTGCTCAGCACCCACAATGTCAAGCCCAGGACTGCCTCGCACACACCAAGTCGAACCTATAACTGCCTAGCACCCTCAGAGTCGAGCATATGACATCCTATCACTCACCAAGTCGACCCCAGGACGGCCTAGTTCCCACCAAGTCGAACCTAGGACAACCAAGCACTTAGCTAGTCGAGCCTAGGGCCACCTAGTTTCTACCAAGGCGAGTCCAGGACTGCCTAGCTACCAATAGGTGAAGCCTAGGACTGCCTAGCACCCACCAAGTCCAGCCCAGGACTGCCTAGTTCCCAACAAGTTGAGCCTAGGGTTGCTTATCACACACTAATTCAAGCCTAGGAATGTATAGTTCCCACCAAGTCGAGACTTGGACTGACTAGTTCCCAAAAAGTGGAGCCGAGGCTGCCTCATTACCACCAATTCGAGCTCAGGGCTGCCTAGTTCCTACCTAGTCGAGTCCAGGGTATGCCTTGTCCCTAACAAGTATAACCCAGGACTGCCTTGATATTACCAAAGCTAGCCTAGAACTACCTAGCACCCACCATGTCGAGCCTAAAACTACCTACCACCTACCAAGTCGAGCATAGGATTGCCTAGTTTCCACTAAGTCAAGCCCAGGACTGCCTCGTTACCACCAAGTGGAGATCATGACTGCCCAGTACCCACCGATTCGAGCCTAGGACTGAACAGCACCCACCCAGCCGATCCTCTGTCTGCCTAGCACCCCCTAAGAAGGGTTCTAGGCTTGGCTGACACCCCCCAAGTCAAGCCAACTTCTGCTTAGCCCCCCTCAAGTCAAGGCAAGGAATGTCCAGTTCTCACAAAACCGAAACACGGACAGACTAGAACCACCCAAGTCCAACTTAGGGCAGCTTTGTACCCCCCAAGTCCAGCTTAGGACTGCACAGTACATACCAAGTCATGCCCAGGACTGCCTAGTTCCCGCCAAGTCGTTCCCAGGACTGCCTAGCAACCCACAAGTTGAGCCTAGGATATCCTTACACCCCACAAGTCGAACTCTGGACAGTTTAGTTCCCACAAAGTCGAAACTGGGACTACCTATTACCCACCAAGTCAAGTCTAGGAGTGCCTTGCACCCACCAATTCAAGACTCGGTCTGCCTTGTCCCCACCAAGTCGAGCCTAGATCTGCTTTGCACTTATCAATTCGAGCCTAGGACTGCCTAGCATTCCCCAAGTCGAGCCAAGGACTATGTTTTACCACTAAGTAGAGCCCAGAACTGCGTAGTTTCCCACTTGTCGTGTCCAAGTCGGCCTAGCTCCCACCTATTCGGCCCAGGCATGCCTAGTTACCATAAAGTCGAGCCTAGGACTGCCTAGCATCAACCAAGTTGAGCCTAAGTCTGCCTAGGTCCCATCAAGTCGAGCCCAAAACTGCCTTGTTACCACCAAGTCAAGCCTAGGACTGCCTAGTTCACCAGAAGTTGAGCCTTAGTTTGCCAAGCACCCTCCAAATCGAGCCAAGGACTGCATAGTTCCCACGATGTTTATCCCACGACAGACCACTTCAAACCAAGTAGAGAACAGAACTGCCTATTACCCACCAAGTCGAGTTTAGGACTGCTCAGTACCGGCCAAGTCAGGGCCAGGACTGCCTAGTTCCCAACAAGTCGAGCCCAACACTGCCTAGTCCCCACTAGGTCCAGCCTTTGACTGCCTAGCACCCACCAAATCGAGCCCACTACTGCATAGCACACACCAATTCAAGCCTAGGACTGCCGATTCCCACAATGTCAAGCCTTGGACTGCCTAGCACCCACAATGTCAAGCCTAGGACTGCCTAGCACCCACAATGTCAAGCCTATTACTCCATAGTTCAAAACAAGTCGTGCCCAGTACTGCCTAGTTCCCACCAAGTGGAGCCATAGCATAACTAGCATCCACCAAGTCAAGCCTAGGTCTGCATAGTTCCCACCAAGTCAAGCCTAGGACTAGATAGTTCCCAAAATGTCGAGCCAAGGACTGCGCAGCATGGACCATGTCGAGCGTAATACTGCCTTCCAACTACCAAATCGAGCATAGTACTGCCTAGTTCCCACCATGTCGAATCTAGGACAGCCAAACATCCACCAATTCAAGCCAACGCCTGCATATCTCGCACTCAGTTGAGCCTAGGACTACCTAGTTCCCCCAATGTCTAGCGCAGGCTGCCTCATTACCACCAATTCGAGCTCAGGGTTGCCTAGTTCTTACCTAGTCGAGCCCAGGGTATGCCTTGTTCCTACCAAGTCGAACCCAGGACTGCCTAGTACCCACCATGTCGAGCCTAGTTCTGCCCACCACATACCAAGTCTAGAATAGGACGGCCTTGTTTTCACCAAGTCGAGCCCAGGACTGCCACATTACCACCAAGTCGAGCTCAGAGCTGCCTACTTCCCACCAAGCTGAGCCCAGGTCTTCCAGCACCGACCAAGTGGCGCCCATGTCTGCCTAGTTCCCACCAAGTCGAGCCTAGGACTGGACAGAATCCACCCAGCCGATCCTCTGTCTGCCTTACATCGCCTAAGAAGGGCTTTATGCTTGGTTGACACCTCCCAAGTCGAGACCAATACTGCATAGTTTTCACCAAGTCGAGCTTAGGAGTGCCTAGCACCCACCAAATGCAGCTTAGGACTGCCCAGAACCCACAAAGTCAAAATCAGGAATGCCGAGTTCCCACCAAGTCAACTGCAGGACTGCCTAGCAACCCACAAGTTCAGCCTAGGACTTCCTAACACCCCACAAGTCGATCTCAGGACTGCATAATTCCCACACAGTCAAAAGAGGGACCACCTATTACCTACCAAGTCAAGCCTAGTTCTGCCTAGCACCCACGTATACGAGCCTCGGATTGCCTTGTCCCCACCAAGTTGAGCCTAGGCCTGCTTATCACCCACCAAGTCGAGCCTATAACTGCCTAGCACTAACCAAGTCGAGTGTATGATTTCCTACCAGTCAGTAAGTCGAGCATTGGTCTGCCTAGTTCTTACCATGTCGACCCCAGAATCCTATTTTCCCATCAATATGAGTTCAATGCTGCCTTGTTCCCCCAAGTCGAGTGTAGTACTGCTTAGCTCCCACGAAGTAGGGCCTAGAACAACCTAGCATCCAACAAGTCGTGCCCAGGACTGTGTAGTTCCCACCAAGCTGAGCCTAGGTCTGCCTAGCACCCACCAAGTCAAGCCTAGAATTGCGTAGTACCCTCAAAGTCGAGCCTAGGACTACCTAGCACTCCCCAGTTGTGCCCAGAATGTGTACTTCTCAACAAGTCGAGCCTGGACTGCCTAGTTCCCAACAAGTCGATGCTGAGTCAGCCTAGCTCTCGCCAAGTTCGGCCCAAGTCTGCCTAGTTCCAACCAATTCGTGCCTAGGACAGCCTAACACTCAGCTAGTCGAGTATAGGACTGCCTAGTTTGTACCAATTCGAGCCCAGGACGGAATAGTGACCACCAATTCGAACCCAGTACTGCCTAGCAGCCACAAAATCGAGCCTAGGGCTGCCCACCACCCACAAAGTCGAACCTAAAACACCGAAGCACCATACACGCCGAGCCTAGAACTGCCCATTTCCCATTAAGTCCAGCCCAGGTCTGCCCATTTACCACCGAGACGAGCCTAGGCTGAACTACCAACCACCAAGTCGAGCTTAGGACTGTGTAGATCTTCTAATTTTGAGTTCAAGTCAGCTTACTTCAGACCACGTCGAGCCCAGGACTGCCTAGTTCCCAATAAGTCGAGCCCAGGTAGGTCTAGCTTCCACTAAGTCAGACCGAGGACTACCTAGTCCCCACCATTATGTGGCTGTGTTGGATAGCACCAACCATAAGGAGCCTAGGGCTTCATAGCTCCCACCAAGTCGAACCCAATACTACCTTTTTCCCACCAGGTTTAGGCTTTAACTACCTAGTACCCACCAAGTAGTGTCTATGACTACCTAGTAGCCAGCAATTCTAGCCTAGGACTACCTAGAAACCACCAAGTTGAGCATAGGACATCCTAGCACATACTAAGTCGAACCTAGGATGGCCTAGTTCCCACCAAGTCAACCAATACTGCCTAGTTACCGCCAGGTCTAGCCTATGACTGCATAGCACCCACCAAGTCGAGTCTATGACTGCATAGCACCCACTAAGTCGAGAAAATGACTGCCTACCAGCCAGAAAGTCGAGTCCAGGACTGCCTAGTTATTACCAAGTCGAGACCAGGAATCCCTAGTTCCCACCAAGTAGAGCCCAGGACTGTCAAGTTCCCCCCAAGTCGAGTCTAGGACTGCCTAGTTGCCACAAAGTCCAGCCTAGGGCTGACTAGTTCCCACAAAGTTGAACCCAGGTCTGCGTATATACCATCCAGTCGAACCCAAGTAAGCCTAGTTCCCACCAATTCAAGCATAGGATGCCTCGCAGGCACCATATGGGGCCCATGGTTCCCTATTTCCCAACAAGGCGAGCCTAGGACTGCCTAATTTCCAACAAGTCAAGGCTATAAGAGTCTAATACACACCAAGTCGAGCCAAATTCTACTTAGTCCCCCTCAAGTCAAACCAAGTAATGCCCAGTTCTCATAAAACCGAAAAATTGACAGCCAAGAATCACCCAAGTCGAACTGAGGACAGCCTAGCATCCCCGAATTCCAGCTTAGGACAGGGAAGCACCTACCAAGTCAAGCCCAGGACTGGCTAATTCCCACCAAGTCGCCCCAGGAATACCAAGCATCCCTTAAGTTGAGGCTAGGACATCCTAGCACTCCACAAGTAGAGCTCAGAAATGCTAAGTTCCCACCAAGTCAAACCTGGGACTTCCTATTACACACCAAGTCTAGCCTAGGATTGCCCATCTCCCACCACATCGAGCCTAGAACCACCTAGTTACCCCAAGTCTACCCTAGGACTACCTCGCACCCACGAAGTTGAGCATAGGACAGCCTAGCACCCACATATTCGATTTCAGGAAGGCATAGTTTTCACCAAGTCGAGCCCATGACTGCCAAGCACCCCCTAAGTTGAGCCTAGGACTTTTTAACACTCCACAAGACCAGCTCAGTACTGCTGAACTCCCATCAAGTCGAACCTGGGACTGCCTATGGCACACCAATTCGAGCCTAGGACTGCCTAGCACTCTCCAAGTCGATCCCAGGACTTTTTACTTCCCACCAAGTCGAGCTCAGGGCTGCTTAGTTCCCACCAAGACGAACCTGGGATTGCCTATAACCCACCAAGTCAAGATTTGGACGGGCTATAACCCACCAATATGTGCCTCGGTCTGCCTTGTCCCCACCAATTCGAGCCTATCAAAGCCTTGCATACACCTAATCGATGCTAGGAATGCCTAGAACCAAGTCAGCCCTAGGCCTGCCTAGCCCCCACCAAGTTGAGCCCTAGGAAGGCTAACACCTCCTAGTCGATCCTATGACTGCCAAGTTCCCACCAAGTTGAGCTTAGAATTTCCTATTTCCCACCAATACAAGGCCAGGACTGAATGGTTCCCGCCAAGTCGAGCCTAGGACGGCCCAGCACACATCAAGTGGAGCCTAGGACTCCATTGCACCCACGAAATCGAGCGTAGCACTGCCTAGCATTCCCAAAGTCGAGACCTTGACTGTGTACTTCCTACCAAGTTGAGCACAGGACAGCCTAGTACCCAACAAGTCGAGCCTAGGTTTGCCTGGCACCCCCAAGTCAGCCCTAGGACTGTCTAGCTCCCACCAAGTTGAGCCCTAGGAAGGCCGAGCACCTCTTAGTCGTTCCTATGCCTGCCAAGTTCCCACCAAGTTGAGCTTAGAATTTCCCAGTTCCCACCAATACGAGCTAAGGACTGCCTACTTCCAACCAAGTGATTCCTAGGCCTAACTAGCACCCTGTTAATCGAGCCTTAGGCTGGCTAGCAATTTCCATGTCGAGACCAGGACTTCATAATTCCCACCAAGCCGAGCCCAGGACTGTGTAATTCCCGCCAAACCGAGCCCAGGACTGCGTAATTCCCACCAAGTCGAGCCCAAGGCTGCCTAGTTCCCAAAAATTTGATGACAGGTCTACCTAAGTCTCACCAAGTCCGGCACAGGACTGCCTAGTTCCAACTAAGTCCAGCCTTAACCTGCCTAGTTCCTACCAAGTCGAGCCCAGGTTTCCCTAGTTCAAATCAAGTCGAGCCTAGGACTTCCTAGCATTCACCAATTCGAGCATACGACAGCCTAGCGCCCACCAATTCGAGCATAGGACAACCTTGTTCCCACCAAGTCGGGCCTACGACTTCCTAGCACCCACAAAGTCGAGCCAATGGCTGCATAGTTCGAATCACCTTGAACCTTGGATTTCCTAGTTCCCACCAAGTTGAGCATATGACTATCTAGTTCCCTCCAAGATGTGCTTAGAACTGCCTAGTTCCAACCAAGTCGAGACTAGGATGCCTAGCATGCAACAAATGGAGGCAGTGGTTGCCTAGGTCACACCAAGTCGAGCCTAGGATTGCCTAGCACCAACCAAGTCGAGCCCAGGACTTCACGGTTCCCACCAAGTCGAGCCTAGGGCATCCTGGCACCCACGAAATCGAGCCTAGCACTGCTTAGTACCCAACAAGTCGAGCTAGGTCTGACTAGTTCTAATGAAGTCGAGCCTAGGACTAGCTAGCACTCACAAAATTGAGCATACGACTACCTAGCGCCCACCAATTCGTGCCTAGGTCTGCCTTGTCCCACCAAGTCGAGCCTAGGACTCCCTAGCACCCACTATGTCACGGTTAGGACTCCCTAGCACCAACCATGTCACCCCTAGGACTGCCTACCACCTAGCAAGTCCATCATTGGACTGCCGAGTTCCAACCAAGTCAAGCCCAAGACAGCCTGATAACAACCAAGTCGAGCTCAGGTCTGCAAAGTTCCCACCAAGCCAAGTCCAGGGCTGCCTAGCACCCACCAAGTCGCGCCCAGGACGGCCTAGTTCCCACCAAGTCGAGCCTAGGACTGAATATCACCCACCTAGTCGATTATCTGCCTGCCTAGCACCTCCCTAAGAAGGTTTCCAGGTCTGGTTAACACCCCCCAA
The DNA here is from genome assembly GCA_029891345.1 of Dryococelus australis. Taxonomy (NCBI): domain Eukaryota; kingdom Metazoa; phylum Arthropoda; class Insecta; order Phasmatodea; family Phasmatidae; genus Dryococelus; species Dryococelus australis. The sequence continues at coordinate 229,885,605 of CM057009.1, read as the reverse complement.
GTCAAGGCGAGGCCAGAACAGTATCGTTCCCACCAAGTCAGGCCTAGTAGTGTCTAGCACCCACCAAGACGAGCCATATTCTGCTTAGCCCTGCTCAAGTCAAGCCTAGGAACGCCCATTTCTCACAAAATCGAAACATGGACATCCTAGAACTACCGAAGTCGATCTTAGGACAGTATAGCACACCCCCCCCCCACCCCACCAAGTCCAGCTTAGGACTGGCCAGCACCCACTAAGTCGAGCGTAGGACTGAATAGCACCCACCTAGTCGATTATCTGTCTGCCTAGCACCCCCCTTAGAAGGGTTCCAGATCTGGTTAACACCCCCAAGTCAAGGCGAGGCCAGAACAGTATCGTTCCCACCAAGTCAAGCCTAGGAGAGTCTAGCACCCACCAAGTCGAGCCATATTCTGCTTAGCCCCGCTCAAGTCAAGCCTAGGAACGCCCAATTCTCACAAAATCGAAACATGACATCCTAGTTGAGCATAGGACTACCTAATACCCCAAAAGTCGAGCTCAGGACGGCTGAAATACCACCAGTTCGAACCTCGGACTGCATATTACATACCAAGTCGAGCCTAGGACTGCTTAGCACTCTCCAAGTCGAGCACAGGACTGCGTACTACCCACCAAGTCGAGCTCAAGACTGCCTAGTTCCCTACTTGTCCAGCCCAGGTCAGCCTAGCTCCCACCAATTCGGCCCATAACTAACTAGTTCCCACCAAGTCTACTCCAGGACTGCATAGCACCCCAAGTTGCGCCTAGGACTTCCTAACACCTCACTAGTCGAGCTCAGGGCTTCTTAGTTCACACCAAGTCGAACCTGGGACTGTGTATTAAACACCCAGTCGAGACTAGGTGTGCCTAGCAGCCAACATGTCGTGACTGGGACAGCGTAGCACCCACCAAGTCGAGCATAGAACTGCCTAGCACTCGCAAAGTCAAGCCTTTGACTGTGTACTTCCCACCAAGTCGAGCACAGGACAGACTAGTTCCCAACAAGTCGAGCCCAAGTCGGCCTAGTTCCCACCAAGTTGGGTTCAGGACTACCTAGTTCCCGCCAAGTCAAGCCTAGGACTGCCTGGCATCCAACATGTCGAGCGTAGGACTGCATATGACCCAGCAAATCGAGCCTAGGATTTCATATTTCGCACAAAAGCCATCCCAGCACTGCGTAGATACCACCAAGTCGAGCCCAGGACCGCGTAATTCCCACCAAGTCCAGCCTATATCTGCCTAGCACCCACCACGTCCGGCGTAGGACTGCCGAGAACCCACCAACATGAACCAAGGACTGCCTTGCACGAACCATGTTGTGCCTAGGTCTGCTTAGAACTCACCAAGTCGAGCAGAGAATGGCCTTTTTACAACCAAGTCGTAGCTAGTACAGCCTAGTTACCACCAATTCGAGCAAATTGCTGCCTAGCACTAACCATGTTGCACCTACGTCTGCTCAGCACTCATCAAATCGAGCCTAGGACTGGATAGTTACCACTACATCGAGCCCAGTACTGCCTAGATGCCACCAAATCAAACCTAATACTTCCTAGCACCCACCAAGTCTAACCAAAGACAGAGAAGTAACCCCCAATTAGAGCCTAGAACTGCCAACTTCCCACAATGTCGAGCCCTGGTCTACCTAGTTACCACTAAGACGAGCCTAGGCCTATCTAGCAACCACCAATTCGAGCCTAGGACTGCATATCACTCCTAAAGTCTAATCCAAGTCTGTGTACTTCCCAACAAGTTGAATCCAGAACTGCCTAGTTCCCAACAAGTCGGGCCCAGGACTGCCTAGATCCCACCGTGTCGAGCGCAGGTCTGACTAGCACCCATCAAGTCGAGCGTAGGACATCCTAGCTCCACCAAGTCGAACCCAGGACGGCGTAGATCCCACCAAGTCGAGCCCAATACTGCCTAGTTACAACCAGGTTTAGCCTATGTCTGCCTAGCACCCACCAAGTCGAGCCTACGACTGCCTACCCGCCAGCAAGTCGAGCCTAGGACTCCCTAGTTATTTCCAAGTCCAGTCCAGGAATCCCTAGTTCACACCAAGAAGAGCCCAGGACTGCCAAGTTCCTCAAATTCGAGTCTAGGACTTCCTAGCTCCAACCAATTCCACCCTAGGAAAGCCCCGTTCCAAGAAAGTCGAACCCAGGGCTGCCTATATACCACCCAGTCGAGCCCAAGTCTGCCTAGTTCTTACCAAGTCAAGCCTAGGACTGACTAGCACTCACTAAGTCGAGCACAGGACTGCCTAGTTCCCAACAAGACGATGCCGAGTCGGCCAGCTCCCTCCAAGTCTGGCCCAAGATTGCATAGTTCCCACCAAGTCGAGCCTAGGATAGCCCAGCACTCAGCTAGTCGAGCCTGGGGCTGCCTATTTTCTACCAAGTCGTACTCAGGACTATGTAGTTACCACCATGGACCCCAGTACTGCCCAGTACACAAGTCGCGCCTGGGACTGGCAAGCACCCACCAAATCGACCCTTAGACAGCGAAGCACCCACCAAGTTGAGCCTAGAACTGCCTAGTTCCCATCGAGTCCAGGCCAGGTCTGCCTAGTTACCACCTAGATGTACCTAGGCCTAACTAGCATCCACCAAGTCGTGCTTAGGACTGCTTTGAACTCCCAAAATCGAGTCCAAGTCAGCGTACTTCCGACCAAGTCGAGCACAGGACTACCTAGTTCCTAACAAGTCGAACTGCCTAGTTCTTCCAGGTCTCACCTTTGACTGCCTAATACTTACAAAGTATACCCTATAACTGCCTAGCAGCCAGCAAGTCGATAACAGGGCTGCCTTGTTTTTGCAAGTCGAGCCCTGGAATCCTGTGTTCCCACAAGATGAGTTCAGGGCTGCATTTTTCCCCCAAGTCGATTCTAGGACTGCCTAGCTGTCACCAAGTCAAGCCTAGGACTGCCTAGCACCCACCAAGAAAGCCCAGGTTAGACTATTTCCGACCATGTCGAGCCCAGGTCTCGTCGCCCACACCAATTCTAGCCTTAGACTGCTTAAAACCCCAAAAGTCGAGCTCAGGACTGCTAAGTCCCACCAAGTCTGGCCTAGGACTAACTAGCACCCACAAAGTCGAGCCCAGGACTGCCTAGTCCCCACCATTTTGAGACTGGGTCGGCTAGCACTTTCCACAAAGAGCCTAGGTCTTCTTAGTTCCCACCAAGTCAAGTCCAGTACTGTCTAGTTCCCACAATTCGAGCCCAGTACGACTATTTTAAACTTAGTTGAGCACAGGACTGCCTAGATTCTGCCATGTCTAGCCTATGACTGCCTAGCACCCATGGAGTCAAGACTATGAATACCTACCAGCCCTGAGCTGCCTAGTTCTTATCAAATCGATCCCAAAAAACCCTAGTTTACACAAAGTAGATCCCACGACTGCGAATTTCCCCCCAAGTCGAGTCTAGGACTCCATAGCTCCCACCATGCCCAGCCTAAGACTGACTTGTTCCAACAGAGTCGAACCCAGGACTGCCTATATACCATCCAGTCGAGCCCAAGTCTGCCAGGTTCCACAAAGTCGAGCCTAGAATGTCTATCACGCATTAATTAAACCAGGGGTTGCCTAGTTCCCATCTATTCGAGCCTAGGACTGCCTAGCAACAACGAAGTCGAGGCCAGGACTTCATAGTTCACACCAAGTCGAGCCTAGGACATCCTGGCACCCACCAAATCAAGCCTAGGATTACTTAGTTCCCATCAAGTCGAGGATAGGACTTCCTAGCACCTTCCAAGTCGAGTGTAAGTCTGCCTGGCAAAAAACCTAGTCGAGCTTAACTCTGCCTAGCACCCTCCAAGTAAAAAACCCAGGATGGCCTAGTTACCACCAAGTAGAGCCCAGTACTGCCTTGTTCCCACCAAGTCTGCCCTAGGACTGACTTATTAACACTTAGTAGAGCCCAGGACTACCTAGATACCACCAATTATAGCACAGGGAAGCCTATTTCCCACCAAGGCGAGCCTAGGATTGCCTAGCCCCCAACATGTCGAGCCTAGGAATGCCTAACATCCACCAAGTCAAGCTTATGTCTCACTAGTAACAACAAAGCGAGCCTAGGACAGCCTAGCGCCCACCAAGTCGAGCCAAGGGCTTCATAGTTCCAATCAAGATGAGCCTAGGACTGCTTAGTTCCCACCATGTCAAGCCGAAGCCTACCTAGCACCCTCCAAGTCAAGTCCAAGCCTGCCTAGCACCCTCCAAGTCAAGCCCAAGCCTGCCCGGCACCAGCCAAGTCAAGCCGAGCTCTACCTAGCTCCAACCACATTAACCCCAGAACTACCTAGTTCCAACCAAGTCGGACTTAGGCGTGTCTAGATCCCACCAATAGAGCCCAGAACTGCAATGCACCCCTACCCCCTCTCCAAATTGTGCCTAGTTCTGCCTAGAACCCAACAAGCCGAGCCCAGGATGGCCTTATCCCACCAAGCTGAGCCAAGTACTGCCTAGTTCCCTCCAAGTTTAGCGTAGGATTGCCAAGCACCCACCAATTCGAACCTATGACTCATTAACACACAGAATGTCGAGCACAGAGCAGCCTTGTACTTACCAAGTCGAACCCAGTTATAACTAGTTCCCAACAAGTCGAGCTCAGGGCTGCTTAGTTCCCACCAAGACGAACCTGGGATTGCCTATAATCCACCAAGTCAAGAATTGGACTGCCTATAACCCACCAATATGTACTTCGGTCTGCCTTGTCCCCACCAATAAAGCCTACCAAGGTTCCACACACACCTAGTCGATGCTAGGTATGCCTAGCACCAAGTCAGGCCTAGGACTGCCTAGCTCCCACCAAGTTGAGCCTAAAGCAGCCTAGCACTCCCCTTTATGAGGCTAGGACTTCTTAGTTACCACAAAGTCAAGCCTTTGTCTGCCTAATTCTCACCAAGTCGAGCTCAGGACTGCCTAGAATCCACCAAACCGAGCCTAGAAGTTCGTAGCAACCACCAAGTCTTTCAAGGTATGCCTAGCAAACACCAAGTCGAGACAAGGACACCCTAGTTCCCACCAAATCAAGACATGGAATTCCTAGCACCCCCTATGTCGATCTAGGGACTAACTGGTTAACTGCAAATTCAAGGCTAATGATCCCTAGTACCCAACAAGTCGAGCCTAAGTCTGCCTAGCACACCCAAGTCAGTGCTAGGACAGCCTAGCTCTCACAAAGTTGAGCCCTAGGAAGGCCTAGAACCTCCTAGTCGATCCTACGATTACCAAGTTACCACCAAGGTGAGCTTAGAATATCCCAGTTCCCACCAATACAAGGCCAGGACTGAATGGTTCCCACCAAGTCGAGTCTAGGATTGCATAGCACATACCAAGTAGAGCCTAGGCCTCCATAGCACCCACCAAGTCGAGCCTAGGTATGCCTTGCACAAACCAAGTAGAGACTGGGACAGCATAGCACCCACCAAGTCGAGCATAGAACTGCCCAGCTCCCACCAAGTTGACCCAATGACATTCTTGTGCCCAGAAAGTCAAACCTAGGCCTATATAGCACCCACGAAATCGAGCCTAGCACTTCCTACCAAGTAGAGCACAGGTCAGCCTAGTTCCCTAAAGGTCGAGCCCAGGTCTGCCTAGCTTCCACCAAGTTGGGCCCAGGACTGCCTAGTTCCCAACAAGTTGATGACAGGTCGGCCCAGCTCTCACCAAGTCCAGCCCAGGACTGCCTAGTTCCAACTAAGTCGAGCCTAAATCTGCCTAGTTCCTACCAAGTCGAGCCCAGTACTGCATAGTTACCACCAAATCGAGCCTAGTACTGCCTAGCTCCCACCAAATCGAGCCTAAGAGTGCATAGCACCCACCAAGTCGAGCCAAGGACTTCATAGTTCCCACCAAGTCGAGGCTTTGACATCCTGACACCACCATCAATTCGAGCCTAGGACTTCTCACTTCCCACCAAAGCGAGCATAGGATGGCCAAGCACCTTCCAAGTCGAACCTAAGCTTGCCTTTGCCAAACCCAGTCGAGCCTAGCTCTGCCTAGCACCCTCCTTTTCGAGCCTAGCACTGCTTAGCACCCAACAATTCGAGCCAGGTCAGCCTAGTTCCAATCGAGTCGAGTCTGGGACTGGCCAGTTCCCACCAAGTCGAGCCCAGGACTGCCTAGTTACCACCAAGACGAGCCCAGGTCTGCCTTGCTCCCACCAAGTCGGGACCAGGACTGCCCAATACCCACCAAATAGAGCCTACGTCTGCTTAATATCCTCCAAGTCAAGCCTATGTCTGACTAGAAAACACCAAGTCGAGCCTAGGTCATCCTAGAACCCACCAAGTCTCGTCTAGAACTGCCTAGTTCCCACCAAGTCAAGCCTAGGACTGACTAACATCCACAAAAATAACCTAGGAATGCCTAGAAAACGCCAAGTCTTGTCTAGGACAGAGTAGTTCCCATCATGTCGAGCATAGGACTGCCTAGCACCCACCATGTCGAGCCCAGGACTACCTAGATCCAACCAATCTGAGCATAGGACTGCCTAGCACACCCAAAGTCGAGCCTAGGACTGCCAAGCACCCACCATGTCGAGCCCAGGCCAGCCTTGTTCCCATCAAGTCAAACCCAGGACTACCAAATTATCACCAAAACGAGCCAAGGACTACAAAGCAAACCACCAAGTTGTACCTATGCCTGCCTAGCACCCACCAAGTCGAGTTAAGGACAGCTTTATTCTAACTAAGTCTATAGTGGGACTGCCTCGCTAACACCAAGCAGAACTTAGGAATGCCTAGCACCCCCCAAGTTAAGCATAAGACTATTCAGCACCCATAATGTCAAGCCCAGGTCTACCTAGTTGCCACCAAGACGAGGCTAAACCTAACTAGCAGCCAGAAAGTCGAGCCTAGTGCTTCATAGTTTCCACCAAGTCGAACCCAGGTTGGCTAATTCCCACCAAGTAGACCCCATTACTGCCTAGTTACCACCAAGTCGAGCCTATGACAGTCTAGCAGGCAGCAAGTCGAGCGCAGGACAGCCTAGTTCTTACCAAGTCGAGCACAGGAATCCCTAGTTCCCGCCAAGTAGAGCCCAGGACTGCCTATAAACCATCCAATCAAACCCTAGTCTGCCTAGTTTCCAAAAAGGTCAAGCCAAGGCACGCCTAGCCCCCACCAAATCGGGCAAGGTTTTGCCTAGTTCCCACCAAGTCAAGCCTATAACTAGCTAGTTCCCACCATGTCGAGCCTATGCTTGCATAGCACCCTGCAAGTTTAGCCTTGTCCAGCTTTGTTCCCACCAAGTAGAGCCCAGGAAGGCCTAGTTCCTACCAAGTCAAACCCAGGACTGCCTAGTTCTTACCAAGTCGAGCTTAGGACTGATTAGCACTCACCAAGTCTGGACCAAGACTGCCTAGTTCCCACCAAGTTGTGCCTAGGGCAACCTAGCACTTAGCTAGTAGAGCCTAGTAATGCCTAGTTCCTACCAAGTCAAGCCCTGAACTGCTTAGTTCAAAATAAGTCGAGTCCAGAACTGCCTAGTTCCCACAAAGTCGTGCCTAGGCCTAACTAGACCTAACAAAGTCCAGGCTAGAACTTCTTAACACCCCACAATTCGAGCACAGGACAGCCTAGTTCCCACCAAGTTTATCCCAGGACAGCATAATTCGTATCAAGTCGAGAGCAGGACTACCTATTACCCACCAAATGGAGCTTAGGACTGCCTAGTTCCCACAAAGTCGAGCCTAGGATTGCCTTGTTCCCAACAAGTTGTGCCTAGGTCTGCCAAGAACGCACCAAGTCCAACCTAGGACAGCACAGCACCCAACATGTCGAGTCTAGATATGCCCAGTTCCCACCAAGTCCAGCCTAAGCATAACTAGCAACCACAAAGTCGAGCCTGGAAATTCTTATCACTCCTTATGTCGAATCCAAGTCTGCATACTTCCCAACAAGTCGAGCCCAGAACTGCCTAGTTCCCAACAAGTCGAGCCCAGGTCGGCCTTGTTCCTACTAAGTCGGGCACAGGACTGCATAATTCACACCAAGTCGAGCCTAGGTCAGACAAGCTACAACCTAGTCGAGCATAGGACTGCCTATGAAACACCTAGTCGAGCCTAGGACAGCCTAGCATCCACCAAGTCTATCATAGAACTGCCTAGTTCCCAGCAAGGCCAATCAAGGAATTTCTTGTAACCACCAAGTATAGCCTAGTTCTGCATAGCACCCCCCAAGTCGAAGCAAGGTCTGCATAGCACACACCAAAACGAGCCCAGGACTTCCTAGTCTCCACCAGTTTGAGACTGGGTCGCCTAGCACCCACCAAGACGAGCCTCGGGCGAAATAGTTCCCACCAAGTCGAGCCCAGAAATGCCTATTTTTCCCCAAGTCGAGCCCAATACTGCAAAGATATCACCTGTTCTAACCTATGACTGACTATCACCCACCAAGTCGAGCCTATGACTATATTCCAGCCAGCTAGTCGAGCCCAGGGCTGCCTAATTCCAATCAAGTCGCACCCAAGGCTGCCTAGTTCCCACCAAGTCGAGCATAGGAATGACTAGTTCCATCAAGAAGAGCTTAGAACAGCCTAGCAATGACCAAGTTGAGCATAGACTGCCTAGCACTCCCCAAGTGGAGCCATGATTGCCTGGTTCCCACCAAGTCCAGCTTTGGACTTGCTAGCTCCCCCAAGTCGACCTTAGGACTGACTGGTTCTCTACACTTACAGGCTATGAATGCCGAGCTAGGTCAGCCTTGTTCTAATGATGTCAAGCCTATGACTGCCTAGCACCCACCAATTCGAGCATACGACTGCCTAGCACCCACGAAGTTAATCCCAGAACTGCATAGTTCCAACGAAGTCGAACGTAGGTCTGCCTAGTTTCCACAAAGTCGAGCCCAGGACTACTAAGAAACCCCCCTCCCTCCTGGCGGAAATTATGCCAAGGACTGCCTAACACCCACCAAGTCGAGCCTATGACAACTTAGCACATAGTAAGTCGTACCCAGAGCTGCCAACTAACCAAGTTGAGCCCAGTTGTCCCTAGTTCCCCTCCAAGTCAAGCACAGGACAACCTAGCTGCCACCAAGTCAAAACTAGGGAATGCCTAACACCCACCAAGTAAAGCTTAGGACTACATAGCTCCCAGCAATTCAAACTTAGGACTGCATAGTTACTACCAATATTAGCCCAGGAATTAATAGTTAACACCAAATCAAGCCCAGTACTGCATAACACCCACCAAATCGAGCATAGGACTGCTAACTTCCCACCAAGTTAAGCTTAGGACAGCCTACCACACAATAAGTCGAGCCTAGTTCTTCCAAGCACCCACCAAGTCGAGCCTAGGACAACCAAGCACCCACCAATTCGAGTCTAGGACTGCCTTGTTCCCACCAAGTGAAGTCTATGATGACCTAGCACTATCCAATCTAGCACAGGACTACAGACTTCCACCATGTCGAGCCCAGGTCTGCCTAGTTCCCAACAAACCGAGCCCAGGTCGGCCTAAATTACACCAAGTTGAGCCATGACTGCCTGATTCCCGACTAGTCGAGGCTAGCACTACCAAGCACCCACCAATTCGAGCCTAGGGCTGCCTAACACCCTCCAAGACCTATGGATTCATAGTTCCAACCAAGGCGAGCCCATTACTGCCTATTTCCCACCAAGTCGAGCCCAGGATGGCTTATTTTCCAGTAAGTCGAGCACAGGACTGCCCAGATACCACAAAGTCTATCCTAGTACTGCCTAGCACCCACCAAGCCGAGCATAGTATATCCTACCCCCCACCAAGTCGAAACCAGGATGACCTAGTTCCCAACAACTCGATCGAAATACTGTCTAGTTCCTGCCAGGTCTAGCCTATGACTGCCTAGCATACAGAAAGTCCAGCCTATGACTGCCTAGCTGCCAGCAAGTAGAGCCCAGGGCTGCCTAGTTCTTAGCATGTCGAGCTCCGGAATCCCTAGTTCTCACCAAGAGGAGTTTAGGGCTGTCTTCTATTACCTCAAGTCGAGTCTAGGACTGCCTAATTCCCAACAAGTCGAGCCTAGGCATGCTTTTTTAACACCAAGTGAGGTCCAGGACTGCCTAGATATCACCAAGTCGAGCACAGGACTACCTAGTTCCCAACAACTCGAGCCTATGACTGGCTAGTGCCCACCTAGTCAAGACAAGGACTACATAGTTCCCACCAAGTAGGGCCTAGGACTGCCCAGCACCCACCATGCCGAACCTTGGACTACCTACCACCTACCAAGTCTAGCATAGGACTGCCTAGTTGCCACCAAGTTGAACCTTGGACTGTCAATCATCCACGAAGTCAAGCCAATGTCTGCCTGTCTCCCACTAAGTCGAGCCTCGTACTACCTTTCCCCACCAAGTCGAGCCTAGGACTGCCTTGCACCCACCAAGTAAATCCTTGTACTGCCTAGCACCACCCAAATACAGCCCAGATCTGCGTACTTCCCACCAAGTCGAGCTCAGGACTCGCTAGTTCCCAAATTGTGGAGAGCAGGTTGGCCTAGCTCTCACCAATTCGGCCCAGAAATGCCAAGTTCCCACCAAGACGAGCCTAGGAATTCCTAGTTCCCACCAAGTCATTCTGAGGACTGCCTAATTACTACCAAGTAGAGCCTAGGGTGGCCTAGAACACACTACGTCGAGGCTATGAATGCCTATCACTCACCAAGTCGAGCCCAGGACTACCTACAACCCACGAAGTCGTAGTCCAAGACAGCCTTGCACTAACACAGTCGAGCCTGGGACTGCCCAGTTCCCAACACTTCAAGTCTAAAATTGCCTACCACCAACGATTTCGAGCCTAGGATTGCTTTGTTCTCAACAAGTCGAGCCTAGGGCTGCCTAGCACCCACCAAGTCGAGCCTATAACTGCGCAGCACGCACCATGTCGAGCATAGTACTGACCACCAACTACCAAGTCAAGCATAGTACTGCCTAGTTCCCATCAAGTCGAACCTAGGACAGTCAAGCATCCAACAAGTCAAGCCAACACCTGCCTATCCCCCACTAAGTTGAACCTAAGACTGCCTAGTTCCCACCAAGTTGAGCTTAGGACTGTCTAGTACCCACCAAGTCAAGCCTAGGACTGCATGGTTACCACCAAGACGAGCCTAGGATTGGCTAGTTCCCAACAAGTCGAGCATAGGACTGCCTAGCACCCAACATGTCGAACCTAGGACTGCCTACCACCTACCAAGTCGAACTTACGACTACCTAGCACCCACCAAGTAGAACCTATGAGCTGCCTACTACTTACCAAGTCGACCCCAGTTATCCCTAGTTCCTACCAAGTCGAGCACAGGACTGTCTAGATACCACAAAGTCGATACTAGGACTTCCTAGCTGCCACCAAATCAAAGCTAGGGACTACCTAACACCCACCAAGTAGAACTTATGAATGCTTAGCACCCTGAAATTCAAGCCAATGACTGCCTAGTTCCTATCAAGTCGAGCCCATGTTTGCATAAATTACCACCAAATCGAGCCCACTACTGCCTACCACCCACCAAATCGAGCATAAGACTACCTATTACCCACCAAGGCGAGCCTAGGACAACCTAGTTCCCACAAAGTCGTTCCCAGGACTGCCTAGTTACCACCAAGTAGAGTCTGGGATGGCCTAGCAGTCCCTATGATGTGGCTAGGTTTTCCTAGCTCTCACCAGGTCGAGCCTAGGTCTGCTTAGTACCGCCCAAGTCACGCCTAGGAATGCCTAGCACCCACCAATTCGAGACTAGGACAGCCTAGCACCCAATAAGTCAAGCCTAGAACAAGCTAGTTCCAAATAAGTAGAGCCTAGAACTTCCTAGCATGTACCAAGTCGAGCCTAGGATTACCTATCACCCACCAATTCGAGCCTACGACAACCTTGTTCCCACCAAGTTGAGCCTAGGACTACCTGGCACTCTTTGGTCGAGTCCAATACTGCATACTTCCCACCAAGTCGAGCCAAGGACTGCCTAGTTTCCAACATGTCGAGTCAAGGTCGGCCTAGCTCCCACCGATTCGGCCCAGGACAGCCTAGTTCCCACCAAGTTCAGCCTAGGTCTTCCTAGCATCAGTCTAGCCTACAAATGACAAGAACCCAAATAGTCGAGCCTAGGACAGCCTAGCACCCTCCAAATTGATCCAAGGACTCACTAGTTTCCATCAGGTCAATTCCGAACGCCCGTTTTTCCACTTAGTCGACCACAGGACTGACTCGATACCACCAATTCTAGCCTAGCACTGCCTAGCACACACCAAGTGGAGCATAGGACATCCTAGCAACCAGCAAGTCGAACCTAGGACAGCCTAGTTTTTATCCAAGTCGAGCCCAATACTGCCTACTTAAAAACCAGGTCTAGCCTATGACTGCATAGCACCCACCAAGTCGAGCCTATGAGTGCCTAACAGCCAGCAAGTCGAGCCCAGGAATCCCTAGTACTCAACAGGTAAAGCCCAGGACTGCCAATGTTTTCCCCCATGTCGAGTCTAGGACTGACTAGCTGCCACCAAGTTCAAGCTAGGACTGCCTATTTCCCACAAATTCGAAGCCATGGCTGCCTATATATCATCCAGTCCAGCCCAAGTCTGCCTAGTTCCCACCAAGTCGAGCATATGATGCCTAGCACTCACCAAATGGAGCTCAGGGTTGACTAGATCCCGCCAGGTCAAGCCAAGGAATGCCTAGCACCAACCAAGTCAAACCCAGTACTTCATACTTCCCACCAAGTCAAGCTAAGGACCAGCTAGTTCCCATCATGTCGAGCCTATGCTTGCATAGCACCCTGTAAGTGGAGCCTAGGCCAGCTCAGTTCCCACCAAGTAGAGCCCAGGAATGCTAACTTCCCACCAAGTTGAGATAGGGTAGGCTAGAAGCCACCAAGACAAGTCTAGGACTGTCAAGCACCCCAAAGTCAGGCATAGGCCTGCCTAGCTCCCACCAAGCCGAGCCCAGGTCTGCGTAGTTCCCCACCAAGTCGAGTCCAGGACTATCTCGTTATTACCACATCGAGCTCAGGGCTGCCTAGTTCCCAAACAAGTCGAGCCCACATATGCCTAGAACCTACCAAGTCAAATCCAGGACTGCCTAGATATTGTCAAATCGAGACTATAACTGCCTAGCACCCACCTTGGCGATCCTAGGACTGCCTGCCACCTACCAAGTCGAGCATAGAACAGCCTAGTTCCCAACAAGGTCGAGCACAGTACTGCCGCATTTCATCCAAGTCGAGCTCAGGACTGTCTAGTTCCCACCAAGCCGAGGCCAAGTCTGTCTAGCACCCACCAAGTAGAGTCGATGTTTGCCTAGTTCCCACCAAGTCGAGCCTAGGACTGAATAGCACCCATCAAGAATACCCTTTGTCTGCCTAGCACCCCTCAAGAAGGGATCTAGGTCTGGCTAAAATCCCGCAAGGACCGGCTAACACATCACAAATCCAGCTATGGACTGCCCAGAACCCACCAAGTCAAGCCCAGGACTGTCTAGTTCCCACCAAGTTGAACCCAGGACAGCCTAGCACACCACAAGTTGAACAAGGACTTCCTAACACTCTGCAAGTCGAGCTCAGGACTGCTTAGTTCAAACCATGTCGAACCTGGTACTGCCTATTACCCACCAAGTCTAGTCTAGAACTGCATAGCGCCTACCAAGTCGAGCCCAGGTCTGCATAGTTCCAATCAAGTAATGCCTAAGACTACCTAGTTCGCACCAACACGATCCTAGTATAGCCCAGCACCCACCAAGTCGATCCTAGAATTGACAAGTTCCCAACAAGTCGAGCCCCAGACTGCCAAGTTACCACCAAGTCTAGCCTAGGACTGCCTAGCACCTACCAAATCGAGCCTAGGACTGCCTAGCATCCACCAAGACGAGCGTAGGCCTAACTAGCAACCACCAAGTCGAGCCTAGGAATGCCTAGCACTATTAATTTCAAGTCCAAGTCTGCATACTTCACAACAATTCTAGCCCAGGACTGCCTAGTTCCCAAACAATTCCAGCCCAGGTCTGCCAAGCACCCACCAAGTCGAGCCGAGGACTGCCTTGTTCCCAACAAATCGAGTAATGGACTATCTCGTTACCACCAAGTCGAGCTCAGGACAGCATAGCATCCCCCAAGTTGAGCCTAGATATGCATACCCCCTTTTTCTAAAATACGGGTACTAGGTCTGCCTAACAACCCCCAAGTAGAAAACAGCACTACATAGTTCCAAACAAGTCGAGCCTATGATGCCTTACACCAACCAAAGCGACCCTTCTTCTGCATAGAAGCCCCAAGTCAAGCCCAGGAATGCCTATTTCTCACTAAACCGAAACAAGAACTGCCTAGAACCACCCAAGTCGAGAACAGGAATACCTAGTCTAGTTTAGGACAGTCTATCACTACCCAAGTCGAACAACCTGGTACCTACCAAGTCGAGCCTTGGACTTCCTAGCACCCCCCAAGGTGAGTTTTCGACTGCCTGGATCTATACAAATCCAGCCTAGCAATGCCAACACCCATCAAGTCGAGACCAGGTCGGCGTACTTCCAATCAAGTCGCGCCTAGGACTGCTTAGTTCCCACCAATTAGAGCATAGGTCCGCCTATTTCCCACCAAGATGAGCTTAGAACTGCCTAGCACCAATCAAGTCGAGCCTAGGACTGCCTAATCGAAAATAGACGAAAATAGGACAGCCTAGCTCCCTCTAAGACGAGCTTAGAACTACCTGGCACCCTTCAAGTCGAGCCCAACCTGCCTAGCACCAACCAAGTCGAGTCTAGCTCTTCTTATCTCCCATCAAGTCGAGCTGAGTACTGCCTAGATCCAACAATGTCGGGCTTATGCCTGCATAATTCCCACCAAGTGTAGCCCAGGACTGCCTGCAAACCCCCACCCCCCTCCAAAGTAGTGCCAGGGACTGGCTAGCACCCACCAAGTCGAGCCCAGGACGGTCTTATTCCCACCAAGTCGAGCCCAGTACTGCCTAGTTCCCACAAAGTCGAGCATAGGACTGCGTAGTTGCCACAAAATCGAACCCAGGACGGTCTAGTTCTCACCAAGTCGAACCTACGACTGCCTGGTTATCACCAATTATATTATACAATTGCCTTACATCTCCCAAGTCGATACTTCTACTACCTAACATCCACCAAGATCAACCTAGATCAGAATAGTTCCTACCAAGTCGGGTCTAGGATTTTCTAGCACCCACCAACACGAGACTATGGACTACTTATCATACACCAAGTCGAGTCCAGGACTGCCTAGTGCCAACCAATTCTCGCATAGGACTGCATAGCACACCGGAAGTCGAGCCTAGGACTGTCTAGCACCCACTATGTTGAGCCCTGGACAGCATAGTTCAAACCAAATCGTGACAAGGACTGCCACGTTACTAAAAATTCTAGTCTAGTACAGTGTAGCACCAAGTAGAGCACAGTTATCCCTAGTTTCCACTAAGTCGAGAGTAGGCTTGCCTGGCACCCACCAAGTCGAGCCTAGGACATCCATGCACCCACCAAATAAAGCCCACGACTGCATAGTTCCCATAAAGTCGAGCCCAGGACTGGCTCGACTTTATGGGAACCATGCAGTCGTGGGCTTTATTTGGTAGCCTCTACCAAATCGAGCCCAGAACTTCGTAGCAACCACTCATGTCTAACTATGGTATGCCTAGCAACCTCCAAGTCGAGCCTAGGTATGTCTTGCTACAACCAAACTAAGCCTAGAACTGCCTTTTTAACTACAAGTCGGGCACAGGACTTCCTAAATACCACCAAATCGAGCCCAGGACTGCTTAGTTCCCACCAAGAGTTGACCTCAGGACTGCTTAGCACCACCCCCCACCCCCCCCCAAATTTCAGACTAAGAATTCCTAACACCCCACAAGTCTAGCTCAGGACTGCTTAGTTCCCACCAAGTCGAACCTGGAACTGCCTATTACTACCAAAGGGCAGCCTAGGATTGACTAGCTCCCACCAATAAGAGCCTCGGACTGCCTTGACCGACCAAGTTGAGCCTAGGACTGCATTGCAACCACCAAGTCGAGCCTAGCACTGCCTGACACTAAACAAGTTGAGCCTAGCTCTGCCTAGCACCAATTAAGTCGATCTTAGCGCAGCTAAGCACCCAACAGTTCGTGCCAGGTCTGCCTAGTTCCTCGAGTCGATACTAGGCCTACCCAGTTCCCACCAAGTCGAGCGCAGGAATGCCTAGTTACCACCAAGTCGAGCCTAGGCCTAAATAGCACCCACCAAGTCTATCCTAGGACTGCTTAGTTCCCACCAATTCGAGCCCAGGACTCTCTAGTTATCGCCAAGTAAAGCCTAGTACTGTCTAGCACCCCCAAGTCATGGATAGAACTGCGTAACAATCACCAAGTTGAGCCCAGCAATACTTAGTCCCCACCAAGTTGAGACTAGGTTGGCTAGCACCCACCGAAACGAGCCTAGAGCTGCCTAGTTCCCACCAAGTCGAGCCCAGTACTGCATAGTTCCCACCAAGTCAAGACCTGGACTGCCCCCTTTTCCACCAAGTCGAGCACAGGACTGCCAAGTTCCCACCAAGTCTAGCCTGGGGCTGCCTAGCACAGACCAAGTCGAGCATAGGATATCCTAGCCCCCACCAAGTCGATCCCAGGACGGCCTAGTTCTAACCAAGTCAATCCCAAGACTGCTTTGTTCCCACCAGGTCTAGCCTAATACTGCCTAGCAAACACCAAGTCACGCCTGTGACTACCTAGCACCCAGCAAGTCGAGCCCAGGGCTGACTAGTTCTTAATAAGTCTAGGCCAGAAATCTCTAGTTCCCACCATGTAGAGACCAGGACTTCCTAGATACTCCCAAGTCAAGTTAAGTACTGCCTAACTCCCATGAAGTTGAGTATAGAACTGCCTAGACCCCATCAATATCGGACCCAGAACTGCCTAGATACCAACAAGTCGAGCCAAGTACATCCTAGTTCCCACCAAGTCGAGCCTAGGACTCCCTATCACCCACCAAATCGAGCCCAGGACTGCATAGTTTCCACCAAGTCGAGGCTAGGACTGGCTAGTTCCCAATACGTCAAGCCTACGCTTTCATAGCACCCACTAACTCGAGCCTAGGCCAGCTGAGATTCCGCCAAGTAGAGCACATGAATGCCTATTTCCAACCAAGTCGAACCCAGAACTTCATAGTTCTTATCAAATCAGTCATAGGACTGCCTAGCACCCACCAATTCGAGCCTAGAAATTCGTAGCAACCACAAAGTCTAACCAAGTTATACAATGCAACCTCCAAGTCGAGCCTAGGTATGCCTAGTTTCCACCAAGTCGAGCCCAGGACTGCTTTGTTACCTACATGTCGAGCCTAGGATTCCCCAATACCTACCAAGTCGAGCCTAGGATGCCTTGTTCCCACCAAGTCGAGCCTAGGATTACCTTGTTCCCAACTAGTTGAGCCTAGGTATGCCAAGCACCCTCCAATAAGAGCCAAGAACTACCTCGTTACAACCAAGTCGAACCCATAACAGCCTCGTTACCACCAAGTAGAGTTCAGGACTGCATAGTACCCACCAAGTCTAGCCTATGCCTGGTTAGCCCCACTCCTCCCAAGGCAGGTTCTTTGAATGCCTAACAACCCCTCAAGTCGAGCGCAGAACTGCCTAGTTTCCAACAAGTCGAGCTTAGAAGTTCCTAGAACCCACCATGTCGAGCCAACTTCTGTTTAGCCTCCCTCAATTCAAGCCAAGAAATGCCCAGTGCTCACAAAACTGAAACACGGACGCACTAGGACCACCCAAGTCGAACTTAGGACAGCATATAACCACCCAAGACCAGCTTAGGACAGCCTAGCAACCCCCAAGTCAAGCTTAGGACTGCCTACCACTGACCAATTCGAGCCTACGATTGTCTAGTTCTCAACAAGTCGAGCCTAAGTTTGCCAAGCACCCTTCAAGTCCACCAAGGATTGCCTCGTTCCCAAGAAGTTGGTCCCAGGACAGCCTAGTTCGAACCAAGTTGAGAGCAGGAATGCCCATCACCATCTAAATCGAGCCAAGGACTGCCTCGCAACCACCAAGTAGAGCATAGGACTGCCTAAAACCAATAAAGTCGAGCTCAGGAGTGCTAAGTTCCCACTCAAGGCAAGCTTAGGACTTCCTCGCACCCACCAAGTCGTGCCTTTGACTACCTAGCATACAGCAAGTAGAGCGCAGGGTTACCTTTGTTCTTATCTAGATGAGCCGAGGCATCCCTAGTTCCCACCATCTAGAGTTCAGGACGGCCTATATACCATCCAGTCGAGCCCAAGTCAGTCTTAGTACCCACCAAGTAGAGCCCAGGAATGCCTAGTTCCTAGCATGTCTCACCCAGGACGGCCTAGTTCTTGCCGAATCGAGCCTAGGAATTACTAATGCCCACCAATTCGAGCGCAGGACTGCCTAGTTCCCACCAAGTCGAGCCTAGGATAGCCTATTTCCCTCCAAGTCGAGTTTACGATTACCTCTATCCTACCAAGTCTAATGTAAAACTGCCTAGTTCCCACTAAGTCGAGCCTAGGACTGCCTACCACCCACCAAGTCAAGCCTAGGATTGACTTGTTCCCACCAAGTCGATCGTAGGTTTGCCTTGTTCCAAACAAGTTGATTCTAGGTCTTATAAACACCCACCAATTCGAGCCGAGATCTGCCTCGTTCCCACCAAGTCGTGTTTAGGACTGCATAGTACTTACCAAGGTGAGGCTAGGTCTGCATAGCACTCACTAAAACGAGCTCAGGACTGCCTAGTACCCACCAATTTGTGACTGGGTCAGATAGCACCCACCATTACGAGCCTTGTGTTTCATAGTTCCCAGCTAGTCGAGACCAGGACGGCTTATTTTCCGCTAAGTAGTGCAGAGGATTGTATATTTTCCATAAAGTCTAGCCCAGGTCTGCCTAGTTACCACCAAGACGAGCCTAGCCTTAACTCGAAACAATCAAGTCGTGCACAGAATATTCTAGCACCCACTAAGTCGATCCAAGCACTACCTAGTTCCCACCAAGTCGAGCCAGGGACTGCCTAGCACCCACCCAGTCTAGCCTAGGACAGCATACCTCCCAACAAGTCGAGCCTAGATATGCCCAGTACCCACGAAGTCAAGCAGAGGTCTGCCTAGTTACCACCAAGACGAGCCTAGAGCTGACTAGCATACACCTAGTCCAGCCTGCGACTGCCTAGGAAACACCTAGTCGAGCCTAGGACAACCTAGCATCTACCAAGTCTATCCTAGGACTGCCTAATTCACACCGAATCGAGTACAGGACTCCCTACTCATCGAGCCTAGGACAGCCTAACACCCGCCAAGTCAATCCTATGATAGAGAAGCACCCATTAAGTCGGGCCCAGGTCTGCCTAGCTACCACCGAGACGATCATAGGCTTAACTAGCAACCACAAAATCGAGCCAACGACTGCCTAGTTCCCAAACTGTCTAGCATATGCCAACTCTAGCCTATTACTGCCTAACACCCACCAAGTCGGATGTATGCTGTCTAGCAGCCAACTAGTAGAGCCAAGGGCTGTCTAGTTCTTACCAAGTCGAGCCCCTTAATCACAAGTCCCCACCAAGATAAGCTCAGGGCTGATTTGTTCCTCCAAAGTAGAGTCTAGAACTGCATAGCTCTCGCCAAGTCGAGCCTAGGACTGCCTCTTTAACACCAAGTCAGGCGCAGGACTGCCTCGATACCACCAATTCAAGACCAGGACTGCCTAGTTCCCCCCAAGTTGAGCATAGGGCTGCCTACCACCCACCAAGTCGAAACTATGACATCCTAGCACACACCTTTATGAAGCTAGGACTGCCTATTTACCACCAATTCAGGCCCAGTACTGCATAGAAACCCCTCCCCAATCGAGCATTGGTCTGTCTAGTTCCCACCAAGTCGACCATAGGTCTGCCTAGTTCCCACCAAGTCGAGCCTTAAACAGCCTAGTTCTCACCACAATGAGCCAGGTACTGCCTAGAACCCAACAAGTCGAGCCTAGGTCTGCCTAGCATCGCCCAAGTCGCACCCAAGTCTGCCTAGCACCCACCAAATCGAGCCTAGAAGTTTGTAGCCACCACCATGTCTAGCCAAGGTATGCCAAGCAACCTTCACTTTAATCCTATGTCTGCCTATTTCTCACCAAATCGAGCCTAGAACTTCTTAGCACCCCCAAGTAGATCTAAGGATTGCCTAGTTCCATTCAAGTCGAGAAAAGGACTTCCTAACACCCCCAAATAGAGCTCAAGACTGCCTAGTTCCCACATAATCGAGCCATAAATTGATTTGCACCCACCATGTTGAACCGCGGACAGCCCTGTTACCACAAAGTTGAGAGCAGGACAGCCTAGTTCCCACCAATTCGAGCCTATGCTTGCCTAACACACATCAAGTCGTGCATAGGAATGCCTATCACTCCCCAAGTCGAGCCCAGGACTGCGTACTTCCCACCAATTCGATCCCAGGACAGCCTACTTCCCAATAATTTGATCCCAGTTCAGCCTAGCACCCACCAAGTCGAGACCAGGACTGCCTAGTTCCCACCAAATCAAGCCCAGTACTGCATAGCAACCCCCCAAGTTGAGCTTAGGACTGCCCAGCTACCACCAAATATAGCACAGTACTGCCTAGTTCCCACCAAGTCTAGAGTAGGAATAACTAGCACACAACAAATCAGACCAAGTACTCCTTACCACACCGCAAGTCGAGCCCAGATCTGCCTAGTTCTTAACTAGTCGAGCTCAGTTATCCCTAGTTCTCAACAAGTGGAGCCTAGGACTGCCTAGCACCCTCCGATTTGTGCATAGGACTAGATACCACCTACCAAATCAAGCCTAGGATTGTCTAGCACCTACTAAGTTTAACAAGCGGAGTATTGTCTAGTTCCAACCAATTCGAGACTAGGACTGCCCAGCACCCACCAAGTCGAGCCTAGGACTGAATGTTTCCCGCAAAGTCGAGCTTAGGACGACCTAGTTCCCACCAAGTGGAGTCTAGGAATGTCCAGCACCCACAAGACGTGCTCAGGATTACCTAGTTCCCACCGAGTCGAACATAGGACTGCCTATTTCCCACCAAGTCGAGCCTAGGACTGCCGACCACCCACCAAGTCAAGCCTAGGAATTCCTAGTTCCTACCATGTTGAGCCTTGGTCTGCCTACCACCCACCAATTTGAGCCGAGGACTACCTCGTTCCCACCAATTCGAGCCCAGGAATTCGTCGATACTACCAAGTCGAGGTCAGGACTGCCTAGTTCCCACCAATTCGAGCCCAGTTCTGCCTAACACCCAACAAGTCGAGCGCAAGTCTTAGTATTTCCCACCAAGTTGAGCCTAGGTCTGCCTAGCACCCTCCAAATCGGATTCTAGGACTGCCTAACAATCACCAATTCGAGCCCAAAACTGCATAGTTCCCACCAATCAGAGCCTAGAAGTCCCTAACAACCACCAAGTAAAGTCATTTTCTGCCTAGCACCCCTAAAGTCAAGCCCAGGAAATCCTAGTTCTCACCAAACTGAAACAAGTACAGCCTAAAGCTACCCAAATCGGTCCTAGGACACCTTAGCACACCGCAAGTTGAACCCAGAGCTACCTACTTCCTACCAAGTCGAGAACCATTATCTCTAGTTTCCTACATGTTGAGTCCAGGACTGCAAAATTCCCACCAAAACGACCCTAGGACTGTGTAGCACCCACCAAGGCAAGACTAGTGCCACCCTAACACCTCCCAATTCGAGACTAGGGCTGCCTTTTTCCCACAAAGTCAAGCTAAGGACTGCCTAGCACCCTCCAAGTAAAGCCCAGGACTACCTTGTTCCCACCAAGGCCAGCTTAGGAATTCCTATTTCACAAAAAATCGAGCCTAGGACTGCCTAACACCCACCAATTCGAGTGTAAGACTGCCTAGCCCCCAACATTTCGAGCCAAGGATTGCCTTTCACTCCCCAATTCAAGCCCATTACTGCCTGGTTCACACCAAGTCAAGAACTTGGACTTGGAGTTCCTAGCATCCACAAAATTGAGCTCAGGACTGCCTGGTTCTCTACAGTTTTAACATAGGAATGCCTAGCACCCAAAAAATGGCGAGCCTAGATCTGCTTAGCACCACCAAGTCAAGACTAGTGACAACCTAACACTTACCAAGTCGAGTCTAGGGATGTCAAATGCCCACAAAGTCAAGCTAAGGACTGCCTTACACCCACAAGTAAAGCCCAGGACGCCCTTGTTCCCATCAAGGCGAGCTTCGGAATTCCTAATTCACACCAAGTCGACCCTAAGCTTACCTAGCACCCAACAATTCGAGCCTATGACTGTCTAGCACCCACTCAGCCGAGCCCAGGACCGTATAGTCCCCACCAAGTCGAATCCAGGACTGCCTATAGCTTACCATATCGAGCGTAGGTCTTCATACCACCTACTAAGTCGAACCTACGATTGCTTACTACCTAATATGTCGAACCCAGGACGAACTTGTTACCACCAAGACAAGACCAGTACTGCCTAGTTTCTACCAAGTCGAGTTTAGGACTGCCTAGCACCCACCAATTCGAAACGAGGACAGCCTCTTTACCACCAAGTCGATCTCAGGACTGCTTAGTTCTCACCTAGACGAGACTAGGACAGCCCAGCACCCTCCAAATGGAGCCTATGACTGCATAGTTCCCACCAAGTCCAGCCCAGGACTGCAAAGCAATCACCAAGACGAGCCTAAGACTGACTAACACCGCACAAGTCGACATTAGGACTGCTTATTTCTCACCTAGTCGAGCCTAGGACTGCTTAGCATCCACAAAGTTAAGCCTAGGACTGCCTAGCACCCACCAAGTCGGGCTCAGGACTGCTTAGTTCTCACCCAGTCGAGCCTAGTACTGTCTAGCAACCACCAATTCGAGCCTAAGGCTGCCTTGTTCCCACCATGTCAAGCCTAGCACTGCAAAGCACCCACTAAGTCGAGCATAGGACTGCTTTGCACCCAACAAGTCAGGCCCAGATCTGCCTATTGCCAATCAACTCAAACCTAGGACTACCTAGTTCCCACCAAGTCTAGCGTAGGATTGCCTAACACCTACCAAATCGGACCTAGGACACCTTAGCACATAGCATGTCGAGCCCAGAGCTACCCAGTTCTGACCAAGTCGAGCCCAGTTATATCTGGTTCATAAGCAAGTAGTCCCCAGGACTGCCTAGTTCCCACCATATCGATCCTAGGACAACTTAGCACCCACCAAGTCAAGACTAGGGACAGCTTAACACCTACCAAGTCGAGCCTAGAGATGCTAAGTTTCCACAGAGTCAATCCAAGGACTGGCTAGCGACATCCATGTCAAGCCAAGGATTGTCTTGTTCACACCAAGTCGAACCCTGGACTGACTAGATCTTACCAAATCAAGCCTAGGACTGCATACCACCTACCAAGTCGAACCTACGATTGCCTAGCACCTACTATGTTGAACCAGTACGAACTAGTTCCCACCAAATCAATACCGGTACTGCCTAGTTCACACAAAATCGAGCTTAGGACTGCCTAACACCCACCAAGTCCAATTTAGGACAGACTTGAACACACCCAGTTAAGCCTAGGGCTGCCTAGTTCCCAACAAGTCGAGCCTAGAACTGCCTAGTTGCCACCAAATCTAGCCTAAGACTGCCTAGCACCCACCATGTTGAACCTATGGCTACCAGGTACCCTGCAAGTCGAGCCAAAGGCTGCCAAGTTCTTACCAAGTCAAGCACAGGAATCCCTTATTCCCACCAAGCCGAGTCAAGGACTGCCTTGTTAAAACTTAGTCGACACCTGGACTGCCTAGATACCACAAAGCACAGCCCAGCACTGCTTAGTTCCCATCAATTCGAGCCTTGGATTGCCTAGTACCCGTCAAGTCGAGCTCAGGACTGCATAGTTCCCACCAAGTCGAGCCTAGGCTGGCTAGTTCAAACCAAGTCGAGCCTACGAATTCATAGTACCCTGCAAGTCGACCCTAGTATAGCTTAGTTCCCACCAAGTCGAGCCCAATAATGCCTAGTTTCTATCAAGACGAACCCAGGACTGCCTAGATATAACCAAGTCGATCATAGGACTGCCTAACGCCCGCCAAGTCAACCGCAGGTCTGCCTGGTTCCCAACATGTCGAGCCTAGGACTGTCTAGTACCCACTAAGTTGAGCCTAGGACTGCCTCCCACCTAACACGACGAGCCTTGGATTGCCTAGCACCCACTATGTCGAACCCAGAACGGCCTAGTAACCACCTAGTCAAGCCCAGTACTGGCAAGTTACAAACAAGTCGAGCCTACGACTGCCCGGCACCCACCAAGTCCAGCCTAGGGCTACATATTTACCACAAAGTCGAACTTAGGACTGCCTAGTTCCGAAAAGGTCGAGCCTAGGACTTATTCTTTACCATCAAGTTGAGCTCAGGACTGCCTAGTTCGCACCAAGTCGAGCCCAGTTCTGCCTAGCCCCCAACAAGTCGACGGCAGGACTAACTAGTTCCCACCAAGTTGAGCCTAAGTCTGCCGTGCGTCACCCAAGTTGGGTTCTAGTTATGCCTTTCCAACACCAAGTCGAGCCCAGAACTGGCTTGTTCCCACCAAGTCGAGCCTAGGAGTGCCTAGCATCCACCAAGACGATCCAACTTCTTCCTAGCATACCTCAAGTCAAGCCAAGGAAAGCCTAGTTGTCACCAAACTGAAACAAGGGCAGCCTAGAACCACACAAGTTGAGCTTAGGACTGCCCAACACCCACCAAGTCAAGCCCAGAACTGCCAAGTTCCCTCAATTCGAAATTAGGACTGCCTAACACCCCACAAGTTGAGCTCAGGACTATTTAGTTCCCACCAAGTCGAGCTTAGGACTGCCTAGCAACCAGCAAATCGAATTAAGGACTGCCCAGTACCCACCAAGTCGATCCTAGGACGGCCTCATTCCCACCAAGTTGAAACCAGTACCGGCTAGTTCCCTCCAAGTCTAGCGTAAGACTGCCATACACTAACCAAGTTGAGACTAGGTCTGCTTAGCACCCAGCAAGTCGGGCCCAAAGCTGCCTAGTTCTTACCAAGTAGAGCCTTGTAATCCCTAGTTCCCACCAAGTCGATCCCAGTGTTGCCTAGTTCCCATTAAGTCGATCCTAGTACTGTCTTGCTCCCACAAAATCGAGCCTAGTATTGCCAAGTTCCCACAAAGTCGAGCTTAGGACTGCGTAGCATTCTCCAAGTCAAGCCCTTGATTGCCCTTGTTCCCACCAATTGGGGCCAAGGACTGCTTCGTTCCCACCAACTCGAGCCCAGGACTTCCTCGTTACCACAAAGTCGAACTCAGGACTACCTAGCTCCAACCAAGTCGAGCCCCATTCTGCCTAGAAGCCACCAAGTCGATCGAAGGATTGCCTAGATCCCACCAAGTTGACACTAGATCTGACTAGCTCCCCCATCTCGGGTTCTAGATCTGCCTAACATACACCAAATCGAACCCAAAACTGCCTTGTCCCCAGCAAGTCGAGCCTAGGATTGCCTTAGTTCCAATCGAACCTCGGACTGTCTAGTTCCCAGCAAGTCGAGCCTAGGTCTGCCAAGCACCCTACAAGTCGATCGCACAAATTCGAGCCGAGGACTGCCTCATTCACACAAATTCGAGCCCAGACCTGCCTAGTTCCAATCAATTCGAGCCTAGGACAGACAAGTTCCCACCGAGTCGAACTAAGGACTGCCAATCCACTCCTCCCAAGTGGAGACCAGGACAGCCTAATTCCCACCAAGTCGAGGCAAGTACAGCCTAGTTCCCACCACGTAGATCCTAGGACTTCGTAGCTCCCACCAAGTCAAGACTAGGGACTGTCTTTTTCATACCAAGAAGAGCTTAGGGATTCCTAGTTCACACCAAATCGAGTGTAGTACTGCCTAACAAATACCAAGTCGAATTTAGGACTGACTTGAACCCACACAGTCAAGCCTTGGACTGGCTAGTTCCCACCAAGTAGACCCAACGACTGTCTAGCTCCCAACAAGTCGATCCAAGATGGCATAGTTCCCACCAAGTAGCGCCTAGGACTGACTAGTTCCCACCAAGTCTCGCCTATGCTTGAATAGCACCCGTCAACTGGAGCCTTTTACAGCTGATTTTCCATCAAGTAGAGCTCATGAATGCCTAGTTCCTAGTAAGTCGAAACCAGGACTGCATAGTTCTTATCATGTTGAGCCTAGGACTACCTAGCACCCACCAAGGCGAGCCTAGGACTGTAAAACAACCACCAAGTCGATCCTCTGTCTGCTTACCACCCCCCCCCCCCCCCAAGGGATCTAGGTCTGTCTAACACCCACCAAGTTGAGGCCAGAACTGCATAGTTTCTACGAAGTCGAGCATAGGACTACCTACCATCAACCAAGTCGAACCTAGGATTACCTAGAACATATCAAGACGAGGCTAGGACTGCTTAGTGCTTAGTTCCCACCAAGTCAAGCCTAGGTCTAGCTAGTTCCCAACAAGTCGAGCCTAAGACTGCCCAGACCCAACATGTCGAGCTTAGGACGGTTTAGCACCTACCAAGTCGAGTATAGTACAGCGTTGTTCCCACCAAGTCGAATTTAGGACTGCCTAGTTCCACTAAGTCGAGCCTAGGTCTACCTAACACCTACCAAGTAGAGCCTAGGATTGCCTTGTTCCCACCATTCGACCATAGGATTACCTTGTTCCCAAGTTGAGCCTAGGTCTGACTAGCACTCAACAAGTCGAGACAGTGACTGCTTCGTTCCTACCAAGTCAAGCCCGGTACTGCCTTGTTCCCAACAAGTCAAGCCTAGGAGTGCCTAGCGCCCACCCAGATGAACCATCTTCTTCCTACCATCCCTCACGTCAAGCCGAGGAAATGCTAGTTCTCACCAAACTGAAACAAGGGCAGTCTATAACCATGCAATTTGAGCTTAGGACTGCCTAGCACCCCCCCCCCCCAAGTAAAGCCCAGGTCTGCATGCCCCCCTAAAAGGGTTCTAGGTCTGCCTAACAACTCCCAAGTCGAAAGTAGAATTGTCTAGTTCCCAGCAAGTCGAGCATAGGATGCCAAGTACCAAACAAGTCGATCCGACTTATGCATAGCAACCCCCAAGTCAAGCCCAGAACAGCTTAGAACCACCCAAGTCGAAAATAGTAATGCGTAATTCCACCAATTCGAGTGCAGGACCGCCTAGTTCCCACCAGTTCGAGACTAGGCTTTAGTAGCACCCAACATGTCGAGCCTAGGACAGCCTATCACTCCCCAAGTCAAGCCCATGATTGCATAGTTCCCACCAAGTCTAGCTTAGGACTGCCTAGCACCCACCATGTCGCGCCTATGGATGCCTAGTACTCTGCCAGTCGAGCCCAGTGCTGCCAAGTTCTTAACAAGTCGAGCACAGAAATCCCTATTTCCCAACAAGTCGAGACCAGAACTGAATTGTTAATACTCAGTCGACACCAGGACTGCCTAGATATCACCAAGTACAACCCAGGGCTGCCTTGTTCCCACCAAGGCGAGACTAGGACTCCGTTGCACCCACCAATTCTAACCCAGAACTGCCTATATCCTACCAAGTCGATCCTAGGACTACCTAACACCTACCAAGTCAAGCGCAGAAATACCTGGTTCCCAACAAGTCGAGCCTAGGACTGCCCAGTACCCACTAAGAGGAGTCTAGAACTGCCTACCACCTACCAAGTCGATACTTGGATTGCCTAGCACCCACCAAGTCAAACTCAGGACGGCCTAGTTACCACCAAGTCAAGCCCAGTACTGCCTAGTACCAACCACGTCAAGTCTAGGACTACCCAACACCCACCAAGTCGAGCCTAGGACTGCATATTTCCAACAAAGTCTAGCTTAGGACAGCCTAATTCCCACCAAGTCGAGCCTAGGACTTACTCGTTACCACCAAGTTGCCCACCAATTTGCCTAGTGCCCACCAATTTGAGCCTCGGACTAACTAACACTCCTCAAGTCGAGCCCATGATTGCAGCCTAGAACTTCGTAGCAACCACCAAATCTAGCCAAGGTATGACTAGCAACCTCCAAGTCGAGAATGGGTATGCCTAGTTCCCACCAAATCGACCTTAGAACTGCATAGGACCTTCCAAATCGAACTTACGACTGCCTAGTAACATCCAAATCGAGAAAAGTACTGCCTAGCGACCACAAATTGCGCCCAGGACTGCCTAGTCCCCACCTAAACGAACCATGTACTGATTTTCACCCACCATGTTGATCGCAACACATCCTAGTTCCCACCAAGTCGAGAGCAAGACAGCCTAGTACCCACCAAGTCGAGAACAGGACTGCCAAGTTCTGCCAATTCCAGCACAGTACGCCCTAATTCCCACCCATTATAACCTAGGCTTTAATAGCACACACCAAGTCTTGCGAAGGACTACCTAGCACTCCCCAAGTCAAGCCCATGACTGCCTAGTTACCACCAAGATGAGCTTTGCACTTACTAGCACTACCAATTCGAGCTTAGAATTGCCTGGTTTTCTACAATTCCAGCTCAAGAATTCCTATCACCCAAGTCGAGCATAGGTCTGCCTAGCACTGCCAAGTCAGACCTAGGACTGCCTAGCTCCCACCAATTTGAGCCTAGGAAGGACGAGCACCTCCTAGTCTATCCTATGACTGCCTAATTCCCACCAAGTTGATCCTAGGATTGACTAGTTCCCACCAATACGAGGCCAGGACTAGTGGTTCAAATCAAGTCTCGCCTAGGACTGTCTTATCGCCCACCAAGACCAGCCTAGGTCAGCCTAGCTCCCACCAAGTCGAGCCTATGACTACCTAGCACGCACATAGTCAAGCCCACGACGGCCTTATTCCCTCCAATTGCTGCTCAGTTCTGCCTACTTCCCACCAAGTTTAGCATAGGACTGCCTACCACCAACCAAGTCGAGCCTAAGACTGCACAGTTTCCTCTGAGTCGAGTCTAGGCCTGCCTAACACACACTAAGTCGAGCCTAGTCTTGCCTGGCACCCACCAAGTCGAGACTAGGACATGCTAACACCGGCCAAGTAAAGCCCACGAATGTCTATTTATCATCAAGTCGAGCCCAGGACCGCCAGCCTCCCCATCCCCTGCGACAAACATCAATCTAACCAGGTGTGTCTAGGACTGCCTAGCAGCCACCAAGTAGAGCCCAGGACGGCCTTATTCACAACAATTCGAGCTCAGAACTGTCTAGTTCCAACCAAGTCGAGCCTAGGTCTACCTATTACCCACCAAGTTGAGCCTTAAACAGCCCAGTTCTCACCAAGTTGAGCCTTAATCAGCCCCGTTCTCACCACTTCGAGTATAGTACTGCCTAGCACCAAACAAGTTGAGCCTAGGTCTGCATAGCACCCACCAATTCGAGCCTAGGTGTGCCTAGCACACACCAAGTAGAGCCTACGACAATGTATCACCTACCAAGTCGAGCCTAGAACTGAGCAGTTCTCACCAAGAGGATCCAACGACTGCCTAGTTCCCACTAAGTCGAGGCTAGGCCTAACTAGCACCAACCAAGTCGAACCCAGGACTGCCTAGCCTTCTACAAGTCGAGCCAAGCAGAACTTAAGAAAGCCTAGATCCCACCAAGTTGTGCCTAGGACTGCCTACCACCCACCAAGTCGATCCTAGGACTGCCGAGCATCCACCAAATCAAGCCTAGGCCATCTTAATTCCCACCTAGTAGAGCCTAGGACAGCCCGGCACCCACAATGTCGATGCTAGGACTAGGAATTTTCAACCAAGTCGAGTTTAGTTATGCCTAGTTCCCACCAAGTCGAATTTAGGACTGCCTAGTTACCACTAAGTCGACCTAAGACTGCATATAACACCTAAGTCGAGCCTACGGTTGCCTTTATTCCGAACAAGTTGAACCTAGCTCTGCCAAGCACCCGCCAGGTCGAACCGAGGACTGCCTCGTTTACAAAAAATCTATACCACGACAGCCTCGTTTCCACCAAGTCGAGTTCAGCTCTGCTTAGAACCCACCAAGTCGAGCCTAGGTCTGCCTACACCCTCCCCGCCAAGGGGTATTCTTGGTCAGCCTAATAACCGCCAAGTCGAGCGCAGAACTGCCTAGTTCCAATCAAGTCGATCCTAGGACTACCTAGATGTTGTCAAGTCGAGCATAGGACAGACTAACGCCCACCAATTCGAGTCTAATACTGCCTTTTTCCCACCATGTGGAATGTAGAATTGCCTTGCACCCACCATGTCTCGCCTACGACTGCCTAGCACCCGACAAGTCTAGCCTATGACTGCCTAGTACCCTGCAAGTCGAGTCCAGGTATGCCAAGTTCTTACCAAGTCGAGGACAGGAACACCGAATTCCCACCAAGTCAAGTCCAGGACTGCCTTGTTAACATATACTCCCCCACAGGACTGCCTAGATACCACCATGTACAGCCCAGGACTGCCCATTTCCCACAAAGGCGCGCCTAGGGCAGACTTTCACCCACCAATTCGAGCCCAGGAATGTCTAGTTCCCTCCATGCCGAGCCTTGGACTGCCTAGTACACACTAAGTCGAGCCTAGGACTGCATAGTTCCCACCAAGTCGAGCCTAGGACTGGCTAGTTCACACCAAGTCGAACCTACGAATTGAAAATACCCTGCATGTCGACGCTAGGACAACTTAGTTCCCACCATGTCGAGCCCAGTAATGCCTAGTTCCTCGCAAGACGACCCCAGGACTGCCTAGATATTACCATGTCGATCCTAGGACTGCCTGACACACACCAAGTCAAGCACAGGACTACCTGGTTCCCAACAAGTCGAGCCTAGGACTGCCTAGTACCCACTGAGTTGTGCCAAGGACTGCCTACCAACTTCCAAGTCGAGCCTTCGATTGACTAACACTCATTAAGTCGAACCCAGGACGGCCTAGTTTCCACGAAGTCAATCACAGTACTGCCTAGTTCCACCAAGTCGAGCCTAGGACTGCCCAACACCCACTAAGTCGAGCCTAGGACAGCATATTTCCCACAGAGTCGAGCTTAGGACTGCCTAGCTTCTCCCAAGTCGAGCCTTATACTGCCAAACTCCCACCAAGTCGAGACTAGGTCAGCATAGTTCCTACTAAGTCGAGCCAATGACTGCCTAGTACCCTGCAAGTCGAGCCCAGGGCTGCCAAGTTCTTACCAAGTCGAGGACAGGAACCCCGAATTCCCACTAAGTCGAGTCCAGGACTGCTTTGTTAACACTCAATCGACCCCAGGGCTGCCTAGATACTGCCAAGAACAGCCCAGGACAGCCCAGTTCCCACCAAGGCGAGCTTAGGACTGCCTTGCACCCACCAATTCGAGCCCAGTACTGCCTAGTTCCCATCAATTCCAGCCTTGGACTACATAGCACCAACAAAGTCGAGCCTAGGACTGCTAAGCAACCAACAAGTAGAGTCCAGGTCTGCCTAGATCAATCAAGTCGAGCCTAGGATAGCCTATTTCCCCCAACTAGATCCTAAAACTCCATAGCACCCCCAAGTCGAGCCTAGCATGTCAAGTTCCTACCAATTGGAGCCTAGGACGGCCTTGTCCCAATTCAGTCGAGCCAAGAATTGCCTTGCACATTCCAAGTCGAGCATTATACTGCCTAATATGCAGCACATCGAGCCTAGGTCTGCCTATTTCCCACGAAGTCGAGCCTTGAATTGCCTAGCACATCCCAACTCGAGACTTATACTGCCTAATACCCAGCAAGTCGAGCCTAGGTCTGCCTATTTCCCACGAAGTCGAGCCTAGGACTGCGTAGCATCCAGCAAGGCAAGACTAGGGACAGCCTAACACCTACTAAGTCGATCCTAGTTCCCAAAAAGTCAGACTAAGGACTGCCTAGCACTCTCCAATTCAAGCCAAGGACTGTTTGTTCCCACTAAGGCCAGCCTAGGAATTTCTAGTTCAAACCAAGTCGAGCCTAAGACTGCCTAACACCCACCAAGACTGACTTGAACCCACCCAATCAAGCCTAAGACTGCCTAGTTACCAAAAAGTCGAGCCTAGGAGTGCCTAGTTGACTACCAGATCGAGCCCAGGAGTGCCTAGTTCCCACCAAGCCTAACCTAGGAATGTCTAGCACCTACCAAGTCAAGCCTGGGAATTCGTAGCATCCACAAAGTCTAGCCAAGGCATGCCTCGCAATCACCAAGTCGAGCCTAGGTTTGCCTAGTTCCTATCAAGTCAAGCTTAGAAATGCCTAGTACCCCAACCCCCAAGCCGAACCTTGATGGCCTAGCACCCACCAGGCCGTGCCTAGGACTATGTAGCACACTCCAAGTCGAGCCCAGTACTGTCTAGTTCCATCCAAGTCGAGTCAAGGACTGCCTAGCACCCACAAATAGAGCCCAGGACTGCCAAGTTCCTACCTTATCGAGCCTAGGATTGCCTAGTAGCCCGCAATTTTTTCGAGGACAGCTTTGTTCCCTCCAAGTCGAGAGCAGGACTGCCCAGTACAGACCAAGCCGAGAACAGGAATGCCTAGTTCCAAGAAGTCGAGCCCAGGAATGCCAAGTTACCACCAAGTCGAGCCTAGGCTTTTCTTGAACCCTCCAAGTCGAGCCAACGACTGCCTAGCACTCCCCAAGTCGAGCCCAGGACTGCCTGGTTCCTACCAAGTCGATTCTTGTACTTGTTAGCACCCACCAAGTCGAAACTAGGAGTGCCTGGTTCTCTCCAATTCCAGCCTAGGAATGCCTAGCACCCAACAAGTCGAGCTTTGGTGTGTCCAACACCCCCTAAGTCAGACATAGTACTGCCTAGCTCCCACCAAGTTGAACCTAGGGCCGACTAGCACAAACCAATTCGCGCCTAGGACTACCTTCTTCAACCAAGTTGTTCCTATGACAGCCTACCACATATCAAGCCGACCCTTGGATTGCCTAACACCTTCTAAGTCGACCCCAGGGCGATATAGTTACCACCAAGTAAAGCCCAGTACATGCTAGTTCCAACAAGATGACCCTAGGAAGCCCAGTACCCACCAAGTCGAGCTAAGGTCTGCATATTTCCCACAAGGTCGAGCTTAGGACTACCTAGTTCCCACCAAATCGAGCCTAGGACATGCCGGCACCAACAAAGTCGATCTCAGGACAGACTAGTTCCTACCAAGTCGAGCCTAGGTCTGCCTAGCACCAACCAATTCGAGCTGAGAACTGCTTCGTTCCCACCAAGTCGAGCCCAGGACTACCTCGTTACCACCAAGTTTATCTCAGGACTGCCTAGTTCCCACCAAGTCAAGCCCAGTTCTGCCTAGCACCCCACAAGTCAAGCCCAGGAAAGCCTATTTCTCACCAAACAGAAACAAGGAAAGTCTAGAACCACCCAAGTTGAGCATAGGGCTGCCTAGCAACCACCAATTCAAGCCTAGGACTAACCTTATTCCCACAAAGTCAAGCCTAGGACTTCCTAGCACTCACGAAGTCGAGCCTAGGACTGTTTAGTACCCAACAAGTCGAGACTAGGACTTCCTAGTTCCCCGAAAAGTCGAACCCAGGACTACCTAGATAACACAAAGTCAACCCAAAAGTGCCTAGCATCAACAAAGTCGAGCCTAGGTCTGCCTAGCACCACCAATTCGAGCCAAGAACTGCCTCGTTCCCACCAAGTCAAGCGCAGGACTTCCTCATTACCACCAAGTAGATCTCAGGATTGCCAAGTTACCACCAAGTAGAACCTACGACCGACTAGCACACCCCAAGTCGATGCTACGGCTTCCTAGATCTCACCAAGTCGAGCTCAGTTCTTCCTAGTTACTCCATGTTGAGCCTAGGACTGCCTTCCACCCACTAAGTCGAGCCTTAGTTTGCCTAGTTATCAACAAGTCATATTTAGGACTGCCTCGTTAACACCAAGATCATCCCAGGACATCCTAGTTCGCACCAAGTTAAGAGCAGGACTGCTTATTACCCACTAAGTCCAGCTTAGGACTGCCTAGCACACACCAAGTCGAGCTTAGGACTTCTCAACACCCACCAAATCAAGCCAAGGACTCCCTAGTTCCCACCAAGTCGAGCCTAGGCCTGACTAGCATCCAACTAATCTAGCCTAGGACTGCCTGGAAAACACCTAGTCGAGCCAAGGATAGCATTGAATCCACCAAGTCGATCCTAGGACTATCTAGTTTCCACCAAGACAATCCCTGGACT
Organism: Dryococelus australis; assembly: GCA_029891345.1. NCBI lineage: Eukaryota > Metazoa > Arthropoda > Insecta > Phasmatodea > Phasmatidae > Dryococelus > Dryococelus australis. Next base: position 229,851,529 of record CM057009.1, on the reverse strand, counting down.
GCCTAGTTACCACCAAGTAGTGCCTAGTACTGCCTAGCACCCACCCAAGACGAGCATAGGGCTACCTAGTTCCCACCAAGTCGAGCCCAGGACGGCATATTTTCCACAAAGTCCAACACAGGACTGCCTCGTTCCCGCCAAGTCGAATCTAGGGTTGTCTAGCACCCACCATTTCGAGCCTATGACTGCCTAGCACCAAACAAGTCGAGCCTAGGTCTGCCTAGTACCAATAAAGTCTAGCGTAGGACTGCCTTGTTCCTACCAAGTAGAGTTTTGAACTGCCTAACAACCTTCAAGTCGAACCCAAGCCTCCCTAGCACCAACCAAATCGAGCCTATCTCTGCATATCTCCCACCAAGTCAAGCCCAGAACTGCCTAGTTCCAAACAAGTCAAGCGTAGGCCTGCCTAGTTCCCACCAATTCGAGCCCAGGACTACCAAGCACCCCCCAAGTTATGCTTAGGACTACTTCGCATCCACCAAGTCGAGCCCAGGACGGCCTTTATACCCACCAAGTCGAGCCCAGAACTGCCTAGCTCCCGATAAGTCTAGCATAGGACTGCCTAGAATCCACCAAAACAAATCTATGACTCCTTAGCACACAGAAAGTCGAGCCCAGAGCTGCCTAGTTCTTACCAAGTCGCGCCCAGTTTTCTCTAGTTCCCACCAAGTCGAACATAGGAGTGCCTAGTTCCCACCAAGTCGATCCTAGGACTGCCTAGTTCCCACCGAGATGGGCTAGCTCAGAAATTTTGGAAGTAATCTATAACAAACAGTTTACAGATTTTGTGTTGGAGAAAACAGACATACAGTCATACACAAGCAGTCTGATTGTTCCATGTGGTGTAATAACAGTTCCTGTGAAGTGCAAGTATGAAGCTGAGACTGTTAAGCTTCCTTGTATGTCATTCCGAATGGGGAGCCGCCCTAGTTGGGAAGGGACGGGTACGAGGCCCTCAAGCTACCAAATCATGCCTAAATAATATCACAGCTGCCATACATTAAGAACCAGTGGCGCCAGAAGTGGATAAGCTGCTAAAAATTTGTTTTCAGATATGTTTGATGGGGGATTGGGGACGTTTACAACGGGAAAAGTTTCATTGTACATACAGGACAAGGCCGTCCCCAATTTTCTTGCACATCATGTACCTCCCTTCGCACTAAAATGCAAAATTGATGTGGAACTAGACAGGCTGCTAAGGTTAGGTGTGCTGCACCCGGTTGATTTTAGCGATTAGGCAACACCCATCGTACAGGTACTGAAACGAGATGGTAGTGTTTGTATGTGTGGAAACTTTAAAATCACCATCGATGAGTTTCTTGTTGGACAGCAGTATCCCATGCCACGTGTTAAGGAACTGTTTGCAGAACTCAAAGGGGGGTGGAATTTTCCACTATCGACTTGTCCCAAGCTTACCAACAGAGTAGAGTTGGATGCACAGTCACAGAAGTTATGCACCATCAACACCCACCGTGGTCTCTTCCGTTATACACGCTTCCCTTTTGGGATAACGATGTGCCCAGCAATTTTTCAGTAAACAATGGATCAAGTGGTGCAGGGACTGGAAGGTGTAGTTTTTTTTCAAGATGACTTACTAGTAACAGGAATCTCAAGGGAGCACCACAGAGAGAACCTACACAAACTACAGGAGCAGTTGCGTGAAGTCGGGTTCAAACTGAATAAAGGTAAATGTAAACTTTTCCAAAAGAGTGTTGGTTTTTTGGGTCACACTGGGTACAGTCAAGGATTGCATGCCTGCAAAGACAAAGCCGACACTATTGTTAGTGCCCCAGTTCCTATGGACACAGCCCAATTAAGGGCTTAGTAAGGACTTGTAAATTATTATGCAAAGTTCCTACCTAACCTCTCAGCCTTGCTTACTAAAAAGGACAGTGTATAGAAACGGTCACAAGATAGAGACAGTGCATTCGTCAAACTTAAGGAGTAAATGGCATCGCCCCAAGTAGTGACACATTACGATCCTCAACTACTTGTCAAGCTGGCAAGTGATGCATCGCCATATGGGGTGGGCGCAGTTATTAGTCATGTTTATGCAAATGGGTTGGAACAGCCTATTGCCTTTGTATCGTGCTGCCTGTCCACTGCAGAAAAAAAATTCCCAGCTGGATTGTGAGGCTCTGGCAATTGTTTTTGCAGTCTCCAAGTTCTTCCAATACTTGTATGGACGTAAGTTTTTACTTGTCACCGATCACCAGCCACTGGTACATATCCTGGGAGAACACGCGGGCATCCCACAGTTAGTGGAAAACAGACTACAATGTTGGGCAGTCATTCTACAGGGTTTCGAGTACACTGTACAGTATGTCAAGGGCAGAGACAATGGTAATGCGGATGGATTTTTCAGACTTCTCCTTCCCCTCCCAACTCAGGGAGAACCCCAGCAGTTATCCTACCTTCACATGAGTGCAAAGGAGTTTTTACTGGTTACTCCCAAAGAAATTTGTTTTGCTACCGCCAAAGACGCCTTGCTGAGCACGGTACTCCACTATGTCAGAGATGGTTGGCCACACATGGTGGATGAATCACTTAAGCCTTTCCACAACAGAAAAGATGCTCTCACACTCGTACAGGGTTGTTTATTGTATTGCCACAGGGTGATTATACCTGCTGCTCTGCAAAACCAGATTCTACAAGAACTACACTCCAGTCATTTTGGGATTAAAAAATTAAAGCACTAGCACTCTCGTATGTTTGGTGGTATCAAATTTATTCACATTTAGAAAATATGGTGGCAAACTGTGCTGCATGTATACAGGAGAACTCACTACCAGAAAAGTCAGTGCTGTTGCCGTGGATGTGGCCACATAATCCTTGCCAAAGAGAACATATTGACATTGCCGGGCCCTTACAGGGCAAATTTTTTTTGTTTCTGGTTGACAGTTTTTTAAAGTAGCCTGAAATATGTGAATTGCCCAAACTCATGTCTGGGGCAGTTTTAACGTAACTTTGCGGTTGGTTTGCCTCGTTTGTGTTGCCTGAACATCTTATTTCGGACAATGGGACACAGTTTTCGTCTGCAGAATATTCTACCTTCTGAAAACTCAACAGGATTGAACATACATTTGCTCCTCCATACCACCCTGCTTGGTTTGGCAGAAAACATGGTAAAGACTTTCAAGAGTAAGCTCCCTGCAATCATGCACTCGCAAGTCTCTTTTCATCTTGCCCTGCCTCAATTTCTTCTGGACTACCGTACTACCCTGCATGCAGTTACGGGTGAAGCCCCCAGTGTCCTCATGTTCAGCGGCACCTTCCGCACCAGGCTGTCCTTGTTGTTCCAGTCGGTGTCTGCTGTTGTTAAAGCATGGCAGTTCACTTCGGCGGCTTCTCACCATACTCACTGCACTGCATCATTTGAAGGGTTTCGCCGATTCTCCGCCTGAGCAAAGCTCCACCATGACCAAAATGAAAAGTGTTCTTCTCATGCTGAAACCTCGACAAGTGGGAGAGGAGGACAGTGACAGTGACAGCGATTCTTTGGTGATACACCTACTAGTTAGTAGCCCAGGCAAGGTTAATGATACAAGTGACAGAGGAGAAGAACCCAATATCGTCACAAATGGATTTAAGGTCTTTCCAAGTGAGAATAGTAGTAACAACAGCTCCAGCTTCTATGCGAGAATAGTTTCATGGTACCCCAAACGAGTTAGGGTTCCTAAGAAAGTTATGGACTTGTGAGGCTGAAGAAAACATTGTAATTCTAAGCATGTAGAGATGGTATGGTGGTTGGGTGCTCTGGCCCCTAATATCAAGGCTGGAGTTAGCAGTTAGTTTGATCCAATAGGTTGGGAAGGAGTGTAGCGTAATTAGGCTTTGTGAGTTGTCTATAGAGTATAAGGGTTTGATTGGTTGGCACACCTGCGGGTGTGCAACAAAGAAACGGCAGTCGGTGACATGGCGCCGAGCTGAGAGCACAATGAGTGTAGGCGTATGTAGTAGTTTGTAATTAGTGTAAAAATAAAGAGAGTTACTACAACCGCGAATATACCATAATTGTTAGGTCACTGCTCTCTGTCAGGGCATATCAGAGACGCGCAAAAATTCCTCCCTTCGACACTCACCTACAAAATATTGACTGGTGGAAAATTACTTACTGCGAAGATGACGAAGGCGAAGAACGACAGCTGGCAAGCAGAGTGTGTGCTAAAAATCGGTACGTAGAGGCTGAGGACAGTGAATTCTTGGTAGCTGGCCAGACGAGATTAAATCGATAGGGGGCAGTAAGACACATTTATATATATATATATATATAGGTTATAGCGTAGGTACGCTCTCTATACCCAGTGCCGCCTGCGAGGCCAGTAGTTAACTCCCCCCCCCCCCCCCAAAAAGCACACAGAAATGGTCTCATTATAACTTGTTAGGTTACTTGACGGGGCACCCCTTCTGAAACATGAAGCAAGCGACATTCTGATCTGTATTCCCAGCCAGCAGGGACTGTATCACTACACTTTTTTTTCTCCCTTCACTTTATGTTTTCGTTACTGCTACAGTAACATGGAATAAACACTCTTTCGGAGGAGTATGTTTAGATAGTTACTGTTGAATAAATAACACATATACGATTATACATTGACGCATGCCGCTTATACAATTAACCAAATACTATTATGATTCATTGCCAAGAGTACCTACTTCCACTACTTTGAATGGGACATGCTGCCTACCCTACAGGCAACAGGAACTTATGAGCGAATTTTCTTCACCTGAAGGATACACAGTGACAGCATACAAGCTGTCCAGACATCGGGCAAGGCTGAACGCTACTGATGAGGCACGAAGCAGAGACGTTGACCAGAGTTTTACCACACCAACCAGGGCAGAAGGACGTCACACCCTCCCTGTAGTCTGTGCCGGCAGCCAACAAGCTTCCACTATATAAGTCAGGACGCTGCCAGGCTCGGGAGTCATTCTTGTTCCTTATCTCGTGACATCCCAGAGCATTGCTTAGTGCTGGGACCTCCAGAAAACTTCGAAGCTTTGAGTACTTCACCGCCGACGATCAGTCAACACTACAACCAGCGAACACGCTTACCTACACGTTTTAAATTCACTTTGTCTCCTCAATACATATTTATTAGAACAGTTAAGAAGTTATATACTTTCCCGTTTAACTAATTCTTTCCCGTTCTCCATTAGAACCAAGTCGCCTACATCTGGCCAGTGTAGTAACATTCAGCAATCAATTGCCTAGTAGGAGGTAGCACGCGTCGAATGTCCATTGAGACTTCAATATACATACTTTTGTTTCCTACCTTTCAACTTTTATTTTTTAGACTAACGATTTGTTTGCCAGCTAGATACATGTTGCTACGTACACCCTTGACAAGAACTAGGTAATTGTATAACCGAATTAACTGCAACTACGGACGCCCTTCAGATGTCCGTCATATTTTCTTACACACCCATTAGACGGCCATCTGTTGCTTTCAACTGCCACACCACTGTACCAGTGCCGGCGGAGAGGAACAGAGAAGCCACAACCACTAGTAACACCTTCATCAGGGAGGGGTAACAGTCTCGAGTTATTAGCTTATCCCACAGCATTGCTAGTGCTGGAATATCTCGTAGCTTGAGACCGGCAGCCCATTCCTGTGTGGACGCACATCCAGTGGCGGCACATTGTTGACCCAAACAGCTCCCCGTCTCTGATCATCCCGCATAGCGTGGGGGATCAGTGGAGACTTTACAGAGCCTAGTCAGCAAGCCAAAACCGGACTAACACACTGTAAATTGTGTTTAGTTTGTTCTCGTCAGTGTGTACACAGTATATTGTGGGCAGAGACTCGATGCCTTACGGCCATAGGCACAGTCGAAAACGTAGGGTACCGAACTCAGCGTTCCTTGCCGCCAGACAGTTGAATGAACTCGCACCTCCCATGAAGGAAAGGCCGGCGGAATGGGGCCTCGCTGCCGAACTCAATCACCAAGCAGTTGACCCTGCTACGTTTGAAATCCCGAACAGCATCTCCAGTACCAACCAAGAAGACGGTGTACATCAATCGCCAACACCCCTCGCCTAATACCGTCTACCTAAACTAAACGATCCCGCTTTTGATCTAGCGGATCAAATCCTCGACCATCAGTCTAGCCGGGCACGTGTCAAGAGATTTTCTGGCGCCCAATGTGGGGCGTCAGACAAATAGCTATGCGCAGTAAATGGCACGAACTAGACCAACCATACCCCAAGAACTAAGAGTCGAAACGAACAGTCAAGCGGACTTCGGGGAGTCCCCAAAACACCCCGTGGCGCCCTTAACTTCTACCATGTTAGACTCTGAGATCAATGCTGCCACCAGCGAAAACCTCACAAAAGAGCACGACTTACCGGACGTACAGTGTAGCCATGGCGACTGTCCAGGCCATGGCACACTAAGAATAGAATGCACCTACAGCACTAAAATCTTTCAATATGCCAGTGTAGGCTGGCCTGAAGAGGCCCGGGATACAGACGGATTAGAGTACCACTGTACCGCTTGCCGTCAACAACCCATGAGTTTCTGCAATGAAATTATGTGTCCGGCCGAGGCTTAAACCGCATCAGATTCACGACGTGCAGTGAACCCCATCACCACCTCTGTATAGGATGACCCGACGAATGCGTCTCTGTGCCCGGGATGGCCTACCAGTGCGAGAGATGCTGAAGAAAGCACATCTCTCACTCCCGCAGATCCAAGGCATCCCGGATATATATATATATATACAAACCGGAACGCACCTGGCCATCCAGCAAACGGTAGACATGACGACATTCAGATTACCGACTTTGCAGGTCGCCCACACGAAGACCCAATAGCATTCACGCAGGAATGCGAAAAATAATTCAAAGAAACGGACCTGCAACCGAAACAATGGGTCGACTGGGCCCAACTGCATTTGAAGGGTCTCGCCTTCACTTGGTGGGAAAGATACGGAGAATTCGTAATGGACTGGAAGCAGTTCATTAACTTGATAGTGGCGGAATTCACGAGCAAAGGGGCGTTGGCTAGACTAATGACGCAGTTTTATAGCCAGATCCAAGGCATGGATGAAAAGGCCGAATTGTTTATACGAAACAAGGTACGGATTTACGACCGTCTTTTCCCAGCAGAGAAAAGAAAAATAAAATTGTGTATGCTTCATAGCTCGAATGCTATTACCGAAGCTGCGTAATTTTCTACAAGCCCCGAAGCTGCAGTCAATAGCAGAGCTGATAGAACGTACATGGGAAACAGAACGCAATTATGCAGAGCAAGCCGAGCTGGACCGTAGGCAGGCAAAGAAGGGGAAGGAGGAAGAACACTGGCAGGGCCACGCGCTCGCCCCTATGCCGCCTGAAACCCCGACCTTGAATTCCCCTCCCCCCTATCAGATGTCACCAAAGTGTCTGGATTGCGCCGGCCAACATCACAACAGAGACTGCCCCATGAAGAAAGAGAGGGCGAATCCGGAACCAGAACAAGGGGGAGAAGAACCCCCAGTCTTGCTTCAAAATTTCACAAAAGGGTTTGATTTCCATGGAATACCCCGTGTAGTGGTCCACCTTAATAAAGGAAACACCATTGCAGTGCTAGACTCGGCCGCCATGAGAAGTTTTGAGGAACAATCTACTCACGGCACTCCAAAGAGGCTAACTGACCCCCATTAAAAGTAAGGTCAGGCTTGCACAACCGGATCACTTCCTTCAGGTCAAAGGAGGCATGAAGTTATCGATCGGGATACATCATAAGACATCCCACGTTAGTTTTATAGCTACGCCCCATATCGGTAAACCATGATTTTGGGGCAACCATGGCTACTTCAACAGCACTGCGTCCTCGACTATGGACAACATCGCCTTAGACTGGAAAGATAAGGAGGAACCCTCTTTAACTGGGAAGGCAGCCAGCCGAATGCTACCCCTCCCCATACCCCGATCCACCCACAACAGTTGCTGATAGAAAATGATCAGCCGGCCCTAAATCACCAGACTAGAAGTTAGGCACAAAGAGCCCGTCGACGTCATGCGCGGCCCCTGTCCGAAGATGCTCTAGACCAAGAGCTTTCGAGGCCATCGACTTCCAACGTAGCTCCCGAAGTTGAGCCAAGGCCAACGAGGCGGCCTGAGGCCCGAACCCCGGAACCCGACAGGGAGCTATCCTATTCTCCACCCGGGAGAATAGAGATGCAACAACGCCGAGGAATAATCTCAGTTACCCTGCCCTCAACGCCAACCAGCTATGGCCACCAAGTCATTGTCAGACCTGGCCGGGCCACACTTAGCTGCACCAAAATGTCTTGGCGAAGTCTCCGAGATAGGGAAGACAGCAGAACATCCCGCTGGTCAAGTCGGATTAGCAGAGAGATCCGAACCGCCAACAGTAAAGAAGACGGAAGCAATCCGAGCACCTTCCTTCCCACCTAGTACAACTCCCAAGTCAGAAATCCAGGACGTCCGAGAATTCCCGAAGCCGGTTTCTGACGCCGGGAAGCTACCGTACCCTCCACTGGGCCGCCAACAGGCGAGCACGCCGCTTACCCAGACAGAGCACCTACAACTCCACCTGGTACAACACCGAACCAGAGATAAAGGTCATTCCTACTTCGACGAAGTCGATCTCTTGCTCCGAAGATGAAGTACGTGATGCCACTAGACCACCGGAACCCAGGACGTCGAGCTCCAACGAGTGCTCCACGCCAACCACCTACCACGCAGAAAGACCCACCAGCCGGGATGTCGAGTTGCCAAGCCGGAAGTGCTCCGCCTCAAGAACCTGCAAAGCAGGAATTTCCGCTACCCTGGACGTTGAGCTCGGACAAGAGTGCTCCGTCCCAACCACCTGTTACACGCGAAACTCTGCTACCCGGCGCGTCGAGCTGCAACAGATGTGCTCTATACCCAGGTCCTGCAACGCAGGAATACCCGCAGGACCGGACGTCGAGCTGCCAAATTGGAAGTGCTACGCAACGCCATCTTGCTACGCGAGAAGCCGCTTTCATCGAGAACGTAGATGCCACCCACTACCCTTCAACAGGCACATCACCCGTAGTAGAGGTCGAGTTGAATCTCCCTTCCACTGCCTCAGCGCAGGACCTGGCCACCGAGACAGTCGATGCCGCCCACGACCTGGTACCATGATGTAGTGTACTACCCGCAGTCTCGTTCTGCCCCATCAGAGAACCATCCTGCCCTACGGGTAGGAACCCGTGAAGTCGGGGTGGAGGGCTTGTCACTCCCCCGCACTGCCTCAACGTATCTTGAATGAGTGCCTTACCAATTTGTTGCGGCAGAAGCAGACGTCACGACGCCCCAGGCTGCTCCACGACGCCTGATGCCTCCACGTACCGCCATGGTCGCCCATACGCCTAGCCGGTACCGGGAATCGCAATGGAGATCTACCACCAGGTACATGTGACCGTACCCTCTGAACGCTGCAACTCGTCCCAGGGGGATGCCTGCTAAGGATGAGACATAAGATTGCCAGTAAGTGCGCGAATAATAAAGGCAGTGCAGTAGCCGTAAACCACTACTACGTGCATGTGGCAAAAGGACTCGTTATAGACCGATCACGTGCACCACATTTAACTTAGCCACAAGCCAAAGACAGCTGAACAATCACACTTAAGTTAAATTAAAATGTATCCAGTACAAATACAAGTGTTAAGAACCAACGTGATAAATGCACCCGTAGTTAGTCACTCGACTATGTGCTAATTATCTTTTTAACACAGCCGTAAGAAGCTGTATGTCAGTAACTATTTATAGACATTTCACACTTCGAGGTTCCATAGTTTTTATTTGAGTTGCCGACAGCCCACTTAAGTAGGCAGCCTTACAAATAGACGCTCACCTCAGTGACAGTATCGACTACCATAAGTGAATCACGTAAAGGCTTTCACAACAGTGCCAGTGATTAAGTTGAAGACAGACACTTCAACATTACAATAACATTTTAGCTTTTTGTATTTTTTTTTAATATTCATCACTTAAATCTGACTTGATGTGTACGTACTAGGGATGTCAACTTGATTCCACGATTCCTCGATACCCACGACTCTAGAAGAATCGTATAATCGAGAATCGGAAGACGAAGAATCGGAGCATTAAAACTCGATTCGTACTAATACATAGCCTGTCACTAGAGGTACGATTAATAAAAACACAGGCCTGAACTTGTCCGAGAAGACGTTTTTTAATAATGCAGATGATATTGATATTACGTGAATAATGCTTGTCTAGTTTATGTATGTATCTCATAATTCCTCTGCATTATAATTTATAAGCGTAAATGAAATTTTTTTTAAACTTCTTTGCATTTCCAGAAAAATTGTTTGTGAATTAACCAAAATGATGCTCTATTTTAAAATTGGTGCCATTTGAATAATTACTGCTTGAAAAATGTTTAACTATGTTGCTTTTCAATAAGTGCCAGTCTTGCAAACATTTTAATAATTTATTATGTTCGTGAACATTTATTATGGCAATTAAGGTTTGGAAATATTTTCGAATAAACTATGAAGACGAAAGGCGGAAGGCAAGGAAGCCTTCCGCCAGTAAGGCTTGTACATAACTTTTAAGTCTCATCATTTTTATCCCCACATTTGACGTACCATTGTTTTATACAAGTTTTCTTTCAGATTTTTATGTCTGATTGCCTTGTAATATCCACCAGCGATATGCTGGTTTTTGTCAATGGCACGCATAAGAAATGTAGGCCGGTGGGACACCGCTGTAACAACCCTCTCCCTGATATCTGTAAGTCCTACTGCAAGTCTACTGATTACTTCCTTTCCTTTACACTTATGTTCACAACTGGGTGAGGGTTGCCCAAGGGGTTTCACTAAATGGTAGAGCAATGATAGATAACTTCTTAAGAAAATCTTTTATTACAAATACTAAGGAATCAGCAATATAAGGCAATATACCAAATGGGTAAGAAATGCTTGACATTAATAACTGGTAAGATACAATACACTTAAGGAGGATACAGATATTACAAAGTCTAAGTCAGTTTACTTTACAATTACTCTTACATTGATACTCAAAGTAGAATTCCCTAATCACCTATCCTTTCCAAGTTTATCAAGTTTTATGAGTTCTCGAGAAAGGGATTGCCGCCCTACTGCTTGCCGAGGTTATGCTCGCCAATGAATCAGCTGTGACAATTGTAGATAGGCCAGAGCTCCACGGACCCTTGACGTCTACAATCAATGTTCGCTCCTGCACAGACGTGGACACACTTCCGCTGCTGGCTACCACTTGGGGAGGGGGGGGGGGAATCGCGCTCAAAGCTTATATACTCTTCCTGGAGTAGGTGGGTCGAGATTTTTGTTACAACCGGGGGCCTGCAAAGGAATCTATAATCCGCCTAAGTTTACCTTATCATGTGAGGACACCCAGCGCTCGCTACATAATCCCCCAGGTCGAACAAGCAGCCGTCCCGGCTGCGGGAGGTAGGTAGTGACAAGACATCCTTCCGTTAGAGGTTAGAGTTGGTCGTTGGGGTCGAGGAGCTCGGCAAACATGTTGCAAAGTAGGCCTAAGAAGTTCTGAAGACGAGTGGTGGCATTCACGTTTTTATTCATTAAAGCAGTATCGAGGGCGGAGTAACCAATTCGGGAACCCAGGGCCTTTAAAATTGAACATAGGTTAAGCTTAGAAATCTGAAATTATTTTTGGCAAGGAAGTTTATTTGAAGATGAAATATACATTGTTTTAGAGAATTTGAGCTATTGGCTAATACCTATGCAAGTGATGTAGTGAACCCACGGACTGGAGGGAGCTACCTCCATCGCCACATTTAATGTTTACAATCCCCCTAATACTAGGCGGTGGCCGTGGGATGGTAGGAGTGGGCAAATTGTCGTGCACTTGTGGGATGTTCCACTTATCACGTGCTAGGAAGTTACTTTTCTAAAGGACATGAATACTCTAAATTACTCTTATAATTGTTGCCAGCTGGCTGAAGTTAGAAAATTAAAACACATTTTGACGAGTGAACAATATTAAAACAGAATTAAATGAAGTTTCCTATATGAAAGGAAATATCAGAAGCCACAATTGGCTAACCTGCACCTTGAAGGTGTGAGTTGTTAGACGCAGCATAATACAGGTGGCTGGTATTTAGTATTAATTTTTTTATGAGAACTTATTATTACGCAGTTGTACCTTGGAATATTTCAGCTAAGTACTATATACTATATCTTTGACATGATTATACACATATGATAAAATTGTGATGTTTGCGTTTAGTCGGTTCCACACGCGACCATTAACCTACAGATTCGTAATGATACAATATTTGAATTTTTACGTGAAGTAAAACTAAAAAACATTTTACACGGAATTTTACATAATATTGACAATAATAATGTATAATACGTTATTTGCACAGTATAGAATTAAGATTTATTGTTCGTTAGTACCACGTGGGTGGAATTGTCTTTTCTGTCGCTAAGCCATCATCACACAATTGAATTCAGTTTTTGTTGCACTGATTTCTGGATACAGTTTTTGTGAATTATGGTATAATCCACTGTTTATTTGGTATTTCGCGGAGTGTGTTAATTGGCACTCGTTTGCATTGGGTGCCCATGTTTGTATTATCACACTTACACATTTCTTCGTAGATTTGTTGATGACATTACGTTATTTGATTATTTGCATATGGTACTGTGCAAGATATTATTGGGTGAGATTACACTTGAACGATATATGACATACAATACTTACGTCTAATATATGTATTACTTTTTACCAGCTGGTTTTAATGTACAATTTTTTGACAAAAAAAGATTTCATTGACAACGTACAATGTATGAATAAAAACAATTAACATTATATGTCCTGTGGACTTTATACCCTAGCATCAATTTTATTAACTATGATCTGTTAAACAATTCTAAAAAACTAAGGAATGGGTAAATAAATGGACATAACCACAACACATAAGGTATAAGGGACAGGTAAGAGTATGTCATTAGGCATGTTTAAATATTGATTATATAGAGTGTTTGTACTGCTGTGATGATGACACTTTGCTTTAAAAAATGCCCATAACTTACTTCTTTTACCTGAAAGCCTACACTGATGTTATATGTTGTTACAAGATGCTGAAAAAATTACTCCTACTCCTTTGATCCTTATAGGGCTAGACCTCACGCGTTATAAAAATGAAATATATTGTAGCTTCACCAACTACACCTGGGTAGTAACATCAGTAACTTTTGAAATTGCTTAAACTCTGACTGTAGTTCACTTAAAATGGCAAAACTTAATCATACTATGGTATACTCACAGCCATGCAGATTTAACTTAGTTAAAATATATTTCATTACTCTGCAAAGGGATGTCCCTTAATAAGTGTTTATTAATAGTTCGCACTCGTACTGCCTCTGCAGTCACAATCTTAGAATGAAATAAGTAAAAATATTTTGTGCTTTGACTGCCCTATGCTTGACTGACCTTTAAGTTACTTATTTGCCCATATTTGCACAAAGTTATATATGATGAAACCATACTTCGATATATTATGTTTGTATACTATATATATTCATAGTTAGCTATTTAATATCTTGTAAATTAATATCTATATTGGCTGAAGGTTTGGAAATTTTTTTGTAGAAACTTGGATTAATGTAACAGTCATTTGTAATACTGTGGTAAGTTTACTTTTATGACTCAGTTGTAAGAGTATGATTTTAATTGGTTTGAGCTCTGTTTACCTTCTGAAAAAAAAATTTTTGTAATAAACACCAATTATCTTGCACATTACTGAGTAAAATATTTCTGTGGGCAAAAGTTCTCGACTGTATAGACATGATAGTGGTTGACAGCTCTTCGGCTATGCTGAAGCCTTATTGCTTAGTTACCTGTAGGCCATCTTAAAGCTTTATGAACTTTAACGCTGCTTAAATAGCAGTATGCATTAGCAGTTTGTATGAATTTGTTAAATTATTATTGCAGTAAAATAAACACAATTCTGGTTGTTTGGTGTTGTGAATCCTTGTTAGTAAACAAATGTTATGTTTTGAAAGTCGGGTGCCATGAATGGACCCAAGGTTAATCAGTGTAGAACTAGAGGTGACATGGTAATGTAGTGCATATTGTTGTACATGAAAGTGAGAATGTTATGATTAGAAGAAAAAAAAAGGTATAACAAAACAAAACATTTGGAACATATGTCTGTTCGTGATTACCTGGCCACCTGTGGCCACTGTCGTCATCAGCACTCTCGTACTGTTCTGCTGTAACAAACGGAGGTGGAGATTTATCTGGGAGGAATGAACATAGGTTAACACTGGCACTTCAATCTTGTTACGTAAAAGGTGTAATATGGTCGTGGGTAAGTGTGGGTATGAAGTCAAGATATTAACGTTGTTAGTATCTGCTTGCTAAAATAATGTAAAATGCCATAACATGTACACTTTTAAAATTTACGTCCGATTAAATTGGTTTCTGTTCTTTGTTTTAAAAACTTGCACGTAATGCGGTCTTCAATGTCAGACGAGACAAAACTTACAATTAATTTTTACCCATAAAATAGAAAATACGATTATACAGAAAATCAATTATATGCATTTGAAAGCAGTCGTTTCTCAATTGCTTTTATAGAAGTTTTGGGGCTTTTAATAATGCTTTTTAGTATTTGTCAGCACTGAGCTATCGTGCGTGCTGTGTTGTAAAAAATGTGAATCAGTGCAACTACTTAAAATTAGCATAAAATTAATTAAATGTAAAATCTAAACTTTGTGCTTTATACGGTGAGCATTTATTGTGTGTAGGTGTATAACCAAGTATGATTTGCATAATACCAACTGTATCCAATACAGCCGTTTTGAGCCAGGGAATAATTAAATTCAAAATTTGCTGGCCGTCAAAAAGTTCTGGCGTAATGCGGCTCGTGGGCAGCGTTTGTAGAGCCACCTGGCAGCAAAACATATTGTCGCTGTGACCTAGAGTTGGACATCGTAAAAGGGGGTTGGGGGGGAGTGAACTCCTTAATCCCCTCTGTGTCTGTGGGTGTGGGTGTGGCTGGCTATGACAGCGGCTTGCGCATGCACGAGGCGTAATTCGTGCCGGTGGATGTGTTCGTGTTGTCAACTGTGTCTGGCCGTTACAGCAGAGCCTCGCTGCTGCTGTTGTCGCTCCGGACGTGAAGTTGGCGGCCCTTGTGAATGGGATGGCTCCCATTCCTAGTCTCCGCCCCCTGGGCGGTCCGCAGTGGCTGCTCTGGCAGCTGCACATCGCGTTGAACGAGACCCCAGGCAAGTTGCGTGGTTGGTAGCCAGTTCCCCTTTTCTGGCTCGTGGGCAGGCTGTCGGCATGGATTGGTGTGACAATGGAGGGGAAGGGTGGCAGCGATTCGCGTCGCCTGCCGTTGCTAAGCACACACTCACGGAGGCGAGTCCGCTGGCCGTATATTCACTTTACAGTTTGGTGAAGCAATGAGCCCATGGGCTCGTACTGGCGGTGGGACTGTAGGCTACTTTCCACATACACTAATATATCTGCAACATACTTTCAAAAAATATTGATATCTAGAAGTAAAACTGATATCTAAAACACATAACACTTGTAATTTTAACGGACATAGGCCGGCTTCGTATGCCGGGCGCAAACAGTATCGGTTTCAGGAGCGCCCATTTTGTTTGTTTGTATACGAATTGTGGACTCCCCTAGTACCTGTATTACTTTATATGGTCCACGGTAGCAGTGTGTTAACGCCTTTTGACGGCCCCTGTTTCTTACCCATACTAGGTCGTTAACTTTAACTGTACTCTTTTTGTGTGATTTATTAAATAAATGTGTTTGGTGTTCCTGAGCTTGTATTAAATTTTATCGGGCCGTGTCTCGGAGTTTTTCACACCAATCGTGTGCTCGTGAGGAATGTTGTTAGCTTACCACCTGCCCTGGGATAGTGGCCTCTACTCCGTGCATCGGAAAATTTTTGTAAATTTCGTGGTGGTGTTGACACTAGTGTTCAAATTAAAACAAATAAAATTTACACAGAGGTCCCAATTTATTTGGTCAGCATTAGCGCAGGCAGTAAGCTCGTCACCAATTATTTTATTTGAAGATTCCACAAGCCCGTTGCAACGTTGGTTGTATGGAGTAGTAGTGAGTTTCTTTATGCTGAGGGATTGGAGTAAGCGATTTACCAATTCCTTTTGGAAGATCGTTCCCTATCGGTAAGGATTTGCTCGAGACAGCCAAATTGCAGAATGACTTCTTTGATAAAGTCCGCACATGTAGCCGCGTCTATGGACTACGCGGGTTTACCTACAACATAACAAGTTGCGTATTCAGTCATTACAAGGATATATTTGTTTCGTTGTGCGGTAGTGGGGAGGGAACCTTTTGCATCAAACGCCCATGTTTTAAGGAGGGGTAGTTGAGGTGGGATAGACGTCATCTACCCTGGTGGTTGAGTATGGCTCGCTTAGGTTTTCTGACTGTGGCATACGATTTTACGTAGTTTCGTACGCCAGTCAACATATTATACCAGTAATAGGATTGTTTATTTTTTGCGAGTGTTTTCAGAGCGCCGAAGTGACCTCCCCCCAAATATGGCATCGTGGTGAGCTTGTATTATTTCAGTTACATAGATTTGTGGGACAAGGATTAATTTTGACGGACCTTGAGGCGCATTGACTTTCAAAAAGATTTCCCTATTCGCTGTCCCTGTGAGATAAAACTTTAAATGCTGCCTTTTGTCTAAATCGGTCCATTTGTTGAGTTCACTTGCGGCATTGAATGTTTTAAAAAATTCCTCGATGTTTTCATGCTTGTCCCCTGAAAAGGTGGGAATGGGTCGTGGGGGTTGTAAGCTGATTTATGTGGGTGCTGGAATGTTGGGTAACTGTGGAATTTGTACTGTGTGGTTAGTGGCGTTGATAGACTGGTGTTGTGTTGTAGAATTTATGTTTGTGTACTCGTGTGTGGGAATGTGAGGATTTGTGCTTGGGAATGGAAATTAAAAATAGGTTTGGTGTCTGTAGTGTTGAAAGTGGGTGGGGTCGGAGATATCCACTGGTGTTGGGTGCGTGTGTGTCGTGAAATGAGTAATCTAATGCCGCGTTCTGCTGTGTATGGGGAAATGTGTTCAATAGGTGTTACGTGTTGCGTGTTATCAGTTGTTATTTGAGTTCTCAGTTGTTCTTGAACTCCTACAGCACGTTTTGCATCACCAAAGTCTAACAGCACGGTTTTAGTGTAGTAAAGGTGGTGCCGCGCACTGGTGTAAACTTATATCTAAAGCTAACTACAGACAGAAGGAATTTAGAGAAACGCTTCTAAAACACACCAATATAAGTGAAGTGTTTCGTCTGGCAAAATGGAACATAGTTTCCGACATGCAATTACAAGCAATTACAAATTATAATTTTACACAGAAGCATAAGCAATAACTAAAGATACGGAAGCAAAACGTGGCTGCGCTGTGGCAAGGTGTGCTGCGCGATTACGCTGACTAGCGCATGTGGCTCGTCCTGACCTACCGCAAGGGGCGTGCGCCGCACACTGGCCTTGGCTGCGGGGAGGCTAATAGCTGTTCGCTCGCGCGCTCTCCTACGCTGCATCGTATACGTTGCGATGCAAGTGGATTCTTTAAAAACTGGTAAATGCTAGACAGAATAATGGATTGAACAGTGAATAGTGGAAAAGGGGGGTGCGCAATGCCTACACGCGTCGTGGTTAGCGTGAGGTGCTGCCACGTGTTTTTCGCTGCGAACTTCTAATTAAGCTATTGAATTTACGTACGTGGGGGAGTTTACCGCTCGGCAACGAGAGGGGAGGAAAGACCGCGCCTCCACCAGAGTAACGACCCTCTCCCTGATACCTATAGGTCCTACTGCAAGTCTACCATGGGGTTTCACTAGATGGTAGAGCAATGGTTGATAACTTCTAAAGAAACCCTTTTATTACAAATACTAAGGAATAAGTATTATAACGCAATATACAAGATGGGTAAGAAATGCTTGACATTAATAGCCGGTAAGATACAATAAACTTAGGAAGGATACAGATATTACAAAGTCTAAGTCAGTTTACTTTACAAATACTCATACTTTGATACTCTAGGTAGAATTCTCTAATCGCCTATCCTTGAAACATTTATTTGTTTTACAAGTTCTCGAGAAAGGGATTGCCGCCATACTGCTTGCCGAGGTTATGCTCACCAATTAAACAGCTGTGCCGATCGTAGCTAGGCCGTAGCTCCCCAGACCCTTGACGTCTACAATCAATGTTCGCTCCCGTACAGACGTGGACACTCTTCCGCCGCTGGCTGCCACTTGGTGAGGGGGTGACCACGCTCAAAGCTTATATACTCTTCCAGGAGTAGGTGGGTTGATATTGTTGTTAAAACAGGGAGCCCGCAAAGGAATCTATAGTCCGTCCACGTTTGACCTATCATGTGCGGACCCTTGCGCTCACTATACCCGACCCTCGCAGCTTTCTAACCACGTAATCTTTGCAACAATGGGAAATACGCACTCTCACCGCATCAACAAAGCCGCATCACCAGGACGAGGGGCAGAGAAGGACGCCCGTACGAAAGACAGAAAGAGAACCAAGGTTGCCGGCCCGCCGCCGCCAAATCACGTCTCGTGTTTAGCTTTTCCGGCCGGGCGACCAGAACGCACAGAACATGCGCCGCTACAGCGATCAAGCCACCCAAGCTTAAGGGTCCCGCCTACCTGTCTGCAAACATTTTTTCCGTACTATCTGCCTCATCACGTCTGACCTTTTAGACCTTCCAGAGAGGGGGCCAACGGGCTTCTCCGTCACCTGTTCCACGATGAGTCTTCATCACAATGGAGGGGAGGCGAATTAACGCATGCCGCCTATAAAACTAATCAACTACGATTACGACTCATCGCCAAGAGTACTACTTATACTACTACAGATGTGAGGGACACGTTGCCTAACCTACAGGTAACAGGAATTAATGAGAAAATTATATTCACCTGAAGGATACGCAACCCGGGGGTCATGCCGCCTCCCTTCCCCGCGCTTAGAGCCAACAAGCTGCCCATGCCTCGGGCAAGGCAGAGCGCTACCGACGAGTCATTAGCAGAAATGCTGACCAGAGTTTTACCACGCCAAACCAGGGTAGAAGGACGCCATGCCCTCCTCGCAGCCCGCGCCGGCAGCCGACATGATTCCACTATATAAGTCAGTATGCTGCCGGGCTTGGGAGTCATTATCGTTCCATCTCTCGCGACATCCCAGAGCATTGCTTAGAGATTGAACCTCCAGATAACTTCGACGCTTTGAGTACGCCCCCTGCAGCTACTTCACCGTCGACAATCAGCGAACACGACAACCAGCCATCACACTTACGAACATGTTTTAAATTCACTTTGTCTCCTCAAGACATCATCATTAGAACAGTTTAGAAGTATATATATTGTCTCGTTTCAAAAATTCTTTCCCGTTGTAAATTAGAACCAGGTCGCCTACACCTGTCCAGAGTAGTAACCTTCAGCACTCTATTGCCTGGTAGGAGGTGGCATGTGTTGCATGTTTATTGAGACTTCAATAAACATACTTTTGTTTCCTAACTTTCAGCTTTTATTTCTTAGAGTATCTTTCTGTTTGCCAGCTAGAAACAGTTTGTTATGTACACCCTTGACAAGAACCGGGTAATTTATATAACTGATTTAACTTCAACAACGGGCGCCCTTCAGGGGTCCGTCATATTTTCATACACGAGCATTAGACGGCGATCTGTTGCTTTCCAACTGCCACAGCATTGTACCAGTGCCGACGGAGAGGAACACAGGAACCACAACCACAAGTAACACCTTCACCTGGGGAGGGGCAACAGTCTCGAGTTATTGCATTATCCCACAGCATTGCTAGTGCCGGGATATCTCGTAGTTTGAGACCGGCCGCCCATTCCTGTGTGGACACACATCCAGTGGCGGCATTGATGACCCAAACAGCTCCCCGTCTCTGATCAGCCCGCATAGCGTGGGGGATCAGTGGAGACTTTACAGAGCCTGGTCAGCAATCCCAAAACCGGACTAACACTGTAAATTGTGTTTAGGTTGTTCGCGTTAGGGTGTACCCAGTATACTGTGAGCAGAGACTCTATGCCTTACGGCCATAGGGACGGCCGAAAACGTAGGGAACGAAACGCAGCGTTCCTTGCCACCAGACAGCTGAGTGCACTCACACCTCCCACGAAGGAAAGGCCAGTTAAATGGGACCGCGCCTATGAACTTAGTCACCAAGCAGTCGACACTGCTTCAGTTGAAATCCCGAACAGCATCTCCAGCACCAACCAGGACGACAGTGTACGTCAATCGCAAACACCCCCCGCCTAATAAGGTCTATCTAAACTAAACCACACCGCTTTTGGTCTAGCGGACCAAATCCTCTACCATCGTGCCCGTCAGTCTAACCGGGCACGCGTCCACACATATCTAATTTTTTTTATTGTACGACAATAAATTTGTTACAGCCACCTCCTCTCTCTCTATCGCTCTCTCTCTCTCTCTCATACACTCTCTCTGTCTCTCACATACTACACAGCACAGTTTTCCATGCTCTGTTAATTCAACCCTTGAAAAAACATTACTTTCAGTTGCTTCCTTTTACAACATTATGCAGGAAAAAATGCTACATTCGTTCCTAATTTCATAAAACAACATATGTAATGGAAAACGCACTCGTGCTTCGAAAATATGATTCAGTTAGTATTCCTATTTTGGAATTGAATGTGTGCCAGTACTTATTTACAACAGACATTACACTAGACACAGAATAACTCGGAGCTTGAGCTACGTCGCACATATGGAGGAGGGAGGGTGGGAGAAAGATGAAACAGGAATAAAACGAAGCTTTCACAGGAGGTAGAAAAAAGTAGAAAACATTAACCACTAACCACTGAGGTATGAAGTACAACGGCAGTTCTTCAATGCCACTCATTGCTCCAGCCGATGAGTCTGACGTGTAAACGTCACTGCTGCCGCTACTATCACTGTCTGCCGAATCTAAATATACAATCACTTCATCAATTTCCATGTCAAATCGCACATCCTTGTCATAATAGTATTTGTCGAGTGTCTGGACGTGATTGCAAAACGGTATTCACTCATGTGAACCTATTCGGTTAAAAATATTCTCGCAGAGTTTCTTCACATCTGTCAACTTGCAAGTAACATTTTTTGAAGCGACTTCCCCTTTAACTTTAGCCCAGATGCTTTCTATCGGATTCGAATCCGGATGATATGATGGCAGATGAAGTACTGTGTGGTCATGATTTCCCAGCAGTCTGTCTACCGTGTACAGTACTTGCTGAGGTTTGTGTTGCTCTATGATGTCATACAATGTTGGTTTTAGCAAGCTAGTAGACACAATATACTCCTTACCTAACAACTGCCACATTTCCATCTTAGTTGAGCTGGAAGTAGGTGTTTTGTTTACCTTTACATTGTGATAGGTGGCATTATCCATTACAATACTGTCCGGTGGAATATTTGGTATTAATTGATCATTAATCAATTTTTCATAATAATCCCCTGTTGTCTGATGCGACTTCCTTATTGCATGAGCGTTAGGGACAAAACTGTTTTCGCCTCCTGCATGAATCATTATTAACTGCTTACCTTTTGCCACAGGTGCTAGCAGACCATTGGAAGACATGTCTCTCCATAATTTATTTTTCACATGTGGTGACAAAATATACGACTGACCCATGTAAATAATTGTACGTTTCGCATTTCTATTTCATAGCATACTCTTGAGATATTCTATACGTTTTTGACGAGTATCCGATTTTTCTATTAAAACAAGCCACTGAGATTTCATTTTTTGCCACCTAAATCCTAGCTTCTTCAAAGTCGTGCAGTTTCCACCCTTTCACTTTTGACAAAACTGGAGCCATTTTAATGGAATAATGTTGTATGTGTGTGTGTGTGTGTATATATATATATATATATATATATATATATATATATATATATATGGAAAATAATTCTCACGATGCAGGAACACACATAATTAATTTTTTACTTGACTCACTCTTTGTCAGTTACACACACTCACACGCACACACACACACATATATACACACACACACACAGGTTGTTCCGGGCATAGACGTCCAAACAGAGGCAGATGACAGAGGGGCCCAAGATCAACCGAAATTACCACACATATGTGGTCCGATTCTGGACCGTTTAAATGTTACGAATTTTATTGCGAACATATGTACCTACTCTACACTAGACTATGTATTCAATGATTATGACGAAAGCAAATGTCCCAGGAAAGGAATATTCGTAGAACTGGTAGCTGACAAGTTGAGTCACACAACCAAACATCATTTAAGCTTTTGTCATTACAGCGATCTGGAAACTCAAATTAATAGCATGAATGTTTGTTTATGTGACTCAATTTGTCAGCTACCATTTCTACAACTATTACTTTACTGGGACACTTACTTTCGTCACAATCATTATATTCATAGTGTAGTGTAGAGTAGGTCCATACATTTGGAACAAAATTCGTAACAGTTAATCGGTCCAGAATCGAACCACATATGTATTGGTCCATTTGGTTGGCCTTGGACCCGTCTATCATCTTCCTCTGTTTGGACGTCTATGGAAAAAATTCTCATGATGTGTGAACACACTTTTTTTTAACTTGACTTACCCTCACAGTTACCCACAAAATATATATAATTAAAGATTAGCACTTACAACGAGTCTAAAAATCTGGAGAACAGCTGTTTCAGAGCCTCCTTCCGTTCAGCTGTGGTAAACCGGCTCAGACCTAGTAGAGGTGGAGGCCGCCGCCGTCGGGGCACAGCCTTGAACGTTTTCGGTCGAGACGTCCCTGATGGTGATGGTGTATGTAGCAGCAGCAGTGCCAGTCCTCACTGGTCGCCTGTGCCGTGGTGCCGGGGGCCCAGTAGCAGAAAGCCGTTTGCGCTTCGGCGGCTGCTGCTGTGGTGCGTGGTTTGGTGCGTGCCTACATACTTTCGGTTTCCTCTACCATAGTTGCAATTGACTGAGGGATGATAGGCTCTGGTACAGTAGCCGGTTGCAGTTCTGCCAAAGAGTGCCTCCTGCATTATATGATGGTATAATTTCGCGACCCTGGTGGGTGGCTCGAACAAATCCACGATGGTAACTGTGGGTCCTGGTACGGTGAGGCATCTAAGTAGCACAGCCTGCTCACATGGACTAAGCAACCCGAACCCGCTGGGAAGGATACGTAGCCCCTGGGGAAGTTTGTCAACAACTCTCTCCTTCTTGGCCCGTCTCTCCACTCCACCCCTACGGGTTTAAGGCATTATGCACAAAAATCAGAGCTGCAGGAGGTTGGCAGTTAATGTGTCGGTGTTCACTTTTAGGTGAAAATTACTGCCGCCAATGCCGTTTCACTCTCGACGATTCTACCAGGTAGAAAGGGCGTGGACTGCGGGGTGATGGTTGCAGGAACCACACAGTATTGTCCAGGGGGATAGATTCCCGTGCACCAGGATCCAGCCCTCTCAGCACCACTAGGGCGATGAGAGTTGAGCACCTGGCCGGTGAGTCTATCCCGCCGGGAGCGTACCTAATGTTGTGGCTCTACCGTTACTCCCACGTGGTGCAAGGAACGGGTGGCCTTCCAATAATGGTGAGGTGAGGATCCAGTGGTCACTGGTCTCCCTGGACAACAAGAAGAGCCCATCTTCGGCAACACTAAGGGAGCGATGTGGAAGGGGGGCGACTTAGAGCCAGCAAGCCAACTCCAAGGGGACAGTATCCTAGTGTCGTGGCTCTACCGTTTACTGCGGGGGCATAGAATGGGTGGCCTTCCAAGGATATGGTGTTGTAAGTGTGCGTTCGGAAATGCAAAAACCCGGTCTCCTGCCGAGTCCTCCAAATCCGATATGACACAGGGAAGGATCTCCGAGTGAATGTTAAGAGAACTGGTAAGATCGATGATTATTTATCCAAAGGAAATAAACACAGATGGCAGAGGTGATATCTCCTAATTCCCCATGGGCTATGCGGAAGTTAAACACCCTATCGTACTACAGGGGAAGGCGCCTTGTGCAAAGCTAGCGAGATAGGCAGTTAGCTGGTGCGTGTATAACCTCGGGGCGAGCTCTACTCTGAAGTTTGTCCGTAAGGGGCCGAACGTTTCTAAGTGTTGTAACTGTAGACGGCTGCTGGTTCTTTCTTCTGGTTCTTCCTTTGGGAGCTGAAGAGGATCTTCATCCCCACTAGGTGAGTGATGAAGTAAGGATGGGTTTGAACCTCTGCACCAAGAGCTGGAGTGATGAGGGTTCAGGAAAGGCGATCGAGAACTGTAGCAGAACTGACGATCCGGAGGCCGGGATACATCTACTCATATACACCTCGGCCATCCCTTGATCCACTGGCATAGGGAGTCTGGAGAGGGGGAAACAGCAGGTGCAAGCACAGGGCTTAGATCCTCTGTGCATGCGGCGTAGTGGAGAGTGGTGGGATCTAGGCATCTTTTATGTCAAGGCATCTAGAGGCACACTACTGTACTCGCCCCGGACTTCTTGCATGTACTCATTGTCTCAGTGGGCGAAATAAATAATTATTATTGGGACGTCTGTCCCGGCCCGGTAGGTAAAACAATTTTCCAGGCTGCGGCGTGACTCGTGGATCAGCTTTTAGGAATGTAGTTGCGCTGGTGAGTAGCAGTCGTTTAGTATTAATAGACAGGACGTCATGCATAATATTTTTATATTAAAAGAATCTTCATGTGAAGATTTGTTGGTGTCATTTCAAAAAATTTACCATTATTAATATTATTTTTTATTTTGATAAATGCCGGAAAAAATCTGGTACTCTATGTAATACGTTCAGAGGTCTTACAAGTATGTGAAACAGGGAAAAGAAGTCTGTATGTTTGCATGTGGCAAGCAAGCAAAGGTTCAGCAGAGCTCGCGCATACACCAGCTGATTGCCTGAGAAGGGACAGCTCAGGCTGCTGGTCTGGCCTGCTAGACTGGTGTCTGAAGATCTGGCAATGCTGTCGTGCAAAACAGAGAGAACAAGACCTGCGGAGGGGGAAAGCCCATCAAACACTTTGCAGGTTAGGAGGGTTACCCTCCCCGCCTGGCACCAATCTCCCAACTGAGCACCTCCAGGAACTACCTGCATTGTTATACTGTCAAGCGGAGTGGTGGGGGGCATTATTTTAAGCTCCTCTAAAATATAATAACACCAGAATAACCATTTTAGAAAGGGCCGAATTTCTAGCCATGCACCACGTCATTGAGACCGTCATTTCTCTGGACGTAGAGCAGTCTGTCTGGCTACAGTCACATACACAACTTCTGCAATGCCCCATTTTGGGCACCAAAAATTAACACAGTGCTTTATGGTTTCACAAATAGCCCGTGACTGAGATAGCTATGGTTTCAAGCCATGACTATTGCTAGCATGCCCTTAATTTATTTCAGTCCGACTACTTGGACTGGGGACATGGTTTGCCCTTATTGGGGAGTGCCGGATTTTGGTTTAGCGAAAGGGTTTGGTAGTTTCTTGGTTGGTGCCAGCTCTATCCAAGGGTTGTACTGCACAGGAGTCTTTGTCAGCGGGGCAAATAGCAGAGCTTTGGTTTCAGCGGCTCTGAAACGAGCAGTCTTCACTCTGATTGTGCCTTCATTCAGAAAGAATGTTGCTCGTTAAATCGCTGGGCACTCGATGGATGGTAGAGGAAATCGTCTACACGTCCGAGGTCTTTCTGGGTGGCGACGAATCCTGGAGTTTGTCCGAACATACTATTGTGACCAGTGGAAGGGCCTCTCACTGGAAGTGTGAAGGGATGTGACTGAGGTCTTGCAGGCTCAGCACTTGTTTGCCTGATGGGATCGGTATATCTCCTTCTCTCAGACTATGGCTGGGAATACATTTGTCACTAGTGTTGAGGACACTGACTATTCTTTGCTGCCTTGACCCATCCTTCTGCTTGAAAGGGTAGAGTGTACAGTGGGCTGAGGGTTAGGTGGCAGCTAGGGACCTACAAGGTTGTTTGATAGAGGGGTTTAAGGAGGTTCACAACGTCCAGATTCACATTTATCCTACATCGCCACTATGTAAGAACAAGGTCGGAAGGATACTGTCACACTTGTTCCAAATCTCTGTACCCGGCAGGTCAAGATGCAGTGGTAAAAACTGAGACTGGTAGTCAAGGTTAGATATCCTCCCTGTATCTTGACTGTGCCAAGGGATTTGATGCAACAAACTCTAGTCCTCCAACTCTCTGTTCTCAACAGATCAAGACAAGATTCAGTGGTGTGAACAGAGATTGGTGAGTAGAGCGGAGTCACTTTTTGTTCTCCTTTCGTGTTTCTAGCATGGGCAGCCACATATCATGCTTGTCAATACTGTCCGAATGACAGTAGGTCAAGCAAGGACAACCTGAACAGCCATTATACCACGCACCAGTTGCGAAAATGATCGTCCCCTTAAGGATGCAATCATTCATACCCCTCACTATCTTGCAGCCCTATCCTGATTCCCTCACCAGCCTCTTACGGTCGGGTACCTCCTGTCAGAGGTAATGGCTAAACAAAGGTCAGGTATGCAGTTGAACAGAAGAATGGTGGTAAACTGACTATTAGGCAAAATGGATATCTGGGGATCAATAATTTAATGTGGTCATAACCTCGTAGTACACTGTTTATTGCCCCAAGAGCGAAGTCTAAACACACACCTGTACGAGAACTATAGGTGCGTAGAACGACTATCTCCCTATTACTAATTATTTATACAGATGCACAGACTGGGGTGTCACTGCGAGCCCGGTGGCTGGGGACTCTGAAGAGTGCAGTCTGGCTCAGCTTGGCTACTGCTACTGCTCTAGGCATTTCGTTCCAGTCTCCTCACGAAGAAGCGAGAGAACTGGAGGTGACGATTGCTGGAGAACTGGCATTCTGGGGATGTGCGACTCATTAATTAAATGCTGCAATGGGCTAAGAGCGCAGTGGGTCTCAGTGAGTCTTTCCATCCCCACTCCGCTGTAGATGCGCATCTGAGTTATTCATGAAAGAGGGTGGCAATGGGTTTTTTTTGTCCAGGTTTGCCTACCCTCAGGGGAAATATACTTGCGCTGGTGGTATCAGCGCTTGCTTTGGGGCAAGTATCTCTAGCCTTTCCTTCACTCTCTGGCCACACTGACATCTGTAACACTGCTGTTTTTATCAAGGCCAGTGGTGGAATAAAAAATGTTCTAGACACTACACATGTCACGTATTTACATGAAGTTTTAGAAGGACATGCATGAAACAGAAACAGTCACTCGGTTATTAGGAACAGATAATAACTTCAGATCTTCCAGCAACTTTCCTAATTCAAACTTAAGAAAAGTATGACTTTTTTTTTGGTAAAAGAGTAGGAAAAGTGAGATCAGCTCATTTTCAGGTGTACGTATAATATTTACAGTTTTTAACTGTTTTTCAGGGGACTGTCAAAAAATTTCCATACATCGAGAATTTCTGTAGATGAGGGTTTGACATGTACACCACAAAAATACAACCTCTAACCTTATAAAACTTCATGTTCGAAATAATGAGAGCTGTACATTATCTATAAATAAAGTTTAAAGGAATAAACACAATAAAGATGAGAACTAAAAAAAAAGTAATACTGTAAATAATACTTTACGATATATTTCAGCTCAACTCGTTTAAATAAAGAATATACTATCACTTGATACAGTAAACATTTTTTGTATTCCGACACCAAATGCATGCCATCTTGAAACTTTCGAACCTTTCGAAAAAGAAAATTATATGAGAGAGAATATTCAATATCACGCATGTACTTGATAAGTTGAGAGCACACAGAGAGGGTGTCCCACAGACAGTGTGTTGACGACAGGCGAGACAAAGAAGAAGAGCCTCAGCGTTGGGACGAATGAAACAATATACTCCTCCACACCCAAACCATTCAGCACACCGAGGGAGGGCGCAAGGACAACATACTACTTGCTATAGACTATTCACGGTAAAGTTGGTACTTTTGAAAGCCCTCTCATTTTGAATAATAGTCAATAAAAAAATTTTATTTTAGTATTAGCCATTAACTTCCCAGTGAGGTAGAATATACACACTGTGTTTGTTACTTACAAGGCAATATTTATTTTGAAAAGATTTTTAAAGGAAAAAAATGGTTGGAAGGAAAAAGTAACTGAGGACTCAAACGTGCTCACTTTACCATGAACAGCCTATGGGCAACTACCTCCCTGCCTGCCAGCCATGTAAGGGGAGGAAACGAGCTCTGCCAAATATCATCAAGGACCTCCAAAACTTACGCATTCCAGGCTGCATAGCTACATCAATCTACACATGTTACTTTGGCGATGCCGTATTCGCGTGGTACATATATAGTTCAAGTAATTATTATTTCACAGAAAAACATTATGATTTTAAGACAGAGATGAATAAATAAGGTAATTAAAATGCATCTCTTTATAGTCTTCAATAACTAATTATTCAAAACCACGTCCTCTAATTTTGCCGTATACTTACACCTGTCGCTAGTTAAGCTCTGCTCAGACTTGGCGATTACGCATTATTTGATGACAAAGTCTGTCAAATAGGCCCCTCCAGTATATAAATTTATTCAGAAGTCGTGTGTCTATTGAAATAAATTAATATAAATTCTCAGATTTCCCAAAATAACCTACCGAAAATTCACTTTATGGTTGGCAATAAAAGTCGCTCAATGATCAAATAATTTCTGGTGACAAGGAGAGGTCAAATATATGCTTCTGGGCATATCACTTGAATCAAAAGACGCTGCCTATCAAATTAAATTAATACTTAGTAAAAAATAATGTCAATTTTACGTCAGATACGATAAAAACACCAACATGACCTTTAAACACAAAAGACAACATCACTGCAAAAAAAAGTGTAAGAAGAGGGAAACTTCTGCTGTAAAAACACACATTGTGACGAAAAAAAATCTGTGTAAAATGCAGTAAAGTGTAAAATCAGTGAGTGTATTACCGAAGTTCCACTGTAGTTAAAATACATTGCCCAACATTTTCAGGCAAACCCATTTGCTTTGGAATATTAGTAATGATAGGGTGCAATTACTTTGAGCGTCGGGAAATCTTCATAAAGTTTCTACGATCGGATTACCATTCCATCCTCCTGGCAGTCGTGACGTTGTTAAAGGCCAGAGTCGGCGGAGCACTTGACCCATATGAGGTGCGGTGCATATGTAAGGATGACTGTGCATAGTTAAACTGAGATCACATGATTACATAGTTATATTTAGTGCTTTATACACACTACAGATTGCTCTACCGCCAGGTGTTGTAAGGGGTGGAAGCAAGCACATGCGATTGAGAGACGACACAGATTATTTTGCTATATAACAGCTTTCCCTTTCGCCGGCATGTAAGGGGAGGAAGAACGGCTGAGAATGAAACAGAAAGGGGAATGAGAGACAAGCGACATCACGCTGGTTGCTAGGTGACTGCTTCCCCTTTCATCAGGCATGTAAGGGGAGGGAACATGCCAGTCGCCGACACCATTACCTGAACTGTATAACACTGCACCACAGTGATGATATACGATGGCACGTTTTAACGTATTTCACACCCAGTTATTAGATGTTTGCATAAACAACCAGCTCAAAAAAAGATAGTTGCTAGAAATCGTATGTGACTGATGGGACCAACATATACTTTGATTAATTCAATATACTGTACAATAAATAAAAATACTTTTAATTTTACTATTATTTATAGAGGAATTATGCTGGAACCACTGAAAATTAACCGTGGATACAGTTAATCAGTACGCTTGTTATTGGTACACCGAGAGTCCACTGATTGTAAGCAGACACCAAATGCAAGCTGTATTTTCAATATCTCATGCACATTTGATCAGCTGAGGAGAGGCAGAGAGGTTATGGAATGGGCAGTGTGTTCACAGCGTGCAAAATAGAGAAGGAGAAACCTAAGACCCTCCACAAGCTCCTTTCTCTTCCAAACCCGTAGGTACCCAGTGGGAGGGTGCAAGGACAGTATGCTTGTTGCTAGACAACTAGCTCCCATCACACCAACTGTGTAAGGGGAGGAAACGAGCTCTGCCCAGTATGACCAAGGATAGCTGAAGCTTACTCGATCGAGGCCATATATCTACACTTATAGAGGCGATGCGTGTGTGCATGGCAAACATCAGCCTTTTAAAGTAATGAATATTTCACTTCACCTCATCATCTGGTTTTTCCATACACTTACACCTGTCCGTACTATCACTGTATTTTACAGCCATTTTCAGCAACAGATCTTTCGTGTTTAGGGAGAAAGATGTCATACCTGACTAACGTCACAGTTGAGGTGTCTGTTAAACAGAAGACTGTGGAAACCCGTTGTGTTGTGTGTGTCAAGCCAATCGTTCTAGCCCGTGTTCATGGAGATCAATGACCCTGCAAACGGTGTCCCGAATGGGAAGGGATGGGCAGTGGAAGCTTCCGGGCACGTGATATCACTTTGCTTGTACAAACACACACCAGTGGAAAAGCAGTTTAAGAGGACGGTGACCAACCATGACATGATAACACAAACATAATGTGGATTTTTTTCTATCTCAACAAATTCCTGTAACTATGCCTGTAATTACATAACACCGTTGACTATTTTAGATTCCACCAAAATCTTCAATTGTTTTCGGTCATGAAGGCTAGATGTGTTGAAATAATATATTTATTATTGGAGATTTTGATTTTCTCTACCAGTGCTACTGACGTTTGCGGAATTTTCAATTGCGCCAGACCAATTGGTAGTGTTTATGTGCCGTGCTATTAGAGTTTGTATGTTCAAGGCACATGTATGCTTTTTTTATATTTGTACTATACTACTTGCACATAGCAACATTGTTTGAAAATGCAAAATTCTCCCTTGGTAACTTATAGTGCTAAATTAAAAACTGAAAACATCAAGTTTAAACGATCACTATTATGATAACCTAAACAAATGTCATTAAAATTTTTACGTTTCATTTGATACTTTTGAATATTGTATCGATTAGTGATTAATTCAACACAAACCATCGTAATATATCACTCGAATCAACAATTATTTTATTACTTTAAACATGAATCTTACACAATTATTTTGTGTTTTTGACAGTAATTTATTTTCTGCATTGTGAAAAAAAAATTTCCCTATACACTGTTTTATTTTTCTAACATACTACCTCATAGTCGGCTGCATCTAAAGGCAACGCTACAATCCCAGTAAGAAATAGCAGTAGAAAATAGAATACACAGTTCTTTATTATGTGTGCTATAACACAACATACAATGTGGAATGGCGATTCGCTTGCTGTAAGCCCGTAAGTAAGATATAAAAGATTGAGGCAGGACTTGTCCGAAAACACAAAATTTTGCCGCTCAGCTCGCCAGCGACAGCGTTCACCTGCCCATTGCCGTCTCAGGCGTTTGTAGTTGCTGGACAATAGAAGCCGATGCAATGGCATGAGTGCCACCAGTAGAGCCCACAGGAGACAGCGTCGAATCATCGACGCAGATAGGTCCACACCCGTTGCAGTGCTCTAGTGTCGAGTTAACACGGTGGACAAGGGTGTACTGTCCATTACGTCCATGTGGACAAAATGGTGGTCATTCTGTGCTGTGGTCACATTGAGTGGTTCAGTACCCGCTTGTCACTGCGTATGACCCTCTTCTATACACTGGTTCCACACATGCATCACTGTCGTAGCAGCATGCCCTGTACAAGCTGAAATGTCGTAGTATTACAAACATTTTTCACAGAGACAGACCATCCTGCCCCGTTCAAACTCCCTCACATGCTGACATGGCACCCTTTGATGTGAACGAGGCATACTGGCACTTGCTTTCACTTTGTTTGATGGCTCTTCACTGTCTGAACTTGGCATAACACTGACCTTTCATGTTTCGTAAGGGCCTACATTTATGCCACCCCTCTACAATTGTAATCACTTATTATTGGTACACTGTTCTACACATCCTTAGAGTTTGGATTCATTCAGGCCATTCTTTCTGTGTGCTGCAATTTTCGCAAACAATAGTGTAGAAACTCGAATTTTTGAGCCTGAAAAATATTTCGAGCCAAGCTAGAGCCGTAAGCAGGAATTTGCCTCAAACTCGATTTTCAAATACTTGCTGATCTCTACCGATTTAGATTGGGAATGGTTTACAAAAAATCGCATTTCTGTAAAAATGCATATGAAATTTAATTAATCCCATTTTCAGAAATACCAGGAAAACTATTCTAGTTGTATTGAAAATTGATGTAAATTTTGAACGTTAAAAGCAAAATATTTTTACACAGTTTACATAGAGGCTTTGGGCGGGAATTGAAAATCATATGACAATGAGAAAAATACGTTAATGTGAAGGACAGTGAATTTAAATTTTACTGTATTCATGTGAAATTTGTTATAAAGTAAAATACCATTACAACATACATTACATTCATGTAGTTTTCACTTTAATGTAAGATTTTAATTCCTGCTCAAATACCCTATGAAAGATATGTAAAAATATTACATTTCACCGTACAAAATTAGATCACTTTCAGTACAACAAAGATTTTTTTACCTTGTGGCTTCCATGTTGGGATTAATTTAATGACCATGCACAGGCTTTACGTAAAGGTATTTATTTTTTTAACCATCTTATTTGGCCTTGTTCACCAAATTCAAAACGTAAAAAATCGTGCAAGCAGTTTATTCTCGCTGTTGAGCCGCATTGCAGCCGATTCTTGGGTCATTCTAGATTATTTAACGTGGTTGACATGCTGCATGAGAACTATTTTGAATTAATGTGTACATTAAATGTGGATGTATAAATGGGAAGCTATGTATACGTGTTTTGGTACTGCATTTCATAAGTTATAGTAAAGACTCTTACGAGAATGACTTTGTAAAGTCGTTACCCTAGCAAAAATCTAAACTGATAGATTTTAACCCCTACAAAATTATGTGTCGAAAATGCATATTTTTCTTTCATGAAGACAGTGATTAAACATATCCTATGTAAAATAAAAATTACATTTAAATGGAATGTTAATTAAAATAAATAGGTAGATGTCTCACGAATAAAATTATAGTCCTGTGTGGCTAAAATGTTTTTATTAATATCGAGCAGCGTGTTTTAAAGAGTGTAATATAAATTTTAAAGTGCTTCTTGCAGGAAAAATTAAGAGGACTTTTTTTTAAATATTAATTTATATTAATATATAGTCGTATTTTGAATAAACTTGATTCAGTGTTATTTGTTAAGGGTAAGTGGTGTGATTTTTTTAAAGGAAACTACACCAATATGTAAACAATGTGTACTATTTTCAAAATATGAATTATTTTATGTTTCCAGGCTGTAATTTGTGCAAATTTCTTATTTTTGAAAGTACACTTTTAACATCACTTGTTAAATATATATTTGTAATGACATATTAATTTTATTTATTCTAAGACTAATTGTGTAATTTTTTCATGAATCCGATGTTGTAAAGGTTTAAAAATAAGACTTTCAGTATAAAGTACTTTCATTACTGAAGCATGACACCTTGTCGACTAGGCAATTGCTACGTCAAGCGGAAGTAGGGGAATATTTTTGGTCGAGTACAAAGTCAGGCACACCCTTAATGTGGAGGGTTAGTGTATCCAGTTAATCTCTATGTGGGGCTGGTGCTTTCCCTGTGTAGAATACTGGCCTGGTAGCTTTCCAGCAGGGCACAAAGTCTGGTTCTGCCAGAACAATATTGTGTTTCAGACTCTGAACATTGGGCCGTATACCTGGACGACTAAGATGGCTAGTGCTAGGGCATTATTTTTGTGGAATGACTCGTTTTATTGTTCGCAAGATTTGAGTTTGCCAATTGTTAGATGTGGTTTGTGTCAGTGGGGACAGAGCAACAGGCGTGAGATAGGCTATGGATGGGTGCTGTTGGCCGCTGTTCCGGTTGGTTGAAGAATTCCACAAGTTACTGGTGAACTTCTTGACTCAGGCGATTGGTGGCTGGAATATATCTCGTGGTACTTCAGGTGTGACTAGAATAAGTAGGCTTCGTAAGGCTTGAGCTTGATCTCTAGGGGTCAGCTGTCCTATTGTGGCAACAAGAGCATGAGTTAGCTCTTACAAACGCCCAGAAGAATTTATCACCTATTTCACCTTCTCCTTCAGACCACTACGCCTGGAGAGATGCACCTGGAGTCACACACACTCTCACGTCCGTGAGGCGAAGTGTTTTTCTACATTGTAGAGCCACATAGCGGCTGCCGACGAGCGGATATCCAATCTCAGTGCTCGGCGCTAAGGTGCGATGAGTAGAGAAAATTAGGCCTCGCTGTCTGCAGTCCCTAGACGTGGGTGTAGGTTACGACAGCGTCTTCCCAGCCTAAGGAATGTCCCCTCCGGCACAAAGATGTGGTGGAAAGAACGAGCACGAAACCTACAAGCTGGTCCAAAACCATATACCTGTGAAGGCTCCGCTGTTCCACCTACTGGGATATGTGGAACGGCTGGCTGAACTAGTGCTTGTGGGTAAGTTGGACATGTTTAAGCTCAAATGAATAATACAGTCCCCGGAATTACCTATGTTTCACTTAAGGGTAAGGTAAACTAGGAAAGGTGTAACATCCACAGGAAGGTGGTACTCAAAGATAGGTTTCAACCAATGTTTATTCCGTGTTACTGGAAATAAACACGTGGTGACGTACTTCCTCATGCATTAGTCAAGAGCTTTACGGGAAGCTTAGCTACACAGTCCAGGTCGAGGAGACCCATTTCTAGTCTAACTGGGATTGGGTAGCACAGTGCTCTGATAACAAGTGAAAACTAAAACTGACTGCCTAACGCATTGTTGACCATAAGGGGCCGCTGTGTCTAGAGTGGATAAACAAGTGGGACAGTGTTTGGATGACTAAGCAGGGTGTGACAGGATAAATCACAACAATGGAGCTTGAGGAAAGGCTTCCATTCTGGAACAACGGTGCGGTGAGGGCATAGCGAGGAATGAAGCTGGTGAGTACTTTGGTGGCAAGTGCGGTGAAGTATGTCAGGCTGGTCTACAGTAAGCTGATCAGATACCAGGCGGCTAGCGCTGTGAGAAAATGAAGACTGGTCCTGAGTCGAATTCTGTCTGTGTATTTATACTATGCCAGGAGGCTGCCACGATGCTCAGTGGTTGGCATCATGATGGCAAGGGGTGGTCGCAGAGCGGGGGATGGCAAATAGCATAGCTCTCTGGCATAACGTCACCGGTCGGCTGAGAGGATTAAAGACAAGCGATGGAACATATTAGTGTTGCCATTTAGTGGTGATCAGTAGTACTCATTGCATTGAGGTGCATAGCTTCGGTGGGCCGGTGAATAATACAATCTCTGCTGGCTGGAACATCCATTCATGCAAGGTAGACAGTACAATCTTGTGACACCATGTGACCAACGGTAATGCAAACTCCATAGAAATCAGATGTACTGCGGGTATATGCTGGTGAGCTGAAGTTGTCCAATTACCATTGTTGAAAACGCGTCATGCTTCATTACTAAATCTGAAAGTCGGGTCTTTATTCATGTACGTTATAACAAGATTTTACTGTAAAGCACTTAAAGAATTCTGTAAACATTTTATATCTTAAGTATTGCTATGTGCCGCTTATACAAATAATATAATACGATTATGAATCATCGCCTAGAGTACCTCTTCCACCACTACAGATGAGAGTTACACGTAATTACCCCTAAAGGCAACGAAATTTATGAGCGTATTCTCTTCACCTGGAGGATACGCAACCCGGCAGGCACGCTCCCCCCCCCCCCCCCCCCCCCCCTCCCGGGCTCTTCTAAAATGAGAGCTAACAAGTTGCCCAGACCTCGGGAAAGGCCGATCGCCACCGACAAGTCATGAAGCAGAAATGCTGACCAGAGTTTTCCTACGCCAACCAGGGTAGAAGGACGTCACCCCCCCCCCCCCCCAGCAGCCTGCGCCGGCAGCATACAAGCTTCCACTATATAAGTCCGGACGCTGCCAGACTTAAGAGTCAATATTGTTCTTCTCTCGCGACTTCCCACAGCAATGCTCAGTGCTGGGACCTCTACAGAAATTCGAAGCCTTGATTACGCTCCCAGCGGCAACTTCACCATCGCCGATCAGTCAACCTGCGAACACGCTCACCAACACGTTAAAATCACTTTGTCTCCTCAACACACGTTTCTTAAACCAGTATAGAAGTATTATATCTTTTCTCGGTTAGATATTTCTTTCCTGCATTTCCATTAGAACCAGGTCGCCTACACCTGACCAGCGTTGTTCCTTAAGTACTCAGTTGCCTGGTAGGAGGTAGCATGCATCACTTATTTATTGAACCAACAAACATACTTGTTTTTCCTACATTACCAATTTTATTTCTGAGAGTATCTATCTGTTAGCATGCTATACACTGGTTGCTGCGTACACCATTGACAAGAACCGGTATTTGATCTTACAGAATTAACTTCTCAAGAGCGGGCGCCCCTCAGTGGTCCGTCTTATTTTCTACACAACTATTAGACGGCCACCTATTGCTTTCCAACTGCCACAACACTGTACCAGTGCCGGCGGAGAAGAACAGAGGCGCCACAACCACTAGCAACACCTTCACCCAGGGAGAAGCGACAGTCTCGAGTTATTACCTTATCCCACAGTATTGTTAGTGTCGGGATACCTGTAGCTTGAGACCTGCCGCCCATCTCTGTGTGAACACACATCCAGTGGCGGCATTGGTGACCCAAACATCTCCCCGTCTATGATCAGCCCGCATGCGTGGGGGATCAGTGGAGACTTTACAGAGCCTGGTCAGCAAGCCAATACCGGACTGACACTATAACCTGGTTTAGTTTGTTCACGTCAAGGTGTACCTGGCATACTTGAAGCAGAGACTCTGTGCCTTACGACCATAGGCACAGTCGTAAATGTAGGGAACGAAACTCAGCGTTCCTTGCCCGCCAGACAGTTGAGTGCACTTCCTCTCAACCCACTCCAGAGCGACAGGCAGAACGGGACCGCGCCGCCCAACTCAGGCACGAGTCAGTATCGGCTGCACCGGTAACCATCTTATTTGTATCTCCGTGCATCCGAATTCATCCTTCATGCCATCCTGCGGTGAAAGTATTGTTAACCAGCACTGCTACAGGATTCGGCTGGGATAATGTCCACTTCTGGACAA
Source organism: Dryococelus australis (assembly GCA_029891345.1). Classification (NCBI taxonomy): domain Eukaryota; kingdom Metazoa; phylum Arthropoda; class Insecta; order Phasmatodea; family Phasmatidae; genus Dryococelus; species Dryococelus australis. The sequence goes on along the minus strand of CM057009.1, from coordinate 229,814,355 downwards.
AACGAAACTCACTTGTGGAATCGCCAGTTCGACATACGTCAAGCTCGCTACATCTGGGTAAAACCCACTTCGACCACGGAACCCCAGAAACAATAATAAATACATACTAGCCAACGCCCCTTGTCTCTCACCGTCTATTCAATCTAGACCACCCCGCTTTTGGTCTAGCAGACAAAATCCTCTACCACCGTGCCGAGTAGCCTATCCGGGCACGCATCAGAGATTTTCTGGCGCCCGTCGTGGGGCGTCAGACGAATAGCTAGACCAACCATACTATGAGAACTAAGGGTCAAAACTATCAGTCAAGCGGACTTCGGGGAGTCCTCAAAACATCTCATGGCACCCTTAACCATTAACATGTCAGACGCTGAAGTCAACACCGCCACTGACGAGAACTCCAACAATGAACCCGACTTATCAAACGTACAGTGTAACCATGCCGACTGCTCAGGCAATGGCACACTAAAAATAGAAAGCACCTACTGCAGCAAACTTTTCATTATGCCTGCATAGGCTGGCCTGAAGAGACCCGAGCAACAGATGGTTTGGAGTACCACTGTATCACTTGCGGGCAAAAGCCAACAAGTTTCTACACCAAATTACATGCCCCGGTTGAGGCATAAACCGCATAAGGTGCACGATGTGCAGTGAATCCTATCACCACCTATGCATAGGGTGGCCCAACGAACGCATCTCTATGCCCGGAATGGCCTACCAGTGCGAGAGATGATGAAGGAAACACGTATCTCACTACCGCAGATCCAAGCCTTTCCAGATATATATCCAACCTAAAATGGCACTTGGCCACCCAGCTACCAGTAGAGATGATGATATTTAAACAACCGACTTTGCAGGTCGCCCACATGAAGACCCAACCACATTCACACAAGAATGTGAGAAAGAATTCAAAGAAACAGACCTGTCACCGAAACAATGGGTTGACCAGGCAAAATTGCACTTGAAGGGCCTCGCCCTCACATGGTGGGAAAGATACGGAGAATTTTTAACGAACTGGAAGAAGTTTAGTAACCAGATAGTGGCGGAATTTACGGTCGAGGAGGTGTTGGCTAGGCTAACGACACAGTTTTATAGCCAGATCCCGGTACTCGACGAAGAAGCAGAAATCTTCATACGAAGAAAAGAAGATATGTTGCAACGTGTGTTCCCCGGAGTCGACGAGGCTACCACCGTTCGTTCCATCGGTCGAATGTTACTACTAAATCTCCAGAACGTACTCTTAACAGCAAGATCCACGACCTTAGATGAATTAGTTGATCGAGCCCAACAATCTGAGCAAAACTTTGCAGCCCAGGCAAGTCTCGAAAAACCGATATCCACCAAAGCCTTTTGAGGTACGAGCACCACCTGTTGCGCCTCCTAAAGGCGTGCGAACACAACCCCTCGTATGGCATTCGTACCCAAATGCTGTTTCTGTCCAGAGAACCACTGGAACAAGGACTACCCTCGGAAACTAGAAGGAGCTGCCATTCCACCAAACCGAGTTGACAAAACGGAGTCAAATATTCCAACATGGTCAGTTGGAAATCGAACTTCCGAAACCAAGCTGGGAAATGCCGACGCCAGGATAGAATGCGGGACACCCACCCCCGGTTTATAAGGGCCCATCCCCCAGAGATTAAGTGGGGAAGCACCGATTCCCATAGCTATACACATAGAGGTAGAGGTGAATAACGATAGGGTACTAGCCTTACTTGACTCTGCGGCTACCGGAAATTTAATTATAAGAAATGTGTTAACACCAAGTCAGCTCGCCGAACTAAGACCGCAAAACAAAATATAAATAATTGTGTAACCCGATGCCACCCTGGCCATAACCGGCCGAATTACCTTGAATATAAAAATTCAAAGTATTGTTACCCCAACAGAATTTATTGTATCGCCAACCATGTTTAAATCAGTAATACTAGAGGGCCCGTCTCTCATCCGCCATCAACGTAGAGCCTATCTGGGAGAAACCGACCGTATTTCTGTAAACTGGGATCAAAACCCAGACGACATCCCGCTAATGACCATAGATCCAATGAGCATTAACCATGAACTCTAAGAACCATATTTCTACCAATTAAAAGCCGTACTAGACGAGCAAGCAAGGGCTTTCGGACAAGGAGAACTGTTACGTCAAACTAGTTCCATACAACATGAAATATAGCATTCCACTGGCGTACCAGTCTACTACCATCCCTACCGAGTGTCAGCCCCCCGTCGCGACATCATCATGGAACAGGTCAAAGACATGAAGGACCAGGGGATCGTGGAGTCGTCGAACTCCCCATATAACTCACACGTGGTCCTTGAACCTAAGAAGTAAAGAAAATTGAGATTTTACGTAAATTACAAATCGCTAAATGAAGTCACTCATCCGATCGCTACCCCAGCTATAGACTTGTCTCATGCACTTCGAGATATTGGCAAAGCCAAAATATTCAGTACTCTTGACATGGAGTTTGGATACTGACAGATTGGAATCCATCCGGACAGACGAAAATATACGGCCTTAACGACACCCGAGGGTGAAACCCTACAATTTCGAGTCATGACTTTCGGCTTGAAAAGCGCCCCCGCAACATTTCAACGATTGATGTCTGCGGAAGTACTAATTGGTTACATCGGCGAGTTCTGTCTCGAAGTTGTGATAATATATTCTAATAGCCGGGAAAAACATCTAGGACATCTGCAATGAGTATTGGAAAGGATCAAAATACATGGAATGACTTGAAAGCTATCAAAAAGCTTCTTCGGCAAGTCTTCAATAAATTATCTTGTACACGTCATATCGCCAGAGGGAAACTTCCTGCAACATAGTTTGAAGAAGCGGAAGAACCTACGAATAAGCGACAGCATCGGCGGTACCTGGGTATGTGTAATTGGTTACGAGACTACGTTTCAAACATTGCGGAATATATAGAACCGCTACATCCACTTCTCCAGAAAGACACCCGTTGGCGTTGTGGCCCGGAACAACAACGAGCATTTTCCGAATTGAACAGCTTCAAGAACATTTACCAACTCCATCGGCCGCAAGGAGACAAAACCTTAATAGTGCAAACGGACGCATGTCAAAACGGTCTGGGCGCAGTATTATACCAGCAAGACGTTGAAGGACAGCCCTTTGTGAAAACATACGCATCAACCCGCTTAAATGAAACCGAGCAGCACTGCCACATTAATGAGCAGGAGTGTCTGGGTGTTATCTAGGCTGTAAAGAAATGTCTGTATTATCTCTAATGGCAACACTTCATTCTACGAACCGACTCTAAAGCTCTCCAATTGCTACACGAGTCCCGGAATCCGAAGGCCAAGCTCGGCCGGTGGGACATGTTCCTCACTGAGTTCTCCTTAGAGGTCCAACATTGCCCATGTAAGATGAACGACCTGTCAGACGCCCCATCATGTTCTCCAACGTTGGAGGAGAAAGCTGAGGGGGAAGAGGAGAATAAAATGTTTCCTCCAACCCCTCAGAACGAAAGAAGTCCGGAAGAACAAATCCGGCTTCAACTGCAAATGACCTTCAGCAAACAGGAGGATCCCGACATCCGACGTCTACTATAGGAACAGCCCCACAGGTTCGCACTATGAGATGACATCATATGGACAAGTAGCAGGCAACCGAATATGCAGTGGAAGATCTGGGTTCCGCCGCAGCTACAAGCTATTATATGCCGGCACCATCACGATCATCCCCAAGCTGGTCACCCAGGTACTAGGGAAACCCTACTGGATATTAAAACACATTACAATTGGGACGGGATAAGCCGCGATGTCCGGCAGTACGTCAGCAACTGCATCACGTTCTGCCGCGGCAAAGCATACCCAGTTCCTTCTCCCACCGCAAAACCATGGAGACCCAAGATGGCCTAGACACACATCACCGTCTATCTAATGGGCCTGTATCCACGTAGCACGAAAGAAACCCGCTACCTACTCGTAGTAAGCTATTAATTTTCAAGATGGGCTATAGGCATTTCCTCTACCCAGCCAAGAAACCACCCCAATCGTGCGGAAAATGGAGGCGGAGATTTTCCCATGATGGTGTTATCCAAAATCATACTGACAGACAATGGCACCCAGTTGACATGCAGTCAATGGCAAACCGCCTGTCAAGAGTGGGGAGGGGGGGGATAGAAACCTGGACTACCCCTCCCTCCATCCACGAGCCAGCCCCACTGAAGGGAGGCACCAGGAAATCAAGAAGTGCCTCCGTATCAGTATGGGTAATGATCACAAGCATTGTGATAAGCCTATCCCCACCATAATGTTTGCCCTTCGACGCCATGCGAATGAAGCCGTCGACACTAGTCCGAGCGTCCTACTCCTGGGATAACCATCGCGCCGACCAGGCGACTGGCAGTGGGAAACCGAGCCCACATGTATGCCTCGACCAGAGGACATCTGGCTAGCAGCCCTAGTCCTTACCACTCATGCCCAGAAATCTCAGAATGCATAGTAGAGTCCCGTTATAGCGAGATATCACGGTTCCAAGTTCGATCCTCGCTATAAGAGTGTCCTCGCTGTTGCCGTATTAGACCGATTTTGTTCCCTACTAGGGCTTACAACTTAAAAATCACCCTAAAATTGCTTTTAAATTGTGTTCGAACTATCATAACGTAAAAATATCCTGTTATATGGTAACTGATTAAGTGAAAATGAGCGGAAAATCTGACAGCGCCACGTAAGTATAGCCGCTGAGCCTGCAATCAGTTCCTCGGCCTACGTAGCATTGTCCTACAATCAGATGCCCGGGCTACGCAGTATTTCCCGCTATCGCTTACTCGGCCGCCCAAGCACTGCCCTGCAAAGCGATAACTCGCCCCGGTCACAGCTCCACACGCATAATTCTCGCACCTTTTTTTACAGGATTTTAGTGCCAAAAATTAGGGTGCGTGAGTTATGCAAGAAATCGCCAAGACACGTGCATGCAAACATTAAAATGGTGTCTACTGTAAGCAATCCCTCACCAACAGCGGGGGATATGTTTTTTAAAAACACAGCACTTTATTTATTAATAATAGATATGAAGATACATATTGAAAATTAAATCACTCGTGTGCTGGGGCTAGCAGCGAAAACATTGCCATGTGCGTGTAGCTGGGCGAGTGCATAGATCCTTGAAGTGCGGCCAGACGCGACGGCTTGCAGCTGTCGGCCTGTCGCTACACGATGTTTCGGCGGCGACCGGCCACCGCACGCCATTGCCGGCCGCCTGCCGCCCGCCACTGCCGTCGTTAGAAGTCCTGTTCACAAAGTAACAGCAGCCCGGTATTGGGAAAACATGACATACACGTTAAACTCAGGAACAGTGCATTTTTGGCCCGCTTCTTTATTGCAGTGCTCCTCTGCACACGCAATTACCAGAAGTTTAAATGCAGCAGTTTGACTGGTATATTTACCCATTATGCATTCGTACTAAACAAAAGTTACTATTAATGGAAACTACTCCTTTCGCATTAAAAAAAAACCCACCTGCATACAAATAAGCTCCTTTCCTGATTTTGTTTACATGTTTGCAGCGCGGGCGCGGCAGCCAAAAATCGATGATAGGACCAGTGACCTTGAAGTGTCAGCGATCTGGCGCGGTCGAACAAAGTGCGCGCCGAACAGGCCCGTTATGGGCTGTTCACTGTAAAGTGAGCACTTTTGAAACCACCTTCATTTGGTATAATGTATAATAAATATATTTTATTTTAGCCCTAGACATAACTCCCGAATGTGGTGGAATCTACACCCTGTGTTTTGGTATTTAGATGGCAATATTTATTTTAAAAGGTGGTTAGAGGATGAAAAAATGGCTGAATTAAAAAGTAACTTGGGATTTAAAAGTACTCACTTTACCGTGAACAGCCTATAGTATTACATGCCTCGTCGAGAAAAACATACTACATGAACTATGAAAGAATTTTTTTCCCCTAATTCGGCACCATAAAATTTGGGTGCGTGTTTTGTGCCAGTGCGAGAATTATGCCAGTAAATACGGTAGTCACTGGAAAATTATATGTTTTCAAAACCTGCATGGTGCGAGACTTACTCAAAACCAGCAAAAATTCAAGAAAACTTTATCAAAATGGATTTAAATTACGTTCGTTATAGCACACCGATAAAATGTAGTAGTAGTGGTTGTTATTTCCCTATATTTATTTGGTATGCCACAGTATGAAAAAAAACGGCGAAAATCTATTAATATGTAGCTCTATTCGATTCCAGCTATTGCTTGGACTGTTATGTTTAAATGAAATTTGTTTTCATTTAACAATAACATTCGTATGCCAAGTTATTTAAAACCAAACACAGTTGACAGCACAATGACCGTGAAGGACTACGGAAAAGCGGAAATGGTTCATGAAAACGATGTTAAGGTAGAAAGGGGGAGGATTCTATTTATTGAACAAAGCGCCTGGTTTTGTTAAAGAGAGCGGTTAGGAGGCAAGGTGGAAGAATGTGACACGTCAGAGAGGCACGCCGAGGCGACGCGAGGGAGTGGAGTTACGGCAGACGAATAACAAAAGTGCTCTTCACACGGTCAAGAGGCCCACCGCAAGGCTGCTTCACACGGTCGCGAGCCCCCCCCCCCCCCCCCCCCCCCCAAGGAAATTCCTGCTTCACACACGATCTCGCCGTATGGTTTCAACTCGAAAAATTATATTTTTTCATTGAATATTTTTGCGATTTTTTAAGGTCCCTCAAAAAGACATCGTTATACCTGTGTTCTCGTAGTTGACGTGCTCGCGTACAGCTTGATTCTATGTATTTAAAAGAAACATCCCCAACCAAAGATAGTGGAAAGAGAATTCAACCTAGGGGAAGCCGTCCTCCTGCGAAGTCCCCCCCCCCCCCCCCCGACTCAGCAAAACTAGCAACCAATTCAGCACTGGCCTTGCTGACAAATAGGATGGACCATACCGCATCATAGGCAAGCGAGGCAAAACTTCTACTGGGCCGAGGATATACGTCGACGGATTCGTAAGGCCACCCGAGGTCAGATACGACCATACTCAGAGGACTTGTCAATACTTGGTGACGACTACGCTGAAGGAGATACACCTGACCAAACAGGGGGTGAAGACGAACCCCTGAGCAAAAGAATAGTAGTCGATACAGAGCCAGGACCTTCGGCAAGACCAGAACCGACGCGCATCATGATTGACAGGGTGCCTAGTTACATCGCGCCATGGAAGCCCGATGAAGAACAATGCCAAGGTGCATTCTCCGTCAGATCAATGCACTCGACGCCATGCAGCTACGCCGAGAAGATAGCATTCGAAATGAAATCTAGCTGCCCCGAATTATCCTGACGGAGTCCCCGCGACAGAGAACCCTGTCATACACCCCGCCGATCGAGCCGCATCAAAGAGCGATGGGAAGCACCTTAGGTGAGAGGGGTATGAATCACCCAGGAGCCTACCTCTACACCTGATACAACTACGGAGCCAAAAGTTGAGGCCATCCCAACTTCAGCGAAGTCGTCCTCCGACGAAGAAGTACAATATGTCACTAGACCACCGGAACCCCGGACGTCGAGCTCCGACGAGAGTGCTCCGTCCCAGAAACAACATGCCACGCAGGACAACCCACCTTCCAAGATGTCGAGCTGCCATGCCGGAAGTGCTCCGTCTCATGATCCTGCCACGCAGGAACTACCGCCTGCTAGAACGTTGAGCTCGGACAAAAGTGCTCCATCTCAGCCTCCTGTTCCGCAGAAAACTCTGATACCCGGAGCGTTGAGCTGCAACAGACGTGCCCCGTCTCCACTTCCTGCGACGCAGGAATACCCGCAGACCCGGAAATTGAGCTGCCACATTGTAAGTGCTCCGCTCCGCCCTCTTGCTACGCAAGAGATCGCTTTCATCGAGAACGTTGATGCAACCCACTACCCTTCAAAAAGCATATCACCAGCAGTGGAGGTCGACTTCCACTGCCTCGCACCATTACCTGGCCACCGAGACAGTCGATGCCGCCCACGACCTGGTACCATGACGAGCTGTGCTGCCCGCAGTCGAGATGGAGATCTTTCTCCCATACACTGCTCCATCTCCAACTCTGCCCCATCAGAGAAATATCCTGCCCTAAGGGTAGGAAACCGTGCAGTCGGGGTGGAAGGCTTTACACTTCCCGCACTGTCTTAATGTCCCTTAACTCATTGGAGCAAGCTGCAGGGTAGTAGTAGCGTTTCCCCGCCTTACGCGAGTGAGGCCCGTACATATTATAATTATTCTTCCTTTACTTTAATCCCCTTATTTAGACGTGGCATTATTTTATATGTTTTTTTCTTCCTGGTCACTATATACCATTCAAATGGAAATACCACCAGCGCTACTCTGGTGTTTGTTAATGGCACGCATACGAAATGTAGGCCTGTGGGACACCCGACACACGCGGCTTCCTGACCCGTAATCTTTGCAACAAGGGGAGAATTTACACTCTCGCAGCATCAGCTAAAACCGATAACCAGGGTAAGGGACAGAGAAGGACGCCGCCCGAAAGAGAGGCAGAATGAAGGTTGCCAGCCGTCCGCCACCCCTCCATATGTTCCGCTATGCCAGCCGGACGACCAGAGCGCACAGAACACGCACCGCTACAGCGGTCATGCACCCTACACTTAAGGGTCCCGCCTACCTGTATATAACTTTTTTTTTCGTGCTATCTACTTCTTCACGTCTACCGACGCCTACAGAGACCTTCTAGACCTTCCAGAGAGGGAGCCTACGCCTTTCTCTGCCACCGTTTCCACGATGAGTCTTCACCGGCCTAGGGGGGGGGGGGGCAAATTGACTTGTGCTGCTTATAAATCTAATCTAATACAGTTACGACTTATCGCCACGAGTACCTCTTCCACCACTAGAGACATGAGGACATGAGTGATATATTGCCTACCCTACAGGCAGCCGGAACTTTTGAGCGAATTCCTTTCACCTGGAGGATACACAACCCGGCATGCACGCCACCCCCCCCCCCCCACCTTTTTTCCGGCGCTGAGGACCAAAAAGCTGGCCAGACCTCGGGCAAGGCCGAGCGCCAACAACGAGGCACGAAGCAGAAATGCTGACCAGAGTATCCCCACCCCAACCAGGGCAGAAGGACGTCACGCCTTCCCCGCACTCCGCGCCGGCCGCAAACAAGCTTCCACTATATAAGTCCGGATGCTGCCGGGCGCGAGCATTCATTCTTGTTCCATCTCTTGCATTATCGCACAGCACTGCTGCCAGTGCTGGGACCGCCCGAGATCTTCAAAGCACTGAGTACGCCCCCTGCGGCTACTTCACCGTTGACGACCAGTCAACCCGTCAACCACCGAACACGCTTTACAATACGTTAAATTCACTTTGTCTTCTCAAGACATCTTTATTAGACAGTTTAGAAGTATTATATATTTTCTTGTTGAGCTAATTCTTTCCTCTTCTCCATTAGAACCAGGTCGCTTACACCTGGCCAGCGTAGTAACATTCAGCACTCAATTGCCTGGTAGGAGGTAGCACACGTCGCGTGTTTATTGAGACCTCAATAAATATACTGTGGTTTCTTACCTCTCAGCTTTTATTTCTTAGAGTATCCGTCTGTGTGCCTGCTAGATACGGGTTGCTACGTACACCTTTGACAAGGACCGGGGAATGTATAACTAAAGAATTATCTTCAGCCACGGGCGCACTTTAGAGGTTCGTCATATTTTCACACACCAATTAGACGGCCACCTGTTGCTTTTCCAAACTACCACAGCATTGCTTCCAGTGCCGGTGGAGAAAAACAAAAGAGCCACAACCACGAGTACTATCTTCACCCAGAGAGGGGCGACAGTCTCAAGTTATTGCCTTATTCCACAGCACTGCTTCCAGTGCCGCGATAAACCGCGGCTTGAGACCTGCCATCCATTCCTGTGTTGATGCACATCTATTGCCGTCATTGGTGACCCAAACGGCTCCCCGTCTCTGATAAACCCACCTAGAGTGGGGGATCAGTGGAGACTTTACAGAGTCTGGTCAGCAAGCCATAACCGGACTCACACTATAACTTGTATTTAGTTTGTTCGCGTCAAGGTGTACCCAGTAACCTGTGAGCAGAGACTTTATGCCTTTCAGCCAGGGGCACGGCCGAAATCATAGGGAGCAATACGCAGTGCACCTTGCCGCCAGACAGTTGAGTGCACTTTCTCAACCTACACCGGAAAGGCAGGCGGAACAGGACACCGTCGCCCAACTCAGGCACGAGTCAATATCGACTGCCCCGGTTGTCGTATTATTTGTATCTGCGTGCATACTCATTCACCCCGCTTTTGGTCTAGCGGGCAGAATCCTCGACTGTTGTGACTATACATCTAACCGGCCAGGCGTCAAGGCAAACATTAGTGGTAAGGTAGGAAACAAAAGTAGGTTTTTTGATGGTTCAATAAACATGCGACGCGTGCTACCTCCTACAAGGCAACTGAGTGCTGAAGGTTACTACACTGGCCAGGTATAGGCGATATGGTTCAAATGGAAAAGCGGGAAAGAAATATCTAAACAAGAAAATATATAATACTTCTAAACTGGTCTAAGAAAGGTGTCTTGAAGATACAAAGTGAATTAAACATGTTATTGAGCGTGTTCGCAGGTTGACTGATCGTCGACGGTGAAGTAGCTGCAGGGGGCGTATTCAAGGATTCGAAGTTCTCTAGAGGTCCAAGCACTGAGCAGTGCTGTGGGAAGTCGCGAGAGAAGAACAAGAATGGCTTTCGAGCTCAGCAGTGTCTTAACTTATATATTGGATGCTTTTAGGCTGCCGGTGCGTTGTGCGAGGGAAACGCGATGTCCTCCTACCCTGGTTGGCGTGGGAGTAATCTGGTCAGCGTTTCTGCTTCGTGCCTCAATATGGTAGGCAACGTGTCACTCACATCTGTACTGGTGGAAGAGGTACTCTTGGCGATGAGCCGTAATCGTATTAGATTAGTTGTATAAGTGGCACTAGTCAATTCGCACCCCCCCCCCCTCAACCAGTCATTTCGATGAAGACTCATTGTGTAAAAGGTGGCCGAGATAGGCGTAGGCCTCCTTTCTGGAATGTCTAGAAGGTATGGTAGGTATCAGTAGACGTGAAGAGGTAGAGAGCACGAAAAGAAAAATTCTTTGCAGACAGGTAGACGGACCGTTAAGTGTAGGGTGCTTCACCGTTGTAATGGTGCGTGTTCTGTGCACCCTGGTGGTCAGGCCAGCTAAGCGATACATGTGGAATGGCGGCGTCCGGCTCGCGACCTTGATTCTGTCTATCCCTCTCGGGCGGCGTCCTTCTCTGCCCACGCCCTGGTTATCGGGCTTTGCTGTTGCGGCGATAGTGTGTATCCCCCCCCCCCCCCTCCCCCGTAGAGCAAATATTACAGGTCAGGACGCCGTGTGTGTGGGTGGCGTCGCACCGGCCTGCATTTCATATGCGTGTCATTGACAAAAACCAGCGTAGCGCTGGTGGATATAACATTGGAATCGTACATAACGACCGGAAAGAAAAATGATATAAAATAATGGTAAGTCAAAACGAAGGGATTAAAGTAAGAATAATTATAATATGTACAAGTCTTACTCGCGGAAGGCGGGGAGACGCCACTACTGCCCTGCAGCTTGCTCCAATGAGTTAAGAAAGAAAGAGAAAAATCTTTCCAGAAAATCTTTGTATCTGTCAGCAAGCTAATTAGTTACGTATCACAGATTGCTAGGTTGCCAACCACAGGCCCTTCAATACATGGGTTGACTGGCTAAACGAATACAAAGCGAGTTCACTACAAGCATGACTATCGCGCGGCAAATTGTACGCACGTTAGTCACTGAATACAATACACATAAACGCTCAAATTTTTAAGTTAAAGATATAATGCACCAGATTTGGGGAGCTTTAAAGCTCAGAGTCTTTGATTGATACTGAGAAGGTGTACATTATATTGCAAACAAAAGCACATATAAGCATACACATGAAAATACCCTCCTACAAAACGGCACACTTTCTTGTAAGTGTTCTTAACATATACCCTTTCAAAACGTATGACAATATTTAAATGTGTGCCTACACATCGAATCAGATTTAATGCCGAAAAGCATAAAAAAACTAACCTAGCTATCCCTTGCGAGAGTCCATCTTATATCGTAGGTCTAACAGATAGTATGTACACTGTGTATCTTCGTTGGAATGTTCAAGGTAAGTACCTAAGGAATGTTCACTTTTGTCCTTGCTGAAAACACGCTTACACGACGGCATTCTTTATGTAAGCGATCTTCACATATACACTTTCAAAACGTATTAGTGACATTTATAGGTTTACCTACACATCAAGTCAGATTTATGCATGATCATTATAAACATACAAAAAGTTAAAATGTTATTGTAATGTTGAAGTGTCTATCTTCAAATTAATCACTGGCACTGTGGTGAGTATCTTTACGTGATTCACTTATGGTAGTTGTTACTGTCACTGTGGTGAGCGTCCATTCGTTATGCTACCTACTCAAGTGGGCTGTCGGCAACTCAAACACTTGAACCGTAAGGTGTAAAATGTCTAAAATAAAGTTATTGACGTACAGCTTTTTACGGCTGTATTAAAAAAAAGATAATTAGCACATATTCGAGTGACTAATTGTTGGTTCATTTACCTCCTTGATTATTTCTACTGGCGCTAAATTGGTTGCTGGCTTTGCTGAGTGGGTGACTTCGCAGGAGAATGGCTTTCCTTAAGTTGAATAATCTTACCCCAGTCTTCCGTTGGGGATATTTCTTTAAAATAGATGCATTCTGAGCTTTCTGGGCGTGCGTTTTACGGACTAGGGCTGCTAGCCAGATGTCCTTGGGTTGAGGCACGTCAGTGGTCTTGGTTTCCCACTGCCAGTCGCCTGGTCAGTGCAATGGTTGTCCCAGGAGTAGGATGCTCAGACTGGTGTCGACGGCCTCGTTCGTACGGCGTCGAAGGGCAAACAGTATGGTGGAGATGTGCTTATCGCAATGCTTGTGATCAATATCCGCATTGATAAGGAGGCACTTCTTGATTTCCTGGTTCAGTTGACGTGTGCGTGTCCAAGTGTGGGTGCCAATTACTGCCGCCAACACCGCGCCTCACTCTTGACTTTTCCACCAGGTGGTGAAGGTTCCAGCTGCAGGGTGATGGTTGTGGGAACCACACGATGTTGTCCCGCAGGGGTAGATATCCCTGCACCAGAGCGCAATCCTCTCGGCACCACTAAGTGAGCGGTGAGAGTTGAGAACCCTGGCCGGCAAGACTGGGTGGCCTTCCAAGGATGTGCTGTTGTGTTGTGCGTGTAGGTTCGGTACAACAAAATCCGGTCTCCTGCAGAGTCCTCCAGCTCTGATATGACACAAGGAAGGAGCTCGGAGTGAAAGTCAAGAGATCTGGTAAAATCGGTATTTATTGACCCTAAGGAAATAAACACTGATGTCAGAGGTACTATCTCCAAATTCCAAACGGGCTGGACGAAAGGTGAAATACCCTATCTTAAACAGGGGAAGGCCCCCTGTGAAAAACTAATAGGATAGGCATTAGCCGGTGCATGTTGCGAAAGAATAATCCTCGAGGCGAGTTCTACTCTCTGGGTGTCCTTGAGGAACCAAACGTGTCTCAGTGTGAAACTGTCGACGTCGCTCGTTTTTCCTTATGTAACTTAGGAGAGGATCTTCGGCCCCACGAGGTGAGCGGTGAAGTACTAGGAGAGGTTTGAGCATCAGCACCAATAGCTGGAGCGATGTGAGCTCAGGAGAAGCGCTCAAGAATTGAATAAGAATTGACAATATGGAGGCTAGGGCATCTCCTTATATACTCCTCAGCCATCCCTTCCTTCACTGGCATAAGGGGTCTGGAGAGGGGGTTAGCAGGTGTAAGCCCAGTGCCTAGATCCTTTGTGCGTGCGGCATATTGGTGAGTGGTGGGATCTAGGCGTCTTACGTGTGGCGGCATCCTGTGAAACACTGCTGTACACGCCCCGCACTTCTTATATGGTCTTGGTGGCTCAGTGGGCGAAATAATAAATTATTACTGGGACGTCTGTACCAACCTGGTAGATACAACAATCTTGCAGGTGGCGACGGTATCTCTACTCTATAGACAAATTGCCTTGGATGCAGTTGCACTGATGAGTAGCAGTCGTTTATTAATATTGTAGAAGCCGCCATGCGTCAATTTGCCCACTTCCCTCGTGGCGTAAACTCATCTTGGCAATGAGATGAGAAGAGAAAAAAAAATCCTTTGCGGGAATGAAGAACTGTCCCACATCATCAATTTATTTCCCTCTCGTTGGGCTTCTGTATGGTCGCTGGCTCTGTACTGGTTGCGGCTCGCTCTTACTACTCGTAGACGTGTGGGCAGGTAGCCTGAGGCAGGTGTTGGCTGGAACGTATTCTTGCAGTAGCAGAGTTAGCTAAAAGAAACCATCTCTCTTGGTGTCACACACAAAGCTATCTTCCTCCTCTCTCTCTCTGTCTCTCTCTTCTCTTTCGCAGCTGGTGTGTTGAAGCAGCGTGCAGTAATTTGGAGTGTAATGTGAATGGCGCAAGTGTATCTGATTTCGGTGATAATGCATCGCCTTCTGATTATTGTGTGCTGACCTACATCACAGCTGTAAGGCTAGGCTTGGTTACTGACAATATGATTTGTACGAATCTAAGGAAAGAGTAAACACACTGGCTGGCACACGGAATAAGTTTCGACGCTTGGGAGCTGACTTCTATATAATATTATATACAAAAAATTAAAAGAAAATATGCCGAAAGCCCCACTTGCGAGGTGTGTTTTCTAGCTAACTGCTGTGGCCGCCTGGTGCGGTAGAGTGTGTAGGCCCTGCCTTTGGCCTCCCTATCTTAACACCGAGCAGAATGAGAGTAAAAAAACTACGGGGTTTTGCACATCAGAGACCTTCCATTATTTTGTCTGTGCACTAAAGGGGGGAAGCGAGTGTATGGGCAAACGAATCAGAGTCACACTTTACCATCTTACATCAACATAGAGAAGAAAGACCCAGAAACCTGCTCACAAAGCAAAGAGAGCACTTACGTTTGAGATTAATACTTTTCTCCTCACCACATTCTTGCTGCCATTTTAATATCTTTACGAGGTTGTGATTTTTTACCTTCATACATTTACTTGCATTTCAATTGACAAAGTTGAAATACAGAAATAAACAAGACCCAATATTTACAGCAAGACTATTTCTAACGTTACCCAGCTGTGATTCTGTCATCAACGGTATTCTCAAAGCAGTGAATTTAATGACACTCTTGATTGATGTGCAGTAAAACTCGCTAAGACGTTCCTGCATAATAGGTTTTCCCACCTAATAGGATGATGTTTTTAATTCCCTAGGTCTCTTCCATTTAGCTCTATGTTTAAAAAAAAATCCGATTTAAAAGGTTTTTGTTGAAGAAAGCTAACACGTAAATAACGTTCAAAAACTAATGGACATTTGTAAAAAAACATTCAATTATATAATTTTCCGATACGCATTGTTTGAACAGACATCGCAAATAATTTATAAACTTTTAGCGATAACGAAACCTGAGCTGCACGCCGCACAGGTTCCAAGGAAGTTCTGACGAAACCTAAAACGCACGCTGCTGAAAGTACCACGTGTGTTCAGCCAATCATCTGTTCGCTCTCGTACTGATCCAGTGTTGCTGTTATAATTGAATGCCAGTGCCCCAATATTGTGACGGTCATCTTGTGAAACCTAAACTGCAAACCACATAACGATACATGCATGTTAAACCAATCATCTGCTCGCGCTCGTACTGATCCAGTGTCGCTGTTCTAATTGAATGCCACTGACGGCCATCTTGTGAAACCTGAATAGCAAGCCGCAAACTGATCCAATACTCTGGCTGTTCACTTGACTTGCCAGAGCTAGCACAAATAATACTTTTTTTTTTCAGGCGCAAAATCTGTAGAAAGCTAACAAATTCTGTAATCGTAAGGGTGTTTGGTGTTTTATATTACTATTAATTATTCGACTGACATTTCTCGCAGTTACGCGGATATGCATTAAATATTTGGAAAAGGTTTAGAACCATTAAAACATTTGGAAAAGGTTTAGAACCAGTGGGGAAAATGTGACGTAGGCGGACGAGCAGCTGGCTATCGTTCATTGGCGCGTACCCAATGTTTATATTGGCAGTTGTTTTAGTAAAAATATAGGGTTATGAATCACGTGTTATTTTAAAAACCATTTTTATCGTGTATAGGTCGCACGTTTTATTTTAAATATTTTATTGAAAACTTGAGGTGCGACCTATAAGGAAGAATAATGATTTTAAGGTGCTGGGGAAAAATTAGTAAGCTCTCGATTAACCGTGTTAATTGACACCAGAGGAAACACTAATAAGTGTTGTATTAAAATCACAGATAATCAAATTCACACGATTTTATTTTTAATAGAACAGTGATATTGGCTCCGAAAATCGTGATGAAACATAGTACCTATTATACATTTCAAAGCAAACACAAATCACGCACTCTATGTGCAGGATTTAAAGTACACGATACTCTAACTTATATTTATGTTGCACTAAGTGTAGTTTATTCACGGCACATCAAGTATACACATCCTTTCGCCGGCACCAGACGAGCGCATGGGCGGGCAATGGGGAGTTATAGATAAGCGGTCCGTAGTAGTGTGTTTGTCGCTTTCTCAACGTGCGTCACTCTGGCCCGTCCTTAAGATGGCAGAGTTAGTTAAAATGTTTAGAATGCAGTGCAATAAAGACGACTATAACGGGACTTTAAATGAGGGAACCTGACATTTAATCAGTACAATCACTTTGAATTTGAAAACAGCGGTGTAGGTACTTTGCATTTCCATTACGAAACTATTGCACTCCTTCACTCCCACAACATCAAAACACTTTTACTCTTGTATAGCATACCCTTTTTTCTCAAAATAAAGGAAAGCAATTCTGCGGTGTGTGCTAAACGAAAAAAAAAAAACTAAGAAAGGTGGGGTAGGATGATAGTCTTAATCTTGTCGGAAATGTTTAGAGCCATAGATATTAGGAGAAAGGGGGAGGGGGAGAAGGGAAGGGGCGACACAGTTTATTCTGGAGAGAAGGATAGTGTCAAATTCCAGTAGAGCAAAAAAAAAAAAGACTAGCATGTCACCGTATAAAAGAAGTAAAGACTGGCCGCCCATTGCAGTTATTGACGTTTTTCTTTTAACGACCTGTCACTACATAAAAGCAAAAAAGAAATCAAAGCCCGCCGGTCACGTGCATCTGCCATCCTTGAAGCAGGCTGTGTTGTACAGGATGTACGACCACAAAGATGAGTGCGACCTATAATCGATAAATATTAAAAAATTTTACACCCCTAGAAAATAAGGGTATTTACCTATATGTATAGGCAACCTAAAAGCGATAAAATACGTTAACTTTATTATTTAAAATCTTAAAGTGTTATTTTTTATATTTTTATATGGGTTACGGATTCAAAAAACAAACAAACAAAATGATTCATAACACGCCAGTAAATTGTCATTTTTTCTTTCGGAATGTGTTTGTTTTCATTGTGTTGTGCTCACTCACTCGTCGCCATCTCGTCGCCTAGACCCCGAAGCAAGTAAGATAAAGAGACAAAGTTGATAGCTATTTTGGGATATTGGTGGGTCGTTATTTTCCCCTATGTTTGGGCTATTAGTAAGAACGAACTATAATCCATTCACGACTGGAACAGACTTTCTCGGAGTCCTGCTAAATATATACTTGCAGGCCCGTTTCGTATCCTTCCGCCACATGTAAACAAACATTGCCATGTGACTACCATGTAGCATCAACATTGCCATGTGACTACCATGTAGCATCTGTCAAAATCAATGCTTACATTCCATTGTGTTTTTGTGTGTACATGTGTTCGTATACTTTCACTACACCTAAAAATAAACACTGAAATGTGACTTCTACTTTTATACCTGTCAAATGCGTTGTTTACTGTTTACATCTTTTCAAAGAATTTTGTCATATTCAAAAACCATACCATAAGGATACTCGCGGTTTAAGGCCTCTAACATTATTTAGGTCAGCTTTATGATGTTTTAAAAATGCCTGAATTGACGATAGTTCTTACGGTTATTTTATATTGTTAGCAAATTTGTTTTCCACGACATAGCACATTACACGTAATGCACGTTAATATTTTGTCGCGACTGTGTTTAAGTGGTACAACTGAGGGGTAAAGAACTGTAGTAATTAACCTTTCGTTATTGATATATGTTGGGTTATTTCTTTAAAAGGACGGCCTCAGTTGGAATAAATATGAAAACGAAGGAACCAGTCCAACAAAAAAAGACACATTAAATTCAAACACGCACCTCGTGTCACTTATTTTTTGTCATACAAACTTAAAAGATAGCGGTGAACATGCATACAAATAAGCCTACGGTAACTTTTATTTCCGCTCATATTTATATGTATTGCTACTGAATGTTTATTAGATGCATTGGGATTTATTGGTGTTGGCTTAGTATTTTGTTGGGATAGTAGCAAATCGCGTTACACGACTGTGTTTCAAACACCTAGGGCAGAGGTACAACGTTGTAATAAATAAACAGACGTGGATGTAAATAATTAACTTTGTCATAAAAACAGTTCACAGTCAAAACGTATAAATAGTGCATATCAAATATCTAAAATCATGTACACACACAAGGCCAGCGTTAAAACGACAACCATGCCACAACGCCACGCCATTTCACACGAAGCGGTTAACGAAACACACGTTAAAAGTATATTTATTACTGCCGTGGAAACACAGATTTATCACATCATAACTTACCTAGGTAGGTTTAAAAAACACAATGTCTTCAGACATGATGTGGTAATTTGAAGTATTTTTTGGAGTAAGTATAATTTACGGTTTTTTTTGGCAAAAAGCAACACGCCATGTCTGCCAACTTCACAGATGAAAATCGTCCTACCATCGTATCTAAATATATTAAAATAAGTATTCAAACATTAAAATCTCTTTTCAGTTGTAAATTACAAATTCAAAAATTATTACAGTATTTTGGTGTAATAAGAATTAAATATACTAACATTTTAAACATGTATATTTTGTCTGCTACTTAACGATGCGAAATTTTCCAAGGGAGGGAGAGAAAGAGTGAGAGAGAGCGACAAGCCTCACTCAGCCGACCGTTGTTTCCTCAAGCGATAAACAAGCACAGTGTCATTAGGGCCTATGCACAATATTTTGCGCTGTTCTTTTAAACTGTAACAATGAAATATGTTGCCATCGGGGCTACCTAAATATTTAAATATTTCAATAGGAAACGTTTAATTTAAAAATAGCGTACCAAAAAACTAGGTTAAAGCATTATTTATTTGTGAACTATTTCTTACTAGCCGTTGCCAACACATCGCTGTTCTTGCTGTTGTTAATTCATATTTAATACGAAATAAATATTTCAAGTTATAGAAGATACTAAGACAAAGTTTCATTTATTCAATAGTACAGTACTCTAAAGTTAATCACAGTGTTATATATTTGTGCAATACAGGTTATTGAAAAAACAGGTCGTCATGTTACACCTAGGTTAATTTTTCAAAAGTTTGTTTTTAAAAGTCTGTTCCAGTCATGAATGGACTATAAATGAGTGTTTAACAATTGATGGCAGAGATTACACAGGTTGGCTACTCTATTAACTGCATAATTGTTTATTTAGATGATAATTGTACATATTTATTTCTTTTAAAAAGTCATTGCCGCTGATATCAATAACTCTTGTGTCATTTATTCTTAGGCAATCAGCATTTGAAAATTCAATGAAGCTCTATTATTCCAATTCCTACAATTGGTTGCAAACATCAACTACGCCTTCTCCAACAACAAACATAACAACGGAAACAAAACAAGTGAACTACTCAACGCGCAGGTGCTGACAGTGTATGCCTACATAAAAATTATATAGTTTATGAATGATGATGAGAATAATTAAACTTAATTTACTTGTGAGTTAAGTATATTTAAAAATAAAATTATGTTGTTTATAAAATATACAGCTTTCTTTATTAAATAGCATTATTTTCATTTTTTCAACAATTGGCGAAGTCATTCTAACTAATAATTCAGTGGCTCACGAAATCCCTATAGAGCTTCGACCCCCTGGCCCAAACATTGACAAACTCCAAACGCAGCAAATTTTTTATGAGAAAAAGATACTGATTTACTTAGCCACGTTTCATTTCGTTATAGCTAGAGGAATTAGCTTTGTTAGCACACAGATGCAATATATTGCATTCATAATCTTGTCGATGCAGTGCGATGCGACTTGGATGTGATTGGACTAGTACGTGATTCGATTACTACCAAAAATGGAATGAAAAACATGAAAGTTCCACAGTAAATGTCATGAAATTATAAAGAAAATAGCGAACTGAAAATAACAACGTAATGTTTTTAAACAAATTTAAAGTTTCATGTTTCATCATATCGTAAGTCCAATTTATCTATTATAAAAGATTTTCCTATTTAATTAAAATTGAAGCAAGTATATTAAATAAGTGCTCTAAACCAAGAGGCTTAATTAGGAGTACAACAACTAAATGTATAAAAGTTTAAAACAATAAAACTTTTCTAGCTCGAATATAATTTTTAACACAGAGAGTCATTATTCTGTGTTTATTTATTTTTATTGGAATAAGTCATAGTAGAATGTTATTCGTTATGTCACAAACTTCATTAAAACCTAGAATATTTGACCCGATTTTTCCCGTGGGAAATTTAAGTTTCCCGCCCGAATTATTTCCGATGGCAAAATTACATTCCCCCACACAACTATAATTTGGCATATAAGTGCAGTTAGGCCTCTTTAAATAAGATTGTTGTGTATACTACGATAGTTATCGTGCAGAAATTAAAACACAGTAGATGTAAGTGTGATGTTTAAACCAACAGGGCCTGTGTGAAATGTTTAGATTATAAGTATCTTAGGTATAATTTTTTTTATTTTACAATTTTTCTTTAATTTTTAATCTCTTTTCCCCTCTAAGAAGTTTTTAGCATCCAGTCTTTTGAAAAACGCTTTAACAGAGTTCTACTGCAGTTACTTTAACAAAGCCAATTATTGACAACACTGCTAGTTTCAAACTTGACGTGTCGTTGATTCTGCTATCACGGTATTATAAATGCAAACAGATTCACTGACATATCTGATTTACATTATGTGGATAAAGATCATTTATTTACAGTATGTTTTGCGTAATTAAAACGTTACTGAGTTTGCCTCTTAACTTTACTATATACACCAGTTATGAGTTATCGCTGCCATTAAAGCGACTTTCTGACTTTTTCAGTTTAGGCAACCATTTGTAGATTATTTTTAACAAAATTTAATTACCTTACAGTACTTCGTCATCTACTCATTAACAAGAGGCGAAAGCAAAAAAAAAAAAACATGGGTTTACATAGGCACTTTATAATTGACAGAAATATTTACACTATACATCTCATACCTTGTAAGTCGGCAGCTGGCTTACTCACAGCTGTCCATTTCAGTAACACAGATTTTCATTTTGACAGAATCACAGGCTAAAGGTCACCCTAAAGCTAATTTAGGGACGCTTTTGTTTTTCGTAGCACTACACAGCCCCGTCTGCGTACGTCAATGGTACGCTTACACTATCTAAGTGGGAGGTACTACTCGTCGTGCACTCTCTCACTGATGAATGTTGTAATGCGGAACGCGGCTTGCCTCGCATCTTCTTCAAAGACCCGCCCCATTTTCTCACGGTGACATGTGGTGGGATAGGCCAAGCAAACTTCATACGCGGCCTCTATGACGGTACCCGGTATCGACCTAGCACCGCGGCGACCTGGCAGGAGCATTGAGGCAGCATGTGGGCGTGGCAGGAACTGTAGTGTAGGTTCTCCCGTGCCCGCGATTTAGGACTGACCGGCGGGCGGCGTGAATGTGCTGACAGGCTCCCTGCCCGTCGTAGATGCCAGCGAGGTAGTGGCCAGAGGCAGTGGTTCTAGTGGTGCTAATGCCTCTGTGGTGGACGGCGTTGTGTTTGGGGGCTTGGCAGGCATCCCCCCCCCCCCCCATGTTGGCTGGCGGTGGGTCCACTTCCCACGTGGACGAGGTGCCCTGGGTGTCCGGCTCAGCATGAGGCGACACCGGGGTTGCTGATGCTGTAAAGCGCAGGCCTTCTGACGGGCGTCCTTCTTCTGCCCCTCCGGCTGAAGCTGTAGCATCTTCTGGTTCCAGCGCGGGAGACACGTCTGCGGTCGCGGTTGTTCCCGACTCAAGGGCAGTACTTGGTTCTTCCAATCACTGCTTGGCCGACGACCCAAACTCAACGAGGGTCCTCATGATAGGCTCGACAAGATACGGAGATCTGAAGGGACCCTCGCTATCGGCCGGGGCGGTATAGAACTGTTTACCGGCACTTCCGGGTGAGGCCAGGAGTTCCTTTTGCAGAGGTGCCTCTGCGGCTTGATTAACCTCCGGAGAAAATTATCTTTCCTTCTCGACTTGGGCCCCAATGTTCGGAGTTTCGCTCATTTCAATGAAAGGGTTCAGCATGGGTTGCCTCGGCCGTTTTCTCTCTGTAGAGTGGACAGAGCCAGGATAACTCACCCGCACCAGAAGTCCAATTTCGCCCTCGAGTCTCCATTTTGGTTTTCAAGTCCGTGTGGGTTGAGGATAGTGTATGGCTTGTTGGCCCAAGGGGTTCTTGGCGGCCCATTGGACCATGCTGGTGGCAGGCAGCTTGTTCCTTGAGAGCTTGTGGCTACCTCTGAGGGTACCAGTTTCTCGGCCGGCCTTGAGGGCGGTAGGAACCTAGGGGTAGATTAGTATGGGTCTTCCGAGACCTCGGAGGTTATAGAGGTCGTTTCTCGTGCCTCCATCTCCGAGTTTTCATGGGGAAACGGCCGGATTTGTCCCCACATGGCTTTGCGGATCTGCCCCCGTAGGTTCTCCACTAATACACGTTATCCCACCGACCGACTACCTTGTATGGGCCCTCCAATTTTCCGGCAAGGCCCCCGTTAAACTATGTGTTGGACTCGCTGAGTGGGTGTAGCTGCAGGAGTACTGACTCGCCCATACTGAAGGCTTGGATGCCGTTTCTAGGTTGTGGATATTTACATTTAATATATATTTCCTGGGCTTCCCTTGCAGTTTCGGCGCGGAATGAGGCTGCCATCCGAAGGTCCTTAGGCTGTGGTAGTATGGACAGGGAATTTCCCCACTGCCAGTCCCCGGGCCGGCGCAAGGTTGGTCATAGTAGGAGTTGGCTCGGGCTGGCCTTTGTGGCCTCTTTTGTCCTCCGACGTAAGGCAAACAATATTCTTAGGATGTGTTTATCCCAGTGGTGGTGGTCATCTCCGACTCTCAGATGTCGGATTTTCTTTATTTATTGGTTCCTGAGTTCGGTACAGTTTACTTGTGGGTGATATGGCGGAGTGGTCCATGTCTCCACTCCCCACTCCTCGCAGGCGGCTAGCCACTCCTGGCCGGTGAATTGCGTCCCGTTGTCCGTTAGTAGGCACTGCGGATAGCCCCTCTGAGGGAAGATCTCAATCTATAATTTCCCTACGATATGGTGAGTTTCCTGGCTGGATAGGGGGAAGGCTTCTACCCAGTGGGAAAACAGATCTGTGACCACGAGTAGATAGCTGTTACTGCAAGAGCTGCGGGGAAAGGGGCCCATCAAATCTGCTGCCATGTGTGTCAATGGGGTCTGTGGGCATAGTGGCTTGGCCCATGGAGGGGTGCAGGGTAGTTTTCCCCTGCAGCATTTCTCGCAGCTTCCTACATATTGTCTGATATCTCTGCTCATCCCGTCCCAGATGTACTGGCCGGCTTTGTCTGCCAGGGTTTCCTTAGTTCCCAGATGAACTGCTTCTGGGTGATCGTGATAGTGGTGGCAGATATCAGCGAGGAGAGATTTGGGTACCAAAATCCGCCATTTTGATCCTGGTTCCCCGTTGCAGGACCACACTTCCTTGCCACGGATTTCGAAGTGTCTGGGGTACTGGATTTCGGGGTCTTGCTGTTGATCGGTCGCTATTTGGCCCTGGCTGATTCTTACATGAAACAAGCAAATCTGTTCTTCGGGGTTAGATTCTGGTAGTTGTGGTGGTACCATGCCGTTCCAGTCTTCCTCGGCTTTCTCAGTAAAATCCAGGTCAAGCTGGTGGGACAGGGCGTCTGGCAAGTCATTTGATTTCTCGGAACACTGATGTACCTCAATGTCAAATTTGGTTAAAAAACATTTTCCATGTTCCCAGTTTTGCCTTCGCAGCTTTCGATTCCCGCAGCCTCTGGTATGCTGTTGGTATGAAGGATGAAAAGAGTCCCTGCTAAGTAGTACCGTTATTTTCGCACAACCCATATTACCGCCAAGCATTCTTGCTCGATGGTAGCATTGCTCGGTTGTTTTCAGGTGGGTGCTTGCATAGGCTATCAACCACGGTTGGCCCTTTTGATCTTCTTGGTAAAGGATGGCCCCAGACCGTTTTGGGAGGTGTCCGTCTGGAGGATTAATGACCCCTTCCCTCCGGACCCAACCGCTATCTGGTGTCCTTTTCTAGGAGAGGGCGTATTGGCCCCATTAGACTGGCAATGTCCGGTATGGCGTCCCTCAGCCAAGAACCTCCGGAGTTGCTTCTTAGTAGTTGGCTTGTCAGCCTCTTGGATGCCTCGTATAGAGTTTGCCTGGGGAAGGTTATCACTCTGCGATACCACATGTCCGAGGTATTCTATGGAAGTTTTCCCAAAGTGGTTATTTGACAGCTTGACGGTCATACCATGGATCTCGAGGCGCTTGAGAACTCTTTGCAGGTGTATCAGGTGTTCCTCCCAGATCTTGGTGTAAATTATGACGTCATCGAGATATGCAAAGCAGAACTGCCCGACGTATCCGGTTAGGACCTCCGACGACATGGGCCTCTGGAATGTGGTGGGAGTGTTGTTCAGACGGAAGGGCATAATTCAAAACTGTAGAGTTTCTCATTCGGGGCTAGTGAAAGAGGTGTAGTATCTGCTATCCGGGTGTATCGCTATCTGCCAGTACCCTGACTGTAGGTCGAGTGTACTGAAAATCTGCTCTTCTCCTAACTCAAGTAGTGTATGGGCCAGAATAATGGCCGGTGGAGAAAAGGGGGGGGTGACATTCAGAGCCTTATAAATCACGCAGAACCGCAGCTGTCAGGAACTAACACGACGTGTGAATTGTATGGTGAATCTGGCAGCTCAATGACACCCTGCTGTTTAATTTCCTTTATCTAATCCATGATCAGTTGGCGGCGCCTTGCAGACACTCGAAATGGTAGGTTGTATGTGGGTTTGCTGGTAGTCGGCCATATCTCGTGTTGTATGGTTCTGGTCTGGCGAAGCGCTCCTTTGGCTCCGAACGCTCCTGCATGCCGGTTCAGAACTTGTTTCAATTGTTGGAACCTGGCTGGGTTCATATCGTGTTTGATTTCGGAGACAAATATTGTTTCCCATGGTTCCGCATAGAGTAAGTCGATGCGTATAAAATTTCCGGTAGCCGCAGTGTCCAGTAGTGATGACATACTTTGGCCATTTAACATGATTTCAACGTGAGGAGCCTCGGGCGGTTCAGCCTCTTTTTGCCATTAATTGGATGACGGGTTTTTTGGTTCCGGTGGAGTCATCCCTTTTGATCCGCCATAATCGGCATTTCCTGCCTATGAAGATGCCTTCGGGGGGTTGAGAGTGGGTCACGGACCACCAATCGCGTCCCCTTCTTCCACACGAGCACGTGACGCTGGCTGTGTCGGGCAGTCTTTATGAAAGTGATACCTTGAATAAAACCAACACTTCGGAAGATTACGCACCGGCGATGAGGGCGATAATGCCTTGACCTTCTTTTCTTACGTTTTCTCTGCTGCCGCGGATTTTCTTGGTTTTGGACGTTCTATATAAGCCTGCGCCTCTATGTTGCGCACGATTTCTCTTCCTGCCCGGTCGACCAGCTCTTCTATATCTTGTGAGTTGGGTAAATCTAGGAGATATCGTAGACGTCGTCGAAGCATGTTGGTGATGTGCCGTTCGCAACTTTATTCGGTTTCTTCTTGCATAAATTCATTGGAAAATCTGCATCTTCCCGCGGATGAATATTTCAGCCTCTTCCCCGAACGTCTGGGTCTAGCTGTAGAATACCATAGTGAGGTTGGCTAATACCTCTTTGCCGGTAAATTCCGTAGCTAGCCGGTTTCGGAACTATGTCCACTTTGTGATAAACGCCTCATATTTTCACCACCAGTCGAGTGGTCTACCCTTGAGGCATGCTTGCATGAGTTTAACCCAATGTTTTTGCAGAGTTGTTTGTTCTTTGAATTCCTTCTCACAATGTGCCAGGAAGGAGAGTGGGTCTTCATGGGGCCGACCTGCAAAGTCAGGATTCTGGACTTCCCTTGTAGCAGACTCCAGGGGGCTGCACACGACGAGTTAAGGTTCTACAGAGTATACATTCCTGAGCGAGCCCGTAGTTTTAGTAACAAGCCTGGCTGACCCACTGAAGCCAGGCTATTTAAAAGCCAAGCTCGTGCCCAGAGGAGTTCCGGGGCTATTTACGTTCCCAGCTGCTGTTATTATTGGGGACCATAATTCCGGCCAGGCAGTAGGGCGGCATTCCCGATCTCAAGGTCCCGTTCTAAAGGTGCAATAATCACATGGCAAGGCTAGGGTCTTTGTATAACCATACTCTCTTATATTCTCGTAATTAACTTACCATTCCTTGTATAACTGTATTCCTTTATTATCTTATAACTATCTTGTCATTTCATAGTAAATAAAGTAGGTAATTATGTGGAGGATCTTATTATAGTATTGTGATAGAGCATTGTTCTGTTATAGCCGAAGTATTGTAATAAATGTGTTTAGTTGAATTCCCATCTTTCATTCAGTAGTATAATCTGATAACTCCCCCCCCTCCCACCAAGTAGGCCCTTACCTAACTAGAGTTGTAGTACGAACGAGACATGCAGAATAGTGTTCAGTATGCATATTAGCAGAAGTCATAGGTGTTGAGTAGGTTGTCATTACACTGGTGGAGGCACAGTCTTTCCTTCCCTCTCATTGCAAAGCAGAAAACACCACCACGCGCGTAATTCAATTAGTTAAAACAGACATTCGCAGAAAAAGACACGTGGCTGTGCCTCACACTAACTACAAGGCGCATAGGTGTGGCGCATCCTCATTTGAAGCATTAAGATTACAATTAATTATTCTATCCATCCCTTTATATCAGCTCTTAATAAATCCAGTTGCTAGAATCGTGTATAATGCAACGTACATGGCCGAGCGCACGACCAGCTGTTACCTTCCCCGCGGCCAAGGCCAGTGCGCAGCACACGTCAATTGAGGTAGGCTAGTGCGCCACCTGCATGACGCAGCATAATCATGCAGCAGACCTTGCCACAGTACAGCAATGTTTAAACCTCCTGCCATCCCCTTTTAGTGCTTATACTGTTCTGTATGAATTAATGCATGTGTAAATCGCTTCTAATTGCATGTCTGGAAATCTGTTCCCGTTGATGGCAGGAAACACTCCACTTATTCTTGTGTGATTTAGGCGTGTTACCACAACATTTCTTTCCCTTGTAATATAAATTAAATATAAGTTAACACAAAGCGCATGACACCAGTCACACCTATACACCACATACACAACACAGCACTAGTACACGGTACACGGAAACGCGCAGTCACACGAAACAATCGGCAGTTACAGACCTCATTAAACGAGTTTTACTTGACACCAGTGAAATAAAGGACAGGTTAAACATGCATGATCAACAGAAAGAACTAGCAAAAAGTACAAATACCACTATTAATACTAACACACGCAATCAAAATAACACACTCTTTCCAAACCACCCCACTATAATCTTCACCGGACACACCCCCAGCCACACAAGACACCAAATACTATCATTCCCCCTCAAATTCACCAACATAAGAATTTTTAGGGTTTCCTCATTGCGACCAACTCATAACAGGCTACCTTAACACTCGCTCACCCCCACCCCCTCCCTCTGCTCACTACTACATCACACACACCAATAATCCCTTACCGATCATATCCAACATGACCAACCCCCCAACAACTACAAATCATTGTTTCACAACCCGAGAAACCACCAACATTCACAGATACATCAGCAGAAGACATTTCTAATTTCTTGTAGGAATTCGAGTCTGTAGCGGACAATAATCAATTGGACGCACCAGAGAAATGTCGCCGAATTAAATATTGCATCCACGGACCTGCCAAACACACGTTCGTAAATATCAACCACAACCACCAACAACCTATCACATGGGAGGCACTCAAACAAGCCCACACAGACACATTTGCATCCCCAGTCGATACAGAAAGAGTCAAACATCCATTATACAATAAGAAACAGTGTAGGAGAGGACACTTCAACACATGTAAAAACAATACAACTTTATAGTATCAAATACCACCCCAACATAATAACCCCAAAGAGCGAAAATCTCCGTCTCCATTTTCCGTACGATTGGGATGGTTTCTTAACTGGGTAGAGAAAATGCTTTTATCAACATTGAAAATAGATCGGTTACCACGATCAAGTAGCAGTTTCCTTTTGTACTACGTGGATACAGGTCCATTATGTCGGCAGCGATGTGGGTACAGGCCGTCTTGGGTATCCATGGTTTTTCGGAGGGAGGGGGGACCGGGTATGCTTTGCCACGGCAGCACGTGACGCAGTTGCTGTCGTACTGCCCGACATCATGGCTTATCCCGTCCCAATTATAACGGGTTTTAATGTCTAACAGGTTATCTCTAGTACCTGAGTGACCAGCTTGGGGGTGGTCGTGATGGTGCCGGCATATATCGGCACGTAGTTGTGGTGGAACCCAGATTTTCCAAGGCGTATTGGGCTGTCCGCTACTCGTACACACGTCATCCGTAGTTCAAACGTTGGGGCTGTTCCCGTAGTAGGCGTCGAATATCAGGGTCCTCCTGCTGGTTTAAAGTTATTTGCTGGCGGGTTATTTGCAGTTGGAGAAGACGGATTTGCTCTTCTAGACTTCTTTCTACATCGGGGAGGGGGAGATATCTTCTACTCCTCTTCCTCCTCAGCTTTTTTCTCCAGTGTCGGGAATCGAGACAGGGCGTCTGGTAGGTCGTTCTCCTTACTTGGGCAATGCTGGACCTCGAAGTCGAACTAAATAAGCAACATGTCCCACCGGCCGAGCTTGGCCTTCAAATTCCGGGACTCGTGTAGCCATTGTACAGCTTTGGAGTCTGCCTGTAGAATGAAGTGTTGCCCTTCGAGATAATACCTGTATTTATTCACAGCCCAGATAACGGCCAGACACTCCTGCTCATTCATGTGGTCGCGCTGCTCTGTTTTGTTTAAGCGAGTAGATGCATACGCTATCAATGTGGATGTCCTTCGCCTTGCTGGTACAGTACTGCGCCCAGGCCGTTTTGACATGCGTCCGTTTGCAGTATTAAAGGTTTGTCACCTTGTGGTCGATAGAGTTGGTAGATATTCGTTAAGCAGTTCTTCAAGTCGGAAAACGCTTGCCGTTGTTTCGGGCACCATCGCCAGCGTGTGTCTTTCTCGAGGAGTGGATGAAGTGCTATCATGTATTTTGCAATATTTGGAACTAAGTTTCGTAGCTTATTACACAGACCCAGGTACGGTCGTAGTTGTAGCTTATTTGAAGGTTCTTTAGGTTCTTCAATCGCTCGTATTGAGCTGTATTGCGGGAAGTTTTACTCAGGTGATATGACGTGTCCCAGATAATCTATTGATGACTTGCCGAAGAAGCTTTTCGACAACTTGCAAGTCATTCCGTGTAATTCGTGTGTTTTAAACATTTTTTAGAGATGGCCTAGGTGCTCCTCCCAACTGTTGGAATATATTATTTAAATTTTCGAGATAGGCGAAGCAGAACACGCCGATGTAACCTGTTAATACTTCAGCAGACATTAATTGTTGAAATGTTGCTGAGGCGTTTTTAAAGCCGAATGTAATGACTCAGAATTGCAGTGTTTCGCCCTCAGGTGTTGTAAAGGCCATATATTTGCGACTGTCCGGGTGGACTACAATCTGGCAATATCCAGACTCCATGTCGAGAGTACTGAATATTTTGGCCTTGCCAATGTCTCGTAGTACATGAGACAAGTCTATAGCTGGGGGGGGGGGGGGTAACTTCGTTTAGCAATTTGTTGTTTACGCAAAATCGCGATTTCCTGTCTTTCTTAGACACGAGGACCACGTGTGACTTATATGGGGAATTTGATGAGTCCACGATTCCTTGGTCCTTCATGTCGTTGATCTGCTCCATAATGAGGTCACGATAGCGGGCTGACACTCGGTATGGTCAATTGTAAACCGGTACGTTGGTGGTTGGCCATACTTCGTGCTGTATATAAAGTGTTTGTCGTAACAGTCCTCTTTTCCTCCTTGTCCGAAAGCTCTGGCATGTTCATATAGCACGGCTTTTAATTGGTATAATTATGCACATCGGGTGAATGGGCATTGGCAGGATGTCGTCTGAATTTTGATCCCAGATTACTGTGATCCGTTTGATTTCTCCCAGATAGGCTCTACGTTGTCCGTGATCTAGAATACGTTGATTGCGGATGAGCCATGGACATCCTAGTATTACTGATTTGGACAGGGTTGGGGACACAATAAATTCTGTCTGTGTAGAAATACTTTGTATTTTTTTCTCAAGGTAATTTTTCTGGTTACGACTAGGGTGAAGTCGGGTTGCGCCATTCGTAATTTTCTGGTTTGCGGTCTTATTCCGGCGAGTTGTTTTGGTGATAGCAAATTACTCTGGATAAAACTGCCTGTGGTCGCTGAGTCTAGTACGGCAGCACCCTTTCATTTACCTCAACTTTTATGTGGGGGGCTATGGGAACCGGTACTTTCCCACTTTATCCCTGGAGGATGGGCCCTTGTAAACCTGGTGTGGTGGTCCGCTTCGCACCCCGGCGTGTGCGTTTCCCTACTTGCTATCGGTAGTTGGTTTTTCAGTCGATCTTGCAGGGATAGCTGGAGGCGTTTTGTCAATTCGTTTAGGTGGAATAGCAGCCCCGTCTGGTTTCCAAGGGCAGTCTTTATTCCAGTGGTTTTCTGGGCAGAACCAGCATTTGGGTACAAATATCATGCGGGTGGTTGGAGCTGGTGCTCCTTTACGGGATGCGCTTGGTGGTGTTCGTACCTCGGGAAATTTGGCTAATACTGGTTTTTCGAGACAAGCCTGCGCTGCAAAGTTTTGTTCTGCTTCTCGGGCTCGGTCAACCAGTTCGTCAAAGGTGGTAGGTCTAGCGGTAAGGAGGACATTCCTGAGACTAGGTAATAGAAACCGAATAATGGAGCGAACGGCTGTAGCTTTGTCAACACCGGGGGACACGCGTCTAAACATCTGTTCCTTCCTCTGTATGAAGATTTCCGCTTCGTCGTCTGGCACCTGAGTCTGGCTATACAATTGAGCCGTCAGTCTGGCCAACACCTCCTCACCCGTGAATTCCGCAGTGAGACTGGCACTGAACTACTTCAGTCCGTTAGGAATTCGCCATATCTTTCCCACAAAGTGAGAGCAAGGCCCTTCAAATGTAGTTGGGCTCTGTCGACCCACTGTTTCGGTGGCAGGTCTGATTCTCTTAAGTATTTTTCGCATTCTTGCGTGCACGCTACTGGGTCCTCATGGGGTCGGCCTGCTAAGTCGGTTATTTGAATTCCGTTGTCTCTACCGGTTGCCGGACAGCCTAGCGCCATTCCTGGTTGTATGCAGAACCGGGATGGCTTAGATCTGCGGGTATGAGAGATGTGCTTTCTTCGGCATCTCTCGCATTGGTAGGCCGTCACGGGCATACATACGCGCTCGTCAGGCCACCCTATACATAAATTATGATAGGGTTCGCTGTTTGTCGTGCACCTGATACGATTTATACCTCTGCCGGAACACGTGATTTCAGTGCAGAAGCTCCTGGGTTGTTGACTGCAATTGTTACAATGGCATTCTAGACCTTCCGTATCACGTGCCTCTTCAGGCCAGCCTAGGCATGCAAAATGATATGGTTTAGCTCAGTATATGCATACAATTCTCAGTGTGCCACAGCCTGTACAGTTGGTATGGTTACACTGTACGTCGGGCTCATTGTCGAGGTTTTTGCCTGTGACGCCATTGACTTCTGAGTCTGACGTTTTCGGGGTGTTTTGTGTTTTGTGTGTTTTGTGGACTCCCTGAAGTCAGCTTAATTGCTCGGTTACGACCCTTAGTTCTCAGGTTATGGTTGGTCTAGTTTGTGGCGTTTACTGCGCACAGCTACTTGGCTGACGCCCCACTTTGAGAGTCAGAAAATCACTTTACGCGTACCCCATTAGACTGGCAGGAACGTTGGTCGAGGGTATTTCTGCTTGACCAATAGCGGGGTGACTGGCTCGGGTTAAAAGGCGGGAGGCGAGGAATGTTGGCTACAAGTATACTGTCGTCTTGGGTGCTGTGGTCAATACGGGTTTCACCCAGTAGTGGCGAGCTCGATTCACTCCGAAGCGGCGATTCCAGTTGTGGGCTTCACTGCTCCAGAAGTACGGATTTACCTAGCCGTACCCTTCCTCAGTATGATTTAACAGCACTCTTACCTCAGAGAGGCACGATGGATGGATGCGTAAGCAAGCCAACAAATATATTACAAGGACCAGAGCAGGTGCGACTGCTTGGTGTCTAATTGAGCGGCACGGTCCCGTTCCGCCTGCCTTTCATTCGTGGGATGAGGTAGTGCACTCAACTGTTTGGCGGCAAGGAACGCTGCGTTTAGTTCCGTACGCTCTTTGCCATGCCTCACCCGGTAGGGAATAGAGTCGCTGCTAACAATATACGGGATGCACCCTAACGAGGAACAACCTTACAGTGTATGTCCGGTTTTGGCTTGCTGACACAGGCTAAATAATAGTCTCCACTGATTCTCCACGCTATGCGAGCTGATCAGATACAGGGAGCTGTGTGGATCACCAATACCTCCACTGAATGTGCGTTCATACACGAACGAGCGGCAGGACTCAAATTACAGTTATCCCAGCACTAACAGTGCTCTGGTGTAACAAATTAACCTGGACTTGTCGACCATCCTTTAATGAAGGTGTTGTTAGTGGTTGTGGATCTTTTGTTCCTCTCCGCCAGCACTAGACAGTGCTCTGACAGTTGAAAAGCAACAGATGGCTGTCTAATGGGCGTGTGAGACAACTGACGGGCTCCTGAAGGGCGCCCGTAGTAAAAAGCTAATTCGGTTATTTAAAAACTTCCGGTTCCTGTCAGTGGTGCACGTCATAAAATGTTCTAGCGGGCGAACAGTAAGAATCTCTATGAAAGAAAAAGCTAAGGTATAGGAAATAAGCTATATTTATTGAGGAGCTGATAAACACGTAATGCGTGCTACGTCCTACCAAGCAGTAGAGTGCTGAAGGAAATTATGCTGGCCAGGTGTAGGCGACCTGGTTTAGGTTGTAAGCGGGAAAAATAAATCTAGACGGTAAAATATATTACTCTGGATTTGTTATAGCAATATGTGTCTAGAGGAGACAAAGTGAATTTAATACATGTGTTCGCTGGTCGTCGGGTTGCGTAACCTTCATGTGACGAGAATTCATTTATAAGTTCCTGTTGCCTGGTAGAGTAGACAGCCGAGAATTCATGTAGAAAATTTTCTCCACGTGTTTCTTACGTTTGTAGCAGTGGAAGTTGGAACCTTAGCGATGAGTCGTTATCGTTGTTAATTAGTAGTAAGAGCGGCACGCTTCAATTCAAACAATCCGCCGATACTGCACCGCACTCAAAACACACTGTTTTCAAAACACATCGGTGCCAGTTCGCAATGATGAATCTGTGTTTGCACCAGTGCTGAAAACACACACTGAACGAGCTTCCGCCTCATACTACACCAAACATACCACACTAACATGTCAACGCACGGCCAATACAACGGCGACCCCCAGCGTAGTGATCAAAATAAAGGGAATTGAATACTTTGCATTACTGGATATGGGATGTTCACGAAGTTGCATAGCCACCACACTAGTAGATGATAAGCACATTTACCCACTAAGAGAACACATAACATTAGTAGGGGCTACCAGTGTATTAACTACTCCGAAATTCGAAACTACTCTCAATTTAAATATAGCGGGCCATATATACCCCCAGAAATTTCTTGTAGTCGACAACTTGCAGCAAGATTTAATCCTTGGTGTGGATTTTATCAAGCATTATGACGTCATACCCATCTTAAAACATAACATAATGTTAATTCACTGTCATAACCCGAACAAAACACTGCAAGTTCCGTTACAAGTAAATCCAATCTAAAATGAATTAAGAAATTCCTTTGAATATAACATGCAAATACTAGAATCGTTTGAAACTGAGCACACACAAACACCCCAAATAAATAATAACTTGTCAAACACTCAGGCAGCAGCCATAAAAAATATCATAGAGACGTATCAGGACAGATTTGCCAATTCCATTCTGAAACTCTCTGAAGCAAGGAATTTTGAGATCAAGCTTGATCTTACTACTGACAAACCAATCACGACTCACCCATATAGGATTAGTCCTAAAGTAAGGGAGGATCTGTTGAAGCAAATCAAAGATATGGTAGACGCAGGGATTATACAAGAAGCCAATGCTCCCTATTCTGCACCCAGCCAAGTGATAGCAAAGAAATCTGGAGGACTAAGGTTTTTAACCGATTTTCAAAAATTAAACCAATATTTAACCATAGTGCAGTACCAGTTACCCCGAACGGAAGACAATTTGACCGTCCTTCAAAATTCAATATACGTTACCAGCTTAGATTTATTTTCAGGTTTTTACAGTATCCCCATCAGAGAACAGGACCTTTGTAAATAAGTTTTACAATTGACCGCGTACGCCTTTTTACGTATCAAAGAATGCCAATGGGGTTAAGCACCTCCCCTTAATATTTCCAGATGTTTATTAATAAACTTTTAGGACCCCTCAGATGGACAGTGGTCATCGCTTACAATGATGACATTTCTCTTCTCGGAAATACTTTTGAAGAGCATGTACATAATATTAGGAAAGTTTTTGAACGTCTTGGACTATTTAATGTTAAAGTTAATACCAAAAAATGCACGTTTGCGGAACAAACCGTTAAGTACTTAAGCCACATTATCACCCCTAACGGCATTTCCACAGACCCCGAAAAAGTAATGGCTATTGAGAAAATGTCACCCCCGCCCCCTCCGAACAGTGAAAAAGCTAAGAACCTTCCTCGGTATGACCTTCTACCTACGCCATTACATCAGAAACTACGTCACCATTGCCCAACCCCTCATTGAACTTACCAAATACAATATCCCCTTTAAGTGGGCTAACGAGTATCAAAACGTGATTGTTTATCTAAAATCAGCAATATCACAAGCCCCCATTCTCCATACATTTTAGGAAGACAGGGAAATGATTTTAGCATGCAATGCTAGCAATTAAGCGGCAGGTGGGGCCCTTGTACAAATAGATCCGCAAACTAAATAACGGCAAATCATTGCTTTCGCCACAAAGAGCACCCCAAAGGCACGCTGGAACACAACAGAACGAGAGATTGGGTCAATTAGATATTTATGTAACCATTTCAGGCAATGTTTGTACGGGAGACACTTCACTATCGAAACCGATCATATGAGTTTGAGATATCTCCGATCTATGGCAGACCACAACGTGGCCACAGCGATAGCCAACGAAGAGATTTTCCTTGTGGATACTATTTGCAAAATAATTACTAAATTATACAAGGTAAACATTCAAATTATCAAACAAAATAATCAACCCCACTCAACACTACGTGTATTGACCCCGTATTGAATTGTACCATCATTATCCTTCTTCGTTCAGACAAGTTGAATTACCTGCCCGTATACACACACGCCCAAGAATACACCAAATACGATGATGATTCTATCTTTCTACTATGCCCCAGAACAGTTAACTCCTCCCCATTCGTAAACGAGTATGACCGGGACCCACATATCCAAAAACTCAAATATGCCTTAATTGATCCCGAACAAGCTGACACTAAATATGGTAGGTTGAGTCGTAGATACAAACTTACAGCGAACTGTGGAATTTTTTTGAAAAACGATACCCCACAAGGCTCATCCAAACTAACACTCGTCCCCCAAATTTATATTAGTGAAATAATCCAAGCGCATCACGACGCCATATTTCGGCACCCTTAAGACGCTCGAGAAAATAAAACGATTATACTACTGGAATACGATGAATGAAGACGTCAAAAAGTATGTGAAATCCTGCCCCACATGTCAAAAAACTAATGCTATTAACACACAACCACCAGGACAAATGACTTCTATCCCACCTCACCCTCCTCAAAACTTCGGTTTTGGATGAGAATGGCCCCCTCCCCACTACACGAAGAAAAAAATACATCTTGTTAATGACAGAATATGCTACCCGTTACGTAGTAGCCAAACCAGTTCAATCTATCTACGCAGCTACGTGCGCAGACTTTATTAAACAAGTGATTCTTCAGTTTGGCTGTCCTGAACAGATTCCCACCAATAGGAGTAAGAATTTCCAGAATGAATTGGTCAGTCTCCTTTTACAATCTCTAGGTATTAAGAAATTGACCACCACCGCCTACAATTCACGATGTAATGGGCTTGTAGAAGCATCAAACCGATTAATCGGGATCAACTTACAGCCTGTGCCAACACGGATGAAATAAATTGGGATTTATGTCGAGTACATTTGTTTTAATTACAACACAAACACCATCATTACAACGAAATTCATCCCCTTCTAATTTATGTACGGTGTAGAGGCCACCCTCCCTGCGCAGGTGGTAACTAAGCAACATTCACCCCGCGCACGCGACTGGTGTGAAAAATTACGACAAAACAGACACACTGCAAAACTAAACCTCCTACAGACTCAACTGCGCCAAACCCGACAATTTAACATATTGTACAAAAAGAACAATATTAAAGGTAATGACCTTGTCTGGGTACGCAATAGAGGTCGTTAGAAGGCACTAGCCTATCGTTATCGTGGCTCCTACAGAGTTGTTGAGATACCAGGGGAATCTACGATCCGAATCCAAACCAACAAAATAGGCATTCCCAAATATGACACGATTTGTACGCTGCTTACACAACCGGCTTTTACGCGATAATATATTGTTTATTTATAATTAGTAATTAGATTTCTATGTTCTATGTTCAATGTCTATGTACCATATTTAATTTTATTTGAAAACATGTTACAGATTTATTATTGTCTGTGGAAAGCAGCCAACGGACCCACCGCCAGTAAAAGTCCGTGTTCTCATTGCGCCGACATGCTGTTACGGGAACGTGCTGACAGCGGACTGGACTCGGCGAAAGTGTGCGCACCGGGGCCAGGCGACGCGAGGCGCAGCCAGCCTTCCGTTCTGTTGCCACGCCACATCACGTCTACAGCCTGGACACGAACCGGAGAGGGGCGATCCTACTACTAACAACATAATGAGCCAGGGGACCCAGGAAAGGCGACCTGCGCCTGTCGGGGCTGCCTGTTGACGTTGGTAGCACTGCACGCTCACACGCCCCGCCTTGCGCAGGCGCACGACGGTTGCTAGGGCAACACCCACTACGGACCGCCCCCCGCAAGAGGAGTGGTGACCGCACTCCAATCAGATGGCAGCCAAGGTCATAGCGGCATCTGTGCGATCCTCGCGCCAGTTGAGTTTTCTCAGCCGGCCACTGATCGTGTACACGCCGGCATATACTGGCGGCCAGTGCCTATCAATTTTACTTATGAGGATAGTGTTCCCATAGTGCACATGATCCCATTAACAATACCATAAGTTCCCGAAACCATTGTCCAGTATTTGAATGTGGAGTGCGAAAACAGCACGTCACGTCATGCGTAAACGCAAAGGTGCTGTCTGGTTATTTACAGGAAATTAAACGTGGCATTTTGCATGAATTCCTCAACGAGGTTTCAAGGCGTACTCGCCACAAGCGCGGGATACAATTCCTGGGCGATGTTACATCGTGGTGCTGCAACGTGCTCACTAACAAGCACTTGCGGGCACTCCTTGATAAGGACGTACACTTAGACGACCAGATCAGTGAACTTATTGATAATGTCAAGGTTACAAATCAGGCTCTTAATATTTTTATTAAAGTCATCACTCAGATAGAACACTAAGTTACAGATAAAGTCAACGCCATGACCCATACAATTAAGGAGATGTCAC
This sequence comes from Dryococelus australis, assembly GCA_029891345.1. Lineage (NCBI taxonomy): Eukaryota > Metazoa > Arthropoda > Insecta > Phasmatodea > Phasmatidae > Dryococelus > Dryococelus australis. Next base: position 229,776,093 of record CM057009.1, on the reverse strand, counting down.
AAGATTTGCAACAACACCAAACAGACATAAACAAGTATAACAAAATTGAAAACGAGTACACGCTGTTGTACACAGCCATTTAGCAGATTATGAATAATATCGTAATTGAAGAGTTAGTGCGAACGTATGTCCAGTCATGTCAAATTAATCAGCTACCCCTTAGTGCTGTGAACAGATCCCAACTAACATATGACTTGCAAAATCTAAAATATTAGCTGAACAAAATGAGTCTCACACTAGCCATTACAACCAAGGACATTATAAAGTATTACACAAATAAATTGGCGGAGTGCAGTTTTTCAACAACACAAATGATCATTAAGTTAAAAATACCTGTCATATGTATCAATTAAAACTGGCAAATCTACAATGTTTTACCTGTCCCATATCACTTACAGAATCATACATGCAAAATTCATGCCCCATCCACCCTGGTGGCAATCGACCCCGACAAAGGCATTGTCAATGCTATATGCCTTCATCATACATTTCCCCGGACATTATAGCCATCCTGAAAGAGTCCCTCACATGCGAAAATGTGAAATGTGTCAAGGAAGCCATCATCTTGTCAAATGCTAGCAAATTGTTTTCCCTATGCAAGTTTCAATATTCTCCCGACAATTCATTCTCCCTCCACCCAATTCTCCCCCACCAATACGCTCTTACCAACCCCCCCCCCCCCCAGGAGCACCATGATAAGATGCCTGAACCGATCCCTAAATGTAGATATACACAATTACAACTTAGGCACCACTGAAATCCATGTTCCATGTTCCATGTGGCTGCTATGTTGTAACTACCTACCAAACTATCATCGACGCTACTCATTTGTGCGATATACGGGTACCCACTGTCCCTCTACAGCAAACTGTGGTCCTCGCCCATTGGCTCCACCAACATTCATTTCACCTTCAGCAGCTTCACATCGTCACATGTATCCTCTTTTCCAACATCACCACTGCACTGGACACGAACTGGAAGCTCAATCACACCCAACTACGACACTTGCCAGACATCACCTCCCACCACACATATAGTAAATTCCAAGACAGCAGTTTGTTTAGCACCGTAGATCCTTTGCACTATGACTACGCCACTATGGCAGCCATTGATATACTTATGTTTTATACCATTACCCTATACATCAAGCTACTCAAGCTCACAATCATACTCAATCGTTTGCAAAATGTTAATTAAACAGTTACAAAGAGGTAAAAAAATTTCCATATATATTTATATCGTGGGGATATAAGTGTCATTATAATCTCATCACCTTCTACAGTGAATTAAGTGATTCAACTAGTTGTTTACATTTCTTTGATAGATATTTTCCACGAATATAATTCTGCTGGATATGGTAAGAGGTAATTAATTATAGATAGAGCCCATTTCTTTCAGACTTCAAAGATAAAAATTTTAAATGTTGCTTCTTAGAAATGATTAAATACTCCATATTTAATAGAGCATTTCTACATGTAGCTGAAGCCACAGTTAATAGCATAGGAATTTTACAAAATGTCAGCTTTCAGACTAATGATCCATTATTTCATAAAGAACCTATTTGTTTAACTGTACAGAATTATTATAATCAATATTTAATATATTTTATGATTCTAGGTTCAGTGATATGTGCACTTCTGTATGTCTTGGTACAATGAATAGCTTGAGATACCTTGTGCAATTAAGGCAAACACATATAATTACTTCAAAAATAATCACTTTATTCCCATCTGGAATTTTTACTAAATATCACGATTACCTGACTACCAGGGGCATATTCTCCATGAATGCAATTCATGCAGTGCATGCTTTAGTGAAACTCAAACCCGAACATATTTCTTAACCATATACTTCCCATTTTTCTTTTAATTAAAAATAATTTTTCTTTTCCTCGGTACACACGGGACTGGGTTGCACGCCTCAAGCTAATAGTTACTCAAAAATGCGCGGCAAGGCGCTGAGGGGAGGTATGCGCAGTGCATGCTTCGATAATCGATTGTAATAGTTCCTTGAAACGCTGAGGCGTAGCGCTGCGGTATTCTCAACCCTCGTTCAGCTGGTGTGGCGTTGTAGCAAGCTTGCGCGAAATGTAGCAAATGCATGCACAAGGTGACATTGCATTCAGTCTGCTAGAAAGCAAGTTTATAACGTTATATTCAATTTTTAGTGGTTGGCTGTTTGCGTGTTCTACTGTTACATTTGAATTAGTATTTTTATTTAAATAGTAGTTTCGCATGAAGAATGGTGACTGTTAAAGTGACATTGTAATAAGATTATTTAATAAATAGTTTCCGTTAATGGTAAATGTTACAATGGAAATAATTCTTGAAAACATAAAACTTAAAAGTAAATAATGTTTTGTGAACATTCAGAAGTAATTTTTAATCACTTTTAAATTACGTTTTTAGACAGAGAAATATTGATATTTTAAACAGATTTTAAATTATTTTTTTAATAAGAATAAATGTAACTTAGCCTTAACCCTAATTTAAGTGATTTACTACTATCGAATTGAATTGTTTTGTGAATTTTGGATGTTTAAAAGAATTTTAAACTTTGAAATTTTAATTTTTTGATTTGACCAGTGAATCTTGCTATTTGACACCTGGAATTAAGTTTTATTTTTTCTTTCCCTCATTTGAAACATTAAAATGGTTTTCTTAAAAAATTGGCACAATACATGTTTTTAATTAATACCCACACTAATACTACATGACACCCTTGGGATTAAGTTTTTTTATTTTCTTAGTCTTACACCCTGAAGTATCTTGTCAATGATTTTCTTAATTTAAAGTGTCACTTATGAGTTTATTTAGGGTTTAATTTAGGGATGTGTTGAATAACAAAAAAATATTAGTTCCTGCTCCGGTACCGATTCAACATTTAAATATCGGTTTCTGTATTCCGTTCTACTATTCGGATGACATTTTAATAATTTCAGACTTAAATAACTTAAAAAACGCCAAACATTATTCACGTATCACCTCCAAAATCTCTCACAATATACATGCAAATATTCTACTCCGCTTGTTTACGTAATTTTTCTCTTGTATGATACCCTAGAATACCATATTTAGAAGACTTAAACAAGTAACAATTATAACGATTCAAAGCTAAAAATCTGTACATATAGTTCAGCCATTTTGTTTCACTCGATGCTTAGTGTAGTATCCTCTCTCTCTCTCTCTCTCTCTCTCTCTCTCTCTCTCTCTCTCTCTATATATATATATATATATATATATATGACATTGCCACCACGAGACTGTTTACGTTTTGTCTCGTCTAACTGACAGAATATAAACCAAATCTTGTATTTGATAAAACGCCTGTCCTTGAAAACTACTATTGTGATCATTGGTACCAAATAAATTAATATTTATGTGCTTTCAACGACAGTAGTAATTCGCTGTAAGGAAATATTGCTGCCAAGAAAATAATGCTTGTTACAGGTGAATTAACCTGTATTGTTTTGGCGGTAACTGCAATTTTTGTTTGCTTTGATAAGTTTCTCGTCACAGTAATTTTTGTAATAACAGAGTTTTGCCATAACTAGATTAATTCATAATGTTTCGTACTAAGTATATCATCTGAAAATATTACTAAATTTATGGCTGTGTAGAAATGAGAACCGAGTAGTCGTTGTTAACATAAAATCGGTTCCGAGTCAAACCTCAAGAACCGGTATAAATTGGAACCGAAGAACAGAACCGACCCATCCCTAGTTTAATTATGTTCAGTGATATGTGTCGAGGTATTTGAGTGTGGTGATATATATTTTTTTGTATTACTTCAGTATTTCAATTTTCTTCAGGATTGACAGTGTACAGATCTCTTGCACTTTACTTACACCTACGTGAGTGTATCACCTAAATCTAGAGAAGCTTTTGAGATCAAAGCTACCCAGATGAAGGTAAGAGTGAGAGGAAAAGTGTACTAAAGAACCAAAGACATTTTGCCCAACCTTTTGTTTTGGCTTTGTTATTTATTAATATTTAATTCCTCTGTGCAAAGCGAACTGCCAAAGTAAGTTTCGTGTTGCATGCCTTGCCAAAATTTTCAGGATACCACCCTGATGACTACAAATGAAGACAAGTAAAAGGAGTATTCAATCAAACGGTTGTAGAATTGCAGCTCTCTCTCTCTCTCTCTCTCTCTCTCTCTCTCTCTCTCTCTCTCTCTCTCTCTCTATATATATATATATATATATATATATATCCAAGTCGAGCCTAAGAATGTCAAGCACTCTCCAAGTTGATCCTGGAACTGCTTAGCAGCATCCAAGTCAAGCCTAGATATGCCTAGCAGCCTGTCGAATAAACTAGAAAACGTAAGTATTAGGAGACACCTATCGGCGTCTTCTTTCAGAGGAGGTGTCCAAAATTGTTTAGTGAATTTTTTGCCAATTTTTATAAGAATCATGCTGTGTCATTATTGCTTAAAACAAAATATATTGAAGCTATTTTATGACTTGTTTATCTCGGCCTAAGGAGAAGGAATTGCCAAAATAGTGAGATATTTAAAAGTATATTATTGAATGTCCAGAAATCTACCATTCTTAGAGTCTTTGTATAATTAAGTCAGTATCGTGACCAAATTATTAAATGGTTTGAATCGTCAAATGACATCAGAGAGGTAGGAGACGGAAAGTGGGAAGGAACAGGTAGGACGAAGGAAGGGGATAACGGACAGCCTCCAAAAATGTCTATAGCCAGAGACGCTGACGGAGTACGTTAAACCGTATTCTCTCCTTGATGTCCTTAAGATTTCCCAGAAACACTTCAGTTGAAATCAAACACTGCCCTTGTAACTTTTTGAAATTTGTTTGGTGCAAAATATAGGAATATATATATATAAATTGTTCGGGAAGTATTTAAATTGTCTGTATTTCAGGCAAGGATAGTTATTCATGTAATATTTGAAAGGTCGTGGCAATGGCAACTTATTTGTATTTCATATATTTTCGTTTTTCCAAATTTATTATTTTCTTTCCTCACTTCATCAGTAGTAACATGACCTTTCTCGGGTATCACAACAGTTTGTCGCAGCATGATCGTTCGTCAGCTATCAGTCGGACAGCCTGCAACGTGTGATCACGTTCCTCGCACCGACCAGCGCCCGCGACTTTAACCTTCTTTTGTATTTCGGACATTTCAGTTCAAATATCTATTAAATTTATTTTCCGTCGGTGCGAGGAATCAATAGGGCGCCGGAAGAGAAAAGTAACGATTCTCTCTCGTCTTTATAACACTTGAAGTGAGAACTTTTATTTTATGAAGGCTGTCATTGTCTTGTTTTTTTTTTTTTTTTGTTTGTTCGTCAGCTGCGAGTGTCAATAGTTTGATTTGCCGAAACGACAATAAATCTCCAGTAAACATTTAACTTCTTCTTTTATTTATTGGCAATCCTGTTATCAACAAACTTTCATTATTATGTAGTCAAAGTCTCCAACTCACGCTGAACTAGTTCGTTGGTGTTTACTGAGAACTACAAAGAGAGGACAGGACAGTAACCTGTTACACGGTATATCACAGCACCTTGATATTTTATATATTTTACTATATCAAGCTAACCAAGGGCTGCAGTTACAAAATATCCCAATTCACTTTGCCAGTTAGAGTCTATGGCTATTTAGCAATTCTCAATTGCAGTATGATAAAAATGTATTGATATTGTTATGTTGTTAGTGAAAATAGTGTATCTTATACCAAGTGAGGCCTAGGCCTATAAGGAACAAGGATTAGTGTTCTTTTATTCTCTCAGTGGCTCAGTATTTTACATACTGCATAATTCTTCACATTATAACCAATGGGTTAAATGAAGTAGGTGTCACAGCAGTTGCAAAACTCATGAGTTATATCTCCAAGTAATTTTATATTATGCACTGTTACGAGGTAACACTATTATTACCAAGGCCAATCCCAGGCTGACTTATAAGACAAACAATAATTTATGATATATCAGGTAATGCAAACATGGATACCAACATAGAGAACTTATTTTCTAGTGTTGTCTATGTGTAAATTCTTTCCCTTACCTCCTAGTTGCAGTAATGTGGTCAAAGGTACTGAAGTAAATAGAAAAATTACTCAAAGGAATTGAAACCTCCCAATGTTTTATGTGTATGTATATTAAAATAAATAAATAAACAAAAATGTAATATTCAGTGAGCTCACTAGGTTGAGTATTGTAATAATTGCTTCAAATTGTACTTTCAATAAATGTTATACCTATATAAGTTTTTCAAAGCAAATCGTAATTATATACCGCCATAAAACAAACGTGACATCACCAGTGTGGAAATGGCAGGAAGGACACTCCTCTGTGAGCAGTGCCTACTATGTAATAAAACTATAAAATTCCACACCAAAACAAAAAGACAGCGATCAAAAAGTGCAAATATGAACACTTTGGACAAAATCACTTAGTGCAACGCAAAAGTGAAACTAAACTAACGGCATTACAGATAAGTGCAAAAACATTCTAACATGAGATGCCACCCACGTGGTATAACTATCACTACTGTATTTTCTGTACAAGTAATGTATATTGTCCCTATACTGTTTCTCAAATGTAAAAACCTAATATTTTATACCGTAAGTAAGTATGTTCCTATGTATGTAACGTTTAAATTCCTTTTCAACTTAAAAGTTAACGAGGTTAACTATTCCCAAATGGAACTTAGTAAAAAAAAAATTAAAATCACATGCTATAAAATGTATAATATATTGTCATTGTGTTGTTAATGACATAGTGTAATACTTAGCTGTTCATAGTTAAATGTTGGTGACAAACTTTAAATAAAAGTTTAAATTAATACAAAAAGCAAACTTTCGACAAATGGCCAGCTCACTATGATTGTCCCTGCGCCTGACAATGCACGCCTTCGCCGTGCAGGTTCGCCAACAGTGGCGTGAAAATTTTCTTTCTTACAGAAAGTGAATCATTTAAATTCAAAGTCTCCCCTTCAAGTAAAAGGAATGTATTATTGCTTCAAAATTCTCAATGTAAATTTCAAATCAAATATAAGCCAGCAAGCACTTTATTTCAATTGTTAAATTAAGTAAAGATTAATTTTTAGCACGTTGTGAGAGAAGTACCACCTGCGCGCAACAAAACTTCCACTCCCTATTACCCAAGTCCACCGCCTAGTATTGCGGGGGATATTTTAACGTTAAATGTGGCGATGGACGTACCTCCTTTTCTGTGGTCTCACTACGCAACGTGCATAGGTATTGGCCAGTATTTTCAATATTTTAATTTATGTAAAATCTTTTTCAAAGTAATAATAATTCACTTTCCTGCCTTGCAACAAATTTTTAACTTTTAAACTTACTGTACAAACTTCAATTTTGTAAAACGGTGCCTCAAATTTGGTACTCCACCCTCGATACTGCCTTTAATTAAACTCTCGAATGCCACCAACTGTCTTCAAGAGTACATTAGGCCTAAAACATAAAGAATTATGCGAGTTCCCCGACCCCACCAACTCAACCACCACCTACCTGAAGGATGTCAATATAACTGCTTGTTCAACCTGTGAGGGGGGGGGGGTGATAGTGTAGCAGGGACCAGGAGGCTACACACGACGAGTTAAGTTTCTACACAGTACATATTCCTGAGTGAGCCCCTAGTTTTAGTAACAAGCCTGGCTGACCCACTGAAGCCAGGCTATTTAAGAGCCAAGCACGTACCCCCTCCCCCCCTCGGTGACCGGAAGAGTATGATCAGTGTCGACGTCGGTGCCGGAGCAGCACGAAGGAGAAGGCCACAGAGAATCCGGAGGAGCTCCGGGGCTATTTACGTTCCCAGCTGCTGTTACTATTGGTGAGCATAATTCCGGCCAGGCAGTAGGGCGGCATTCCCGATCTCAAGGTCCCGTTCTAAAGGTGCAATAATCACATGGCAAGGCTAGGGTCTTTGTATAACCATACTCTCTTATATTCTCGTAATTAACTTACCATTCCTTGTATAACTGTATTCCCTTATTTTCTTGTAGCTATCTTGTCATTTCATAGTAAGTAAAGTAGGTAATTGTGTGGAGGATCTTATTATAGTATTGTGATAAAGCATTGTTCTTTTATAGCCAAAGAATTGTAATAAATGTGTTTAGCTGAATTCCTACCTTTCATTGAATAGTATTAGCTGATAGCTCCCCCCAAGTAGGTCCTTACCTAACTAGAGTTGTAGTACGAACGAGACATGCAGAATAGTGTTCAGTACACATATTAGCAGAAGGCATAGGTGTTGGGTAGGGAGTCGTTACACCCTGTTAAATGGTTCGGCTCGGTTTTATGCCCGTGTCCGGGATTGTGTGGCCGGTATTCCACGGCCCGCTGACAGACGTCCATCTATAGACCATTCCCAGTCGGGTCACCCGTTCGTCCAGCCAACCAATGCAGACGTGGTGGAATGATTTGGTGCAGATAATGCACCTCACTGTGTATTACCCCTGCACTTGGCAGGTCACCCAGCTACAATACGCTGTCCGGCACGTCCGGCAGTCCTCGCACCGGTATTCAAGGCAGTCGGTATGGCAGACGATGTCATCCCAGCCTAAACAGGTGTAGTGAAACTGGCGTTGACAATGCGCGCACTCGATTCTGTGGATCCCTTCTCCGGGGAATTCTGCCTTGGTGCATTGGTTGCTAGGGATGGAGTTCATGGTTTCCTCCGAGTGCTCACGCACTACCTCGTTGGTAACTTACATCTTTGGGGTTTCTTGTGCACCACTTGGTGTTTTTCGACTCCCTGGAGTCTGGTTTGGGTTTACTTTGAGCCCTAGCTAATTTTCTCACCTCGGCGACATGCTGGCCTGATTCGGCCTAATTTCTTTCCAAATTACGACGGGCGTACCCACATTGGGCGCAAAAAAGTACCCTCCTTGACGTATGACAGTCCTGGCTGGTTGACTGTCCCTGTGCTGGGTGACTTACTCACCGCTAGGCGAGTCGTGTCTGAAGGCGGTTATTCAGTTCTGGGTACTATGGCCAGCCCGGTGTACAACATGGGCCTAATTGGTAGGCGACTTGGTACAAAGTCGGATTCTGCAAGTTTCACCCAGAGTGGAGCATGTTTAGGCTGTGGTACAGTAGGGTGGCGCGGTGGTTTAGTAAGTGGCAGTACTGCCCCATTTCCTACTATCTGGGTAGCAATCGACTGAGGGGTGGTATGTGCGAGTGTGGTGCTAGGCTGCGGTTCTGGTATGCTGGCGGACCTGTCGCCAAACAGTGCATCCTGCACTATGGGGTGATATCCTTCCGCGAATTTGGTAGGTGGTTCGAATAAATTGACTGGCATGACAGTGGGCGCAGCTACGGTGAGACATCTCAGCAACGCAGCCTGTTCACATTGATTGAGTAGTCCGAACCCACTAGGAAGGTTAAATAACCGCTGTAAATTTTTGGAGATAGCTCTCGCCTTCTTGGCCCATCTCTAAACACTACCCCCTACAGGTGTAAGGCATTAGGCACACAAATCGTGGCTGCAGGAGGTAGACAGTTTACGTGTATGTGTCCTAGTGTGGGTGCAAATTACTACCGCAAACACCGTCTCACTCTTGACTTATCCACCAGGTGGAGAAGGTTTGAGCTGCAGGGTGATGGTTGCGAGAACCGCACTGTGTTCTACCATGGCGGTAGGTTTCCCTGCACCAGAGCGCAACTCTCTCGGCACCACCAGTACGCGATGAGAGTTGAGCACCCTGGCCGGCAAGCCAATCCCACCGGGAGCGCACCTAGTGCCATGTCTCTACCGTTCCTCCCACTTGGTGTTAGGAATGGGTGGCCTTCCAATATTGGTGAGGTGAGCGTCTAGTGGTCACTGGTCTCCCCGGACTCCAAGAAGATCCTCTCCTCGGCACCATAAAGTGAGCGGTGGGTGGGTGGCGACTTCAAGCCGGCAAGCAAACTTCCAAGGAACGGTATCCTAGAGTTGTAGCTCTACCGTTCACTGCTGGGGCAGAGAATAGGTAGCCTTCCAAGGATGTGCTGTGGTGTTGTGTGTGTAGGTTTGGTACATCAAAACGTGGTTTTCTGCTGAGTCCTCCAACTCCGATATGAAACAAGGAAGGAACTCGGAGTGAAAGTCAAGATATCTGGTTAGATCTGTGTTTATTGACCCTAAGGAAATAAACACAGGTGGCAGAGATGCTATCTCCAAATTCCACACGGGCTAGGCGAAAGGTCAAACACCCTATCTTAAACAGGGTAAGGCACCCTGTGCAAAACTGCTAGGAGAGGCAGTAGCTGGTGCGTGTTGCGAATGAATTATCCTCGGGGCGAGTTCTATTCTCTGGGTGTCCTTAAGGAACCGAACGTGTCTCAGTGTGAAGCTGTCGACGCCGCTGGTTCTTCCTTATGTAACGCAGGAGAGGATCTTCGACCCTACCAGGTAAGCAGTGAAGTACTAGCAGAGGTTTGAGCCTCGGTACTAATAGCTGGAGTGATGAGAGCTCAGGAGCAGCGATCGAGAATTGAAGCAAAACTGCTAATCTGGAGGCTGGGGCGCATCTTTTTATATACTCCTCTGCCATCCCTTCCTTCACTGGCATAGGGTGTCTGGAGAGGGGGTTAGCAGGTGCAAGCCCGGCGTCTAGATCGTTTGTGTGTGCGGCGTAGTGGCGAGTGGTGGGAATTAGGACTCTCACGTGTGGCGGCATCCCGTGACACACTACTGTATTCACCCTGCACCTCTTGCGTGGTCTTGGTGGCTCATTCGGCGAAATGGTAAATTATTATTTGGACATCTACCAGCCCGGTAGATACAACAATCCTGCAGCCGGCGGCGGTATCTCGACTCTGTAGACAAACTGCCAGGGATGCAGTTGCACTGATGAATAGCAGTCGTTTATTAATATTGTAAAAGATGTCATGCATCAATTGTATTCAAGGATACTTTTTGTCTTCAAATCACTACATTTTCCAAAGCAGAATGTTATTATTTTTAGGCAATTTAAAACAAATTTACCTCAACCGAGACTCATCATAATTTTTTATACTATTTAATTAATATACCTAGTTGCAATCATTTTGTGAGTTGTATACAAAAATACTGTGAGGAACCTAGGAATCATTTGGCCTAACATGCATTTATTTAAATTGCCTTTGCTTAAAAAAGTTCTTATTTTAAAAACACATCTAGGTAACCATGGATTAATGCCTAGGGTCTCACCCTGTCAGTGGCGGTTGGGATGTAGATGTACCAGTTGTAGGTGAGTTTTAAATTTCGTACTTGGGGTTGCTGTTCACCACAGTTGCTACGGTAACAGGGGATCAATGTGCTTTACAATTCAGTTCACAGAAAGATTCCCTGATTTTCTTAAAACTCCGCAGAATTTTGCCTAACTTTCCCTGTATTTAAAAATGCACTGATTTTTAAAGGTTTTTCAGGTCAGCTGACACTGAATTATGTGGGAAATTCACTGCTATCCTGATGACAACTGCAAACAATATAACATCACTTAGAGAATTATGGTTGGAATATAGCAGGCTCTGTGTTAACTATGTTGAGGCCAGTCAGTCAAGAGTATTTGTTCCCCGGTGTGGGGGAGGGGGGCACACACACCCTGACGTTCAAGCTGATAAGTTGAAGACGGCCATAGTCCCAGAAACAGACACTAGCAGCCATCCAGTGACTATACACTTGTTAGTCACACTAACTCTTACTGTGATTCATTTAATACAGGGAACATACTTGAGTGGTTATTAATATGGAACGTAAAACAATTAGAAAGATAAGCAGTGGGCTGAGGCGCAATATAGATAAATTTATCTCATTATGAACGGGTTTTGTTTCCACAAATAGGCAATATACAAATCGGCACTCCAGAATCGCAAGCAGAGTCTTTTCAAAATTCATTTATTTGGGAGACAGTTTTGAACATACCACTTTACTTCATGCAATGTTGCTGCACTGTAAGAGAACAACCCACTGCTATCAAGTGTACACGTGGCAAGATGTACGTACTTGTCGGGCAGGGGGAAGTAGACATTCTTATGGAAGCGGCGTAGGAAGGCAGAATCCATGTCCCATGGTCGGTTTGTGGCACCCATCACGAACGTCTTGCTGGCATGCAGACTGCCACAATCAGCGCAGTTAGCAGCTGTGACTTGATCCTGTATTGCAGCAAATATGCAACTGGCAACTTTCCATTACCTACTTGGCCCTACAGCAGCTCTCAACAGTCCATCCCATTTTCATTTATCATAGTAGCTGTAATTAACGATTTTAATTTCTCGCCATGTAAATTAGCCGTAGAGCAAATGTTAAAAGAACGTTCAGCAAGAGTGGATAAACAGACATTTCTACGGAACTTTTCCTGTAGTCCACTTATGTAATAATGAAACTATGTAGAATACATAGTTGCTAAATATAGATAAAACTCAACAGAAACAAAATCATATCTTATAACTACACCACTGAGTTACTGAAAAAACATGAGTAATGGTCACATCCCCTAATACTGTTTACAGTACCACACCAACTCTGATGTAGGATCTGGACGCCATCACAAACCTGCAAGCAAAATATTATGGTTAGAAAATTATCTAAGGTTGTATCTGCACAATGTCAGCAATGCTGGCTGGTATAGTTTCATGTCAAGTCCTGTTCAATATAACTTAAAAGCTTTTGTGTATGGCTGCGTGACGTCACTGTGAGCTTGAAGTGTTTTGTGAGACAGGCTTAGACTACAGGGAGTATGGTGTTGCATGGCATGGCTAACTCGGCTTACTTGGCGCTGGTACGGTGCTGTGCATGCCTGGATGTGCTTCACAGCACAGTCCAGCCTGTCCAGTAGTTACTTCACAGTGCGACAGTTGTCTTGCTCGAGAGACTCGGCTGAACTACTGTCATACCAATAGACCATATGAGGATAATGCACTGTGTTTAGCCTTTTGTCCTATGTCCTTCTCTGCTGCCACATCAATCAATTGTGTTTGCTGTAAGAATATTGATACCATGCACAGAATATTATGGTCTCCCTAAGTCAGCTAATCTACCATCCTCTTCTTCTCCCACTAGCTGGTCTCAGTAACCAACCATGACTGAGCACTGTGAGTCATATAATTTTTTCTCAATTGCACACTTAACATCTTTCGAGAAATCTCAGTAGTGTGTATGTGGAGCTACAGGTGCAATGTATTTTAAATGGGGAAGTGAGTATCATGAGACTCGCTTCTTTAGCTCAACTAGGAATTCCTGTGCTACCGGAAGGAGCTCAATATTTACTCCCACTAACCCTTCAAGCGTATATGTATGTTTCTGGAAATCCAACTGCCATATTACTTTTATAGACATAGGGTATGCCAAATGAAAAACTCTGTATTTACTATCCAATAAAAAAATTTCATTCAGCAAAACACCTACACTTAAAACATCACATTGTAGACAGATTGTGTTTGTTTATATAATTTATAAAAAAATATAATTTTTTTATAAATGTAATTGCTAACATGACATTTTTTTACTAATGACAAAACCATATGCGGAAATGGTGGCGCCAGAAATTATAACAACTTTTTTTTTTTATGTTTTTATTGTTTGATTATTAAATCTAAATAGTGTATTTACTAAGTAGTAAAATTTTTACAAAATTTTTTATTCATAGCATTATATAATTATTTATTTTGGTGCAACCCCACAGAACTTTTTTTCTTCTTTCTCTCAGCTGCTACATTCATATTAGTTACCATCAAATATGTGTATTTTACTTTTAAAAAAAATAGATTTTATCAAGTTAAAAAAATGCCCATTCTAAATCCATGACAATAACCCGTGTTGTTTATTTATAAGTAATGATGGCCTGAATAGCCCCAAAACTGAGTGAAGACCACATCCCTGCCTTGAGTCATGCTGTCCGCATAGTATGGTTCCCGATACCCACCTGTAAAGACATAGATGCTCAACTTTCAAAAAATCCCGAAAGGACAGCACAAGCTAATTAAAAAAAAATACATTATAGTCTGAATTGAAAACTGTTATGTCAAGTTTCAAATTGTTTTCTTATATATTTATTTAAAATAATTTCCAGTGTATTTACTCCATAGGCAGCAAAATCTCTACAAATATTGCCAATAAAAATAATTCCGATAATTTTTTTAAATCTAAAGGGATGATATAACGTCATATAGAAATGCTTTGGGATAGGCAATCAGTATGTACATTAATAAAATGCAAGAATGCCAAAGTTTAGTTCTCCGCCCCATACATTCATACTGGCATTCTATACATTTTTTTAGGAAGATGCAAGTGCGGTGAAGCTTTTCTCCATACAAGAATAGGTTAAAAATATATGTATATATTTTCGAGAGTGTTATGTATGAAGGGAAAAAATTTACAATTTATTTTGAGGATCCTATTACGTAACCAAGTGTGAAAAATTCATGTAACTAATGCCTTTGTCAAAATTATTATTTCAACTGTGAGTGCCTATCTCTCTCGCTCTTGCTCTCGCTCTCGCTCTCTCTCTCGCTCTCTCTCTCTCTCTCTCTCTCTCTCTGGGCACATGAAACAGTAGGGAGCTGGCATCCATAGCACCAGCTCCTCAAGGAGCTATGCGATCTGCCCATCATAAGACCATGCAAAGGTACATGCATGTGCAGTCTGTCATACCGAATCTATGTAGAAGGTTCTTGACTTACTTGAATAGTGCCAGAGTTCCTGTCCCTCTGGATGTTCATTCCTAGGTAGTGTTTCACCTCACCCAAGTCCATTATTCTGAAAGTGGTCATCAATTCTGATTTTAGGTCATATTTTCCAGATTTATTTGAGCATAGTTTAAGGAAATCATCAACATATAAAGCTAAAATCAAGTAATTCTTGTAGCCACCCTGTAATATATGTATGGTCCATGCTGACTTTGTTCAAACCCCAAACCAAGCAGTACTTCATGAGTTTTCTTGTTCCATCCTCTAGCTGCTTGTTTCAATCCGTGCACAGCTTTCTTCAACAGGCAAACTTTGTATTCATTTCCCTTGGATACAAAACATTCTGGCTGAGAAATATACACCATTTCCTCCAGTTCACCATTTAGAAAAGTTGTAGATGCATCGAGGTCATCATCTACGTCAATTTGTGCTGCTACCACTAGTAACATCCTGGTGGTGGCATATCTGACTACTGGGGCAAAAGTTTCCTCAAAAACAGTTCCATATTGCTGATCTATAACCTTTTGCTACCAGGTGTGCCTTGAACCTATTGTAGTTCCATCAGGTTCCTTTTCACTTTAAGTACCGACTTGCATCCCATTACATTTTGGTTTCCTGGTTTGTCCACTAATTCACAGGCATTGTTATCTAGTAGAGATACGAATTCATCGTTCATGGCAGCTTCCCACTCTATCCTGAAGTCCCCACCTAGAGCTTCTCTTACAGTTCTAGGATCATTTACATTTTCCTCCACACCTGCTATTGCATAGTACATAACGTGATCTGGGAAATATTTTTTCTGTCATCCCGGACAGGATATCTAGTATCAACTACTTGTGTGGACTCATTTTGTAAGTTGGGTAATTTCTCTTGATTCTTCTGTGACCTATCTATTTCCTCATGGATATTACAACCTAAGAAATCACTGTCTGTATCGGATAAGTCCCCACTTCATTCTCGCGTTCATCAACTATATCATTTCTTACACAAGGTTTGTCTTTTTCAGTTGTACGTAGAGGGAGTAATTCAGATGTGCTGGCTTCATCCTGATAATCGATGGTCTCAATTTTTCTTTTGTAGTAGCTGTAATCCTCCAAAAAGTAAACATCTCTTGATTTTATCAGCTGCGATGTCTTCCCAGGGTCAAGTAGACTATATCCTTTCGAAGATTCACAATATCCAATGAAAATTAGTTCTTTGCTTTTGGCATCTCATTTTGATTGTTTCTCCTTGGGCACATGCATATATACTCTGCACCCAAACACACGGAGGTTGCTGAGGTCTACTTTCTTCCCTGTCCACATCTCTTCTGGTGTGGAGTTGACAACTGAACCATGGGGTGAGCAGTTCTTGAGGTAGACTGCTGTGTTTTAATCTTCAGCCCAAAGTTCCTTAGGGCACTCGGCATTTCGCATCATGCTTCAAGCTTTCTTGCAGATGGATCTGTTTGTATGCTCTGCCACCCCATTAGGCTATTGGGCATATGGGACTGCAGTCTGATGTCTGTTTCCATTTTCTTTCAAAAAAACTAGTCAAATTATTATCTACATATTCCCTTCCATTATCAGTCCTTATTGCTTTGATTTGGACTCTAGTTTATCATTCCACTTGCACCTTCAATTCCACAAAAAAAATCTTTCACACCTGACTTGTTTTTCAAAGAATTGCACAAATATTTTTCTTGCAAAGTCATCTACAAAAATTAGCATATACCTAGCTCCACTGTAAAACTGCTCACTCATGGGTCTGCATAAGTCACTGTGAACTAGTTCAAGTTTTTAAGAGCTACTGCTGTTTAGGTTACCATGGAACATTTTCCTGCATTTTTTTCCTAAGATACAGGATACACATGGTTCATCTCCTCCCCTGGAGAACTTGGCACCTGTTGCTAGGCCATTTTTGAGTTCGCACATCCCTTCCCTATTAAGATGACCTCGTTTACTAAACCATATTTTGCGAGAGTTAAACACTGCTTCCACTTATTATTGCATTTAAATTCACATTTGGGAAATTCAAGGCCCTTGGCTACTAGGATTAATTCATCTAGTCTGTTTCTGTGTTATACTTCACAGCCTTTGAGAGAAAAACTATCACCATGCCCTTCTCTACCATCTTTGATACTGATAAATTTGTGGACAGTTCTGGAAACAAACATAGCATCGTGGATTATTCTCTGGGTGTTATTTATATTAATGCGTATATCAGCAGTACCAATAACACGAACCCTTTGGATGTTTCAACATAAATTTCTATGTTATCATTATCTTGTTCAATTTTACATGTCTCAGTTTAATATGACCATAACATTGAATCTTGCTTTTGGTACCTCTAAACGTAAACCTTTTTTTTCTTCTTGGATAAAAACACTACTTCCCTATTTCCTCTACAGCTGCAGCTTTTTCTAAGATCATATTGTAGAGTCTTCATACGAACCAGCTCTGATGTAACTTCAATATCGGAATTTTCCAAGGCCATTCTCAATGGTCTGAATTCCTCTAGAAGCTCCTTCAGCATTACGACCACAATTAATTCATTGTCTAGTCCCTTACCTGTGTCTTGCAGTTTTTGAGTGGTGCCCATGATAGCAGTTATGTAATCCTGCATTCTAATATGTTTTAAGAATCTTTGATCCAGCAAATGATCTATCACACCAATGTACTGTTCCAAACCTCAGTCTTCAAACACTTTTGAAAGGTCATTCCACGTGTCCTTAGCTTTCTCGGCATTTCTCACATATGGATATAGGTGTGGTTCCATGTGTAAGCAGATCAAGGACAGAGCCTCCATCTCTTTATATGGCTCAGGCTTCTTTACCACTCCATATGCCTCCCCAGTAGCATATGTCCACAGTTTTTTCAAGCACTAACAATATTTTCATGGCAAATTTACAGTAATTATAATTGTCCATGCCATTCAGTTTGTTTACAATCGGCATACCACCAAAATCACGTTTTTAAACTGTTCCGATGCATGATGAATAAAATAAAACATGTGTACCTACCAAATTGCACAAGGTGTTACCGCATGTATAACATTAGTACAAACAACCATTGCATATAATTGCAACATGTATATACTAACAATTAATTATACGCACGCTTAACAGTACTAACTACCATTACACACAGCCACGACTAATATGTTTTCGCACCATCACAATTTTTTTAAATATGTCCCGAAAATCATTGTCTTAGCTGACCGTGCACTCTTGCAAACGTTCTGGACTCATAACCTGCTGCGATTTCACTGACAAAGTCGGACACTTTCTTGTTGGGAGGCATAACTCGCACACAGTTGACCTACATATATGTGACAACAGCAACACAGTTTAGCCAACTGCGGTTTGACTACAACTTAAAAATACATTGCTGAAAATATCTAATCAATTCAACATAAATTTGTATGCTCAGAGTAGACATTACAACTATCAACTGTATGTACATAGATCATCTTTTGTACGCCATTTTGTAATACAGCATCATGCAAATAAAATAAAGTTTTTATGTTACATCTTGGGAAAGAATTGAGCAATTCCTATCAAATTGGGCAAACAAGTAGTACTGAGGTAGATGACGTCAAGTGGTATATTTAAAGCATGTCCAACAGATTTTCAAAATTCTCAAAATTTAAAATTACGCATTGATATTTTTGCACTCTACTTAACTACTTTATTCAAAACACTTCTCTACAATCACGCCATCATGGTTACTGGAAGTCAGAATACAACATCTACAACACAGGAAAAACACAACACTCGTGTAACACTCTGCAAAAAGAACTTTCCCTCTCTGTTGCCAACAATATGGCATTCAAATACAAATTTACCTCTCAAAACCACCCCATAAATTCGTACCTCTCCCAGGAGGGTAAAGGGTAATTGCTTAGTCTAGGATTCACTTAACCTACAAAATTTTCTGCTCACAAGCCCAAACTCTTTTGTACAAAATGCATGTTTAACTCTACATAATGGTTTTGTTAGTAGATCTCCTAACATCTTTTCAGAATGCAAGTATTTTATATTTATTGTCCCAGAGTCAACACGATGCCTGAGAAAATGGTAACTGATATATATACACTTTGATCTGGCATTAGTGATATCATTCTTTGCTAACTGTACAGAGCCCTTATTGTCACATAACACATCAAACCACCCTACTGTACTACCAGGTTCAATCTCTGATATTAGTTGCTTCAAACACAATAATTCCTGCACAGTAAATGACATGGTCATATACTTAGCCTCGTATGTTGATAGGGCAACTGTGCCATGGAAGTAAACCCCCACTCAACTTGAAACATGACCCAGTGACAGAATGCCTTTGATTCGCTTTATTTCCCCAGTCCACGTCACAGTATGGTTCCAACCATCTGTTGCCATCCCTGGAAAATTCTAGTTTATATCTCTGAATCCCGTTTACATACCTAAAAATTCTTTTCACACTCACCCTATGTACCTTCCTGTAGGAACAATTGTACATGCTCAGTAGATTCACTGTGTGACAGATGTCTGGCCTGGAGACATGCGACAGGTAGAGCAGACTGCCTATCGTCTCTCAGTATGGGATGTTGACCTCTTCAGAGCAGTCTGCTTCCAGGTCGATTCCAGGGTCCAAGGGCATCGTCATCGGCTTGGCATGACCCATGACAAACCATTATAGTATTCTCTCTTAGTAGGATTCTTGGGAGATCCATACCTTCCCCTTCTGATGATCTCATGTGATGTTCATCCCCAAACACTGTGTTGCGGGCCCTAAGTCCTTCATTTCAAAGTTCTCTCTCAGAAATTTCTATGTGCTTTGCATGGCACTTTTGTCGTTGGAGAAAAACAACAGATCATTGACATATACAGCTATCGCTGTAAACTTGGTACCGTCACGAAGGTAATACACACATGGGTCCGCGTTTGAACGTGTAAAACAATTTTCGCACACCACCTCATCATTTTTCCTGTTCCAATTTCGGCCGACCTGTTTCAGTCCTTATACTGCCTTTTTTAATTTCCACACCTTACCAGGCTTTGCAAACTCTTCAGGGGGGGATCGTGTATGTTTCTTCCTGTAAGTCCCCATACAGGTATGCAGTCGTCACATCCATGTGGTCCACATCAAGGTCTTCTCTCGCTGCCAGCGATAAGAGGTATCTAATTGACGAGTATTTGATGACAGGTGAATATGTTTCTATGTAATCTACCCATTGAACTTGGTTGCAGCCCTTCATAACAAAACTGACCTTGAAAACTTCCGACTTGTTATCCCTGCCAGGTTTGATCACTAGCACCCATTTTGTTTTTAAGGGTTTTGTGCCCTTAAGTACATCAACTTTTTCAAGCATGTAATTTTTCACAAGCGACAAAAAACTCTTTTGTCATGGCACTCTTTCATTTGTCGGAGTGTTCACTTTGCAGTGCGTCATTTTCATCAACATATCCGTCTGGTGGACAGGAGCGTTTAGCATAGCACATTAGCCATTTCTTTGGTTTAGGTGGTCTTGTGGATCTTCGTGCCACTCCATCTCCTTGATTCTGCACCTCCTGTTGCTGTGCTGTTATTATCAGTTATGAATGCAGTTTAGTAACATTCTATCGTAATAGAACTAAAATTTTCACTTTGCATACTGACAAATATTTTTATTTGGCTTGGGTCTGAGATGCTTTATTCTAGTTGTCCAGTGAACTTGCATGAACTTTGAAATCACTTCTTCACCGCGTACAACATTTAAATAACACTTAAAAACTGGCGTTTCACATTAATTTTTGCATTTTGGAGAATACACAACCCAAGGTAAACCTTTACAGCATGACTGCAGAAACAATCGCTTGTGCGCCTTAAGATGGAATAACAATAGCCCGACGAACATGACATGATAGCCCAATACGTCAGAGATCAACGTAATTTCATATTATATTTTATTCTGTGTTGACAATAACCCGACAAAATCTGCCCGACAAGTAGTTGGCTGTTAGAAAATGATATAACAACAAGTTGTCTTTATGATATCCAATATTTATGTTATAAAACTCATGATAATATGAATGATTTTTTGCTTTTGAAAATATTTGAATTCATACAAGAATGTTATTGTGCCACCAATTTAAATTATTATTTACTGCAGTTGGGAAAAATACATAACATTTTTTCTAATGTTGAATTTAAAATCATTGCACTATCCAACGAGACCGACAAGACAGAAAGTATAAATATAATATTCTTTTGTTGGACCATTGGCACTGTGACTTTATCAGACTGAGATGACAGTGACTTTGCTTCTCGTTGGCTGCTACTCACATTTTGTCGTGTACGTTTCCTCAGGGTATTGTGACTCTAGCATTAGCTTTTGCATAGCTTGTTGTCATCTTATATGAAATAAACAATAAAAACTGGAGTCTATCGAGATCGTTACAGAAACATCACATCTTCAAGGTATATTTCCTTAAAAATATGAAATACTATTACTAAAAACACTTTATAATAACTACGCAACGCCACCAACGAATGTCTGATCACGATTAAACACAAATGTGCTTGCCCAATATGGCAGACAACAAAAAAACACCAGATGTCGATAACAGTACAGCAACCCTTTCTAATATTGTTTCGACCCTGGAAAATGACCTTAATTTTTTTTTAAGATTTTTTTTTCCCTCTTTATCTCTAGGTAATCCATACTTTTTTTTGTTAAGATTTAGAGTTAAAGTTGTTTCTCCTCCCTCCCCTTGTTAACTACATATTTCGCTGTTGAAAACAGCCCATGATTTTTGTTTTGGGAGTAACCCTCATATTTAACCTTTTATTTTGTAATGTTCTTGATGTCCTTTTTTTGTTAGGATGCCAACTTAAACTTAAGGCTAGCAAGCATAGACAGGCCCGTTAATCAGTGGAGTTTTAAACTATAGGCCTCTTGTTGCTGTATTTGAACATAATAGAATTTTTATAAATGTGAAATCGGCGGATCGTGCCGCCGAACACTAGGTAACACTATATATATATATATATATATATATATATATATATATATATATATATATATATATATATATATATATATATATAGTGTTACATACAGTTCACTATAATTCACTTGTTGGAGGATTTATTTTACACAGCTGACAGAATTTTGCTAGGTTAGTTTATTTATGACAGCATGTATACAGGTAAGATAGTTCGTTTGGTTTTTTTTGTTTCATTCTTTATGAATTTCTTTTGACACAACTGCACTTGGCTATGTTTCTTTTTTTTTTATTTACTTTTCTGTGGTTCGATATTTTTTATTGCTTCCGGGATTTTGGTTTTGTACATTTGAAAATTATTCAGTTGAGGATAAATTTAAATTCTTCTTACCTTAACTCAGGTTCATTCACTTCTTTACCAGTTACAGCCACGCCCGTTATTTTCCATTCTCTGACGGCTTGCATCATCCGAGACGGGCTTTGTTTTCGTCGTTTAGCCCGTTCTTCCTGCACCGGCCAAGCACAGATGTTCGTGTTTGCCCTGTGGCGCTGCTAGGTTAGGCCAAATTAAGCATTATTTTTCTGCAGTGCCTTGCACGTGGGCACAGTACTTTTTGGAGTGGGTGCGTTAAACTCTAAGCTTGGATACTATTTCAGGGCACAGAGATTGGAGTGAGTTGCACAGCTAGACGAAATGCAGGTATCTGCAGGGAAGAAGGGGGGAACGTGAGCTGGAACAACCGGGTCGCGCAAACAGCCACCAAGCCCGAGTGGCGGACGCTGATTGGCCGACAAGGTGGCGTGGTCGAGATGACGTCAAAAGTAGGCAGGTGTGTGGAGAGAGGTTGAAGCCCAGCTGTCGTCGAGAGCGGACATGCCTTGGACGTCGGTCCGGAGGAGAACGGGAGATTCCAGCACCATGGGATAAGAAGTTAAGTAGAGATGTAAACTATAGGGTATTTTGCTGGGTCGGGGCATTTTTCTCTGCGTAGCAAGAAAAATGTTCCAGCCTAGAAGTTTTAAATACTTGTTTTGGTAGGATACAGAGCAGTAGAGTGGAAGAGTCCATAGGCGTAAGACCACAGAGAGGCAGAGTGGAATTATAGAAGTATGGAGGCCTGTAGGAATGTAAAAAGTTACGACCTGAGATAGCTTTCAATGCATAAGTTTTATTGTCCAGTTTTTCGTAAAATTAAAGTGGTAGTTTAAGGGATAAATAATGAAACATGAAATATGAAAGGATTTTATGGTGATAACCTAAGAGATATGCAAGTATGGGCATTTGTAGGTTGGCTATACTGAGGTGTTTAGCATGTTTTGCCCTTTTATGCAGCTAAATTTTAAACATTTTGATTTCATCCTTTTTATTTTAAAATACGACATAGTCCGGTGTAATTCCCATTCTAGCACCAACTAATGTTGTTTTTATCATTTCGTAAGATATGTAATTTCTATAATTGGTTGGCCTAAACACTATTGCACCCTATTGAATAAAGATGCTGTACTTTGTTTAAGCTGCTCGTTGTCCTGTGTCGGGAGATAGAGATCCCATGGTTTTTCATACACGCTCACTAAGTACAGAAATATTATTGAGAATTGTAACTTGGATACCTAACTTTTAAAACTATGCCTTATATTCAGTTGTTTTAACACAAATTACAGGTTAATTATTGTGAATCCTTATTAGTACGCAATTTTGATTAAGGTTTGATTGTAATGCTATATTAATTAAAATGTTATGTATCTTATTATTGTTCTTGTTTTAATGAGAAACTGTGACACTCGAAAGACTCTTTATTTAATTTGATAAAGTTGACACGTGCCGCTTCTACGTCTATTCTAATACGATCACTAATCATCGCCTAGAGCACCTCTTCCATATCTACAGGCATGAACAACACATTGCCTACCGTACAAGCAATGGGAATTTACAAGTAATTCATTCTCACCTGGAAGATACACAACTCGTCTGGCACACACCTCCTACCTCCCAGCCTTCAAACTGCCCAGACCTCGGGCAAGGCCGAACACACCTGACGAGGCACGAAGCAGAATCGCTGACAGGAGGATTCTTACGCCATCCAGGGCCGGAGGACGTTACGCCTCCCCCGCACCCTGCGCCGACAGCCAACAGGCTTCCACTATATAAGTCACGACGCTGCCGAGCTCGCGAGTTTTGCACCTTCCTAAATACTCCTATTTTTATGCCAGGGAAACTAACACTATTTTCTGCTTCCGGAGAGATGACTGGCCTCTGCGGGCGGGGGGCGCAGTTCTGTCCCCTGCCCCAAGGGCCGTGCTACTGCGGTACGACCCTGGATCCATTCCAGCAGCGGATCGTCACATTTCATATCACCCTCATTAACCTCACAAAGTCTATCTTAGCGAACTAACAATAACCCTACTTTCTCCAGCCCTAATCCAATAAAAGGAATTGCTTTTATCCTCCGCGGCTGTGGCATTGTTTTTTCAGGCCCTCTCCGCTTTGCCTGGTTTTCTATGCCCCTTACTACATCCTTCTTCTTTCGGGGTGTGTCCATGGCTACAATTGCAGCCATGGCACCAGAAAACCCTGCTCAGCTGCGATGCAAGCGCCGATTTTGTTAATTAAACCCGACCTAAGGCGTATATGGCTTGCTCTGAGACGCATCATCCCATTCTCCAACCATCTTATCTACTATCATGCATGCCGAAGGGCACACAGGACTGTGAAGGTGCTCACGCTGGCGTAGCGGGTTTTGGGGGCTCGCCAGAAGAAAAATTAAGCTCGCGAGTCAATCTTTCGCATCTATAGCGACCGCCCACAGCACTGCTAGTGCTCGGGAGCATCGGAGAAGTTTTATACCTACAAGTACGCCTTCGCGGCAACCTACTATGTACGTCGATGACTAATCAACCCGACGACATACGAACACGAATATATTTCTTTTAATTTCACTTCGTCTCCTCTAGACACCTTTATTTAGCAGTTTAACTTTAATTAATTCTTCTCGTGTAGAACCAGCCTTTCCCTTTTACTTAGAACCTGGTCACCTACACCTGGAACCATACAGTTACCTTCAGCTAACCTCGACTTGGTAGAAGGTAGCACAGGTCACGTGTATATTGAACTTTCAATAAACACACGTTGCTCTCTACTTTTCTGCTTTCATTTCTGGGGTATTATTTCTATCCACAGTAGATTACGTTGTGCACTGTCGACGGAAACCGGGAATTTTTATAAACCGAATTAAGACACATATATTAGACGGCTACCTGTTTCTTCCCATCTACACATTAGCACTGCTAGTGCTCATGGAGGAGAAACAGTGACGCCACAACTACTAACAACATCTTCACACCAGGAGGCACGACAAACTCAGGTTGCTTCGCACCATCCAAACTAGTTAGTGTGGGGTAACGATGACCTGCAGTGTTGCCGGGTATCCTAGTGTGAACGCTAAACCAGTAGAGGCTTGGCGGTCCACACGGCTCCACGTCCCTGATCAGCCCACCTACAGTGGGGATTCTTATCGAGCTCGAGTCGGCAAGTCACTATTGGGTTACACTGTTAGTTTTTCTGTCTCAGTGCACTGCGTGAACTAAAGAGCGGTTACCCTATGCCTCACGAGAAGAGGAGTGGTAAGAAACGCTGGGAACAACACCTGGCTCACCCTGCTCTCAGGCCGAGGATAGCATTACCCCATCCTACGCAGGATAGACAGGTGGAACGGGATCGTGCCGCCGAACTAAGACGACTAGCAGTCGCGCTTGCTCCGGTTCTCTGTTTATTGAGTTTCCAATGTGTGTACGTACGCATCAGCACCAAGTGTCACCCAGTGTTCAATGGACTCCTGACTGGTACTGAAGAACGACTAGGCTGGGATAGCCTCATATTTTGGTCAAGGGAAGCTCGTCTGTGGAACATCCGTATCGGCATCGACATCATTTGTCTCGCCTAAGGCCATTCCTACCTCGACTACCTAACTAGAAGTAAGGGTGTATCGGAACTAGCCAACACCGCTCGTCTCCCAGCTACCTGAGCCGCTTTTGATCTAGCAGATAAAATCTCGAGCTAACGTGTCCAGTCAGTCTGTTCGGACACGCGTCAACGTCTACCCTTCGCTACTATTTATTCTTATTGCTGTTTTACTATTAGTTCAGTTACAGTGATTTATTATTATATTTCCTGGAGAATACTCCTTCTTGTAGCTATAAGAGATTAATCAAATGAACCTGGCATTGATAATTTGAATTTGTATTCACGAATCACTCAACCCTCTAGATTCTGTTCAGATATTAAATATTGTCTTTTGAGGTTATGTCTACTTTATGTTAGCAAGACTAGTAAAGATTGTAACACTCAGACCGTTGAATTAACTTCCTTTGTTTTGTATAGTTCCTTGTAACTGGCATTGACCTATTTTACATTTATATTATTTTTTCCTCCATATTTTTAACACTTCTGAATTTTTTATGCTACTTCGTACAAACATGTTCAAATATTGTTGACCCACACACCTTTCTTTTTCTTTATGTTGTGCTTTAATTCTGAATAAATATTCAGTGTTAATTTAAACTCCTGGTATTGCCATTATTTAACTTTGGTAAATTATTCTTACGTTTGCACCATACTGAAGCACAATTTAGTAGGGACCTCTCCCCCTCTGTAATAGATTAGCACCTATCAAGTGGATTAGTTTTAAGTATAGGGTTTTATTGATTATTCACTCGGTGATAAGGACTACAACTGTAAACCCCTTGGTAATAACAGTTCACAGAGTAGTCTCCCTCGCTCTGAACACACCTCGCTACTGACTTAACTAACATGAAGTATTTCCAGTATACACCTCTTGATTTGGCTGAGAGAATAGATCTCTACCCCGCAGTGTCTTTCATTGAATTCATGAATTACTAAGGTAATTTTTGAATCTGAGCTACAACTCAATTAGTTTTGTTTTATTTTTCAGGGCTTCTGAATAGCCCAAGTTTTCCTTGAATAATCCGGTAGTGGATCGCCCCCTAAATGTTTTCATTGTTTTTAGTCTGTTTTGAGTTTTAATTAACCAGGTAAATTTTGATTCAGGTTCTTTAGTTCTGGGCATTGTTTAGTTAAGCTTCTCCCCCCCCCCCGACCAATCCGTAACAATATTAACGTCTTTATTAACAATGCCTATTATGCCTGGTTCACACGTACGCCGATCACGTAGAACAGAGCGGAAAACTAGAAAAGCCAATCATTAGTCGTCCTCTGTTTCTGTGCGACTCGCGCGGGAACCGAGGAAGGCTTTTGATTGACTGTTCTAGTTTTCCGCTCTGTTGTTCGGCATGATCAGCGTACATGTGAACCAGTCTTTGCAATTATTGTGCAACTCAAAAATACATTATTATTACCTATGATCTGATTAAATAATTGTGTTTTACGGATTAGTTTTGAAAAAGAGAAAAAAATTTCAAAAGCCTGAAATATATACGACAATGTATGATATTTGTAAAATCGTACAAACTGTGAAAATTGGGACAAAATACAAAACAATTGTAAAAGTTGGCAATTGAAATCCGATCACTATGAACAAGAAGAGATAGAGCATCACTTTGCATTCAACAGAGAGAGAGAAGTTTTCTGGCACCACCGAAGCTAAGAAAAGACATAAAAGAGTGTCTGCACAGCACCTGCCAGTAGCCGACCTTCCAACCTAGCTGATTCTTGGAGCCACAAGGTTAAGTTTTTTAGTGACGAATCGCCGCGCAGAGAGCTAGATACGTACAGAGTAGTGCATGCTATAGAAGCAAAACCAGGAGAGAAAAAATTGCTGTTGAGAGGACAGTCCTACAATCTCTCAAAGGAATATTTCTTTCTTGACCCAAGCTATCCCTCTGAGATGAACTCTAACCGAGAGGAAGACCAATTGCTCTTGCGAGGACATTCTCACATCCTTTCAAGGGGAATATGTTTTCCAACTCCCCTCAAGGATGAACTTTCGTCGCAACAGAGAGGCATTGATGCATGAAGCATTTCAACAATAGTAATTAGACGACTTCAGCTCATAAGCATGCATTACGACTAATATCCACGTAGTTTGCATTACCGTTTGCCATGGGACGTAAGATATTGTACTTTATACTATTGCAAGAATGGATTTTCCAGCCAGCAAATTGTTTTATTCAGCGGTCAACTAAAGCTATGCCCCTCAAGACATTGAGTACTACTAACCACCGCTATATGACACCACTAGTACATTTTGTCGTTTGTCTTTCATTCTCCCAGCCAGCCGGTCATGTTACGACACAAAAACTATGCTATCGCCGCCACCCCACACCCACGAATTTGCCAGCCAATGATCTCCGAGACAGTTGCCTGGCGGAGTATAAATACAGAGTCAGAATTCGACTCAGGACCGGTCTTACATCTTCTACCACATACGTTACCGGAACAGACCAGCATGCACATCACAGACCACATGCTAGCCGCCAGGGATCACACCAGCTTCATTCCTAGCTCTACCTTCCTTCTTCACTGCCAGAATGAACGCCTAATCCTTGGCCTCGCCGAGATTAATCCTTTCATGCCCTGCTTAGTACTCCAAACATTGTACCGAATAACATAATACTAATACGTCATATAAACACTATAAACTGCAGCCCCTTCTGAGCAACAATGGTTTAGGCAATTAGTCAAGTTTAAGTTATCACAGCGCTCGTCTAGCCCACCCTTGTAGCTTAGGATCACATCTCTTCTACCTGGCTTGCGTAGGCATAGATTCTCTTAAGCTCTTGTGAAACGTAGGAGGTAGTGCATCACCACACGTTTACTTCCATTCACACTGAATAAACATTGTGTTTGAACATATCCCTGAGTACCACGTTCCTGTAGACACTGCACCCATCATAGTTGACCTCACTCCCTACAGAGAAACGTAGGTGACCCGAGAATATACTCAATTGAGACAAGACACTAATTGATAACCCACAAACAAAAGCAACGGCCAGTCTTTCTGCATACTCCGGTAGGCAGAACAATAGGGCCCACTCACAGGTACTCTGCTTTCAGACCAGCTTGTCAGTTCGGTGCTCGCCCTTTCCACCGCATTTTCAGTGCCGGAGGGGAGGTTCCCTGGATTGGGAAGACTTGGCTGAAACATACACACATGTCTAGGGACCATGTAGACGAGGCCTGATTTTCAGTGTTCACCACGTTTAGGCGCCGAGCACTGAAATAAGGTGACCGCTTAGTCGACAGACACTCATGTGGCTCGACATGCTGTAGAGTCACACATTCCCTGCATTTTTCCTCACGGACGCGAGTGTGTGTTGTGCACTCCAGATGCCTTATTCCAGACGTAGTGGATTAGAAAAAAGGTAAAACAGGTGCTAATTGCCTCCGAGCGTTTACAAGAGCTGACCCCTGCCCTCGTCGTCGCCATTGGCCAGCTTGCACCCAAGGAACAGGTTCAAGCTCTGGCCATCTTCTTGTCACAATCGTTCAAGAGATATCGAAGAATCTGTTCGAGGACCCAACCCACTTGAGCAAGGAGGTACACCCGTGGCTTGCCGCGTACCTCAGCCAGCCAGATCAACCACCGACAGTTCCAACTGCCTATCTCACACCAGTTGCTCTGTCCCCACTGACAAGAAACACACACACATCCAGCCAACTCCAGTACTTGGAGCACCAACACGCACAATTTTCCTGTCACAGGCCGGACCTAGCACAAGTAACACACATCGCCCATGTATACCAGACAGAGCACAAAGCCTGAAGCGAAATATTATGTACCAGAACCCGACTTTGTGCCCTGCCGCTAAGCTACCAGGCTAGTCCTCTACACTGGACACACCCAGTACCACGTAGGGACTAATTTAACCCGAGAACCCAGCCAGAATAGGGTGCGCCTGAATTAGCACCCTACAAAAACTGTCTTACTTGACGTAATGTTCTCCCAGTCGACAGGGCGTCACGCGTCACCCTCAACACCTAAGGTGGTGATTCATTCACAATTTATACGTATGTCCACCTACAGTCATTCAGATTTTCAAAGAAAACTTTGAATGGCATGGGCTAACAATACGACAGATGTGTATCACTGCTTAGAGAGTACTGGGAAAACTTTAACAAGTTTATTATTATGTTCATAATTTGAGATACATGATGTTGCAGAGCGTAAGAGAAATACATAATATGGGAAAAAAGTTGAAATATTGTAATTTATACAAGATGGCAACAGTACAGTTTAGAATTAAGTACCATTATTTTGTGAGAAAAAACTTACTTTCGATTATCTGCGATAATGGAGGGGATGATTGCCGCTGATAACCCAAAATCGCGGATAGTCTGCATAGTAAGAGAAAAATACAGTTATTCCAACACTAAGTTTCGTATGGTCGTAGCTGAATACTGGGTGTTTCAGTGTGAAACCTAGCCTATCCTTGACATACTATTGTATTTACCCACATATTTTACAGCCTCGCATAATTTCTGTACCCTATTATTTATTAACAAACCAAGAAATTTAAAAAATGCGTAGTTTATGCACCCCTGATTTCTAACTTACAAAACCGGAATATAAAGTGTGTAAAATATGCGGGTAATCACGGTAGTTCTCTCACAAAGATTACAAAAATGCCCAACCACAGTTAATACAAAGAACGCAGTGCGATGCTTGTGGTGTTTATCGCCGAGTGATACTGGAATCTGAAGTTGCATAAGAGGGAAGGCAGGTTGATATCACTTGGTTGATAGGTAACAGGCCACCCCCTCCTGGATAGGGGAAACAAAGACGTGCAAAGTGAACTGCACGACGCCCGTGTCACATACACACACACCTCCCACACTGTCCAGTGTGCGGCATACAGTCGGCTCTTTCAGCGCGTGGAAAACAATGTTTAATGAAGGAAACAAGTTTCGCCTTCCATTCCCAGTTATTCAAAAAAATATTGGTCTTGTTTCACACACACTAAGCCCGACACTGACGTTCCCGCGGCACGTTTCTGGTTAAACCATTCCAGCATAGCCTTATCTAGTTCCGCGTACGTCGATAGTTGCGTCTTTTTCCTATTCGTCAATCCACTTGTCAAGTCCGCACTGCTCGCAAACTCGATAAGTTTGGATTTATGGTTTAGTATATCCCGAATTGTTGTTTCTCCCTCGCTATACATAAATGAAAGCTGTTTTATTACACTTCCTCCTTCAAGTTTATTAATAATTTCCAGCTTCTGCTGTTAATATAAAACCACATGTTTACGTTTTGCAGATATTTTTCGGCTGAAAATGAGCGAAAACAAAACCGAACGTAACTACTGACTGGCGAGATAAAACTGACACTGACCATGGGAATGCGATACGCGGGAGGAATGCGGTGGTCGCGCCGGGACCGGGTATACCTGGCAGGCGGCAGCGAGGCTAGCGAGTTGTGCGGTGTTGTCAGCTCGCTGTCTTGTGACGTAACAAAGCCCGTCGCGCCATTGGAAACACATTTTGACGTGCATTGGCATCGATAAACAAACATATTTCATGCCACAGTTATTTTCAGAGAGTATCTCGTATGAATTGCATTAGTTATGATGGGCGTTTTATTAAATAACTTCATTCTGGCAGTGCTTGAGTTAATTTCCAAAATCAATTTTTTTTTCTGAATATGCGGCAGTTAAGCCGTAAAGCAGATAATCCGCTCGCGGATAATCGAGAGTCAATTGTACATAGAAATGTACAAAATGAAGATACCACACATTAATATATACAGCAAGTAAATGTGCATAGTATGAATACACCATTCATTATTAATGGTATTCACAGTACTTACGTGCATATGTGTATGCACGTATGTACGTAAACACAACCAGATCCTCAGTGGTACCCACCAATTTACAGGACAGCCAGAGTTCATCTCCAAGACCATATTTCACCATCATGGTTTCTCATTATTAAACAACTGAGGTACACTACATGTTGTGATCCCAAACAAAGTGTTCCTGAGCCAGGGCACGAGATGAAAGGCTGCCTTCCTCACTGGCCTGAAGAGTAGCTCAGATGAAATGAGGTATGGATTGGAAACATAAAGAGTAATGGGGAGCAACTTGAGAAAACCCTCACATTACAACTGTGTCCAGCAGACTACCCCACACAACCACGGCCTGAGCACAAACTGAAGACTGCAGAGGAGGAAGGCTAATGCCTGGCCTTTGTGCCAAGTATAACCCGGCAGGAACAAGGGTACACTGGCTCCACTTTCTGGGACCACTATCACAGGTGGCTCGCACAACTACAACACAGTTACTGTTCCATATAGACGTAATATTTTAATATAATTCCCTCAAGTTTAATACTAAGTAATATAATTCCCTGTTTCACATTAAAATAATTATATACAGCCTATCAGCAACACAGCCAATATTCAATCATTTTTATATACGTTACATGGCCAGAAGTCACCATTAGCCCTTCCCTCCCAGTGACCTTGCACATTACGACATTACTTAAGCAAATGAAAAAATTCTTTCAATACAATATATGTATCTGTTGTCATAATGACTCAATGTAAAGAGCTGTGTGTGTGTTCGGAAAGAGTGGGTTTACATGAGTGCACATATCCAGACAGAATTTTCAGATGTCCAAAATGTCGCTATCAAGTGTAAAAGTCAAGAAGACTGTTATGTCTGGCCTCAAGCATAACTCTGCTAGGCCAAATAAACTAATAAGGACCAGGAAAAACTGAAGTGAGTTGCACGAAACAGTCATTGCACAGCTACTTTGATAATTTCAGAGGACTTCAATCACAGCTCATGTAGTTATTATTGTCATATCACTCACATGCATGGATGCCAAGTCATTCGAAGTGGTGAAAACACTACGAATACTATCACTAAACTGTAGAGAAGTGGAAGACCATCTTGTGGAGTAATTAGTCATTGTACATGATCTGACACTCAAATTGGCATGAATGACTTTTATCGGCAGTGAAGTTTAGTCGCTCTTTCTTTTGGGCTATGTTGAGACATAAGTTTTAATAGCTAGATCAACCAAATTTCATTAACCAAGATATTTCCAAAAAATAAAATTCTTCCCACACTGTAGCAGAAGTTACTGCAATGCTCTTTCCTGTAGTAGTACAATAGTCTCCAGTCGGTAAAGTCACGTAAATTTTATCATGGCAACAATCAGATGGGATGGTTAATTGGCCCACTCAAAGCATCGACTTAACCAAAAAAAAACATATTTGGGATGAGCTAGAATGTTTGTCAACCAGACTCAAGCAACCAACAGACGAACTTCAACTGTTAATTTTTAGTGCCAAAATTTTTAAAAATATATATTTATAAATAAAAGTAACTCGTGAAGTAATTGTCTGAGTTACACAAGCTTGAATAATGAGTAGAAGAATGTAAAAGTAACCTGTACTAACAACATGCATACATGCTTGTGAAAAATGGAGGGAGAGGGGGGCTAGGCAAGTGTGAAAATGAGCAGACATGTACTAGTGCTGCAGAGGGGCTGACCTCCCTGCAGTCTCCTTCTCTTGACGACCATGCTCTGTTGTTGAAGTGGCACGCAGCTTGGCCTTGTTGTTGGCTGCACTGCCATAATGTTGATGCTGTCCTGCAGCCAGCTTGCTGTGTGCACCACCGCTTCCTGCATGCAGCAACATGCTGCTCTACACACTCTACTCTACCATCTTTTCACACCAACACAACACTATGGCATGCTAAACATCTTAACTGCAGTACATCAGAGGAAACAAACATTACATTTTTTTCAGTTTTCAAACTACTACATCAACAAGGGCATTTTGAGTTACAAAACTGTGTTAACATATAATAGAACATCGTTCAAACCATTTAAAACACATGATTTGTGTAAGTATGGAATGGTGTTAGCTTATTTCATCTGTTTTCTAAAGTGCGACACCCATTTATCTACGATTTGTCCAGTACAAGTAAATAAAATGTTGCAAGAGTCTTCAACTGTCAAATAATAAATACAATCTACTCTCAATCTATTTTTACTCAGGTGACTGCCAGAAAATGTCCGTAAGTGCGAGATTTCAGTACATTAGTGTTCTGACATGTACACTTCCCGTCAGAATAAATGAGCAACGGAAAAAGTTAAAGTCCCCTTCGGCTCTTGACAAGATGTATCGCCTTGACTCTTAGGAAACCAGCAGCACATAACTATCCGGCCAATCGTTCATTGTTTTAACTGAGCTAAGAATCTCTTTAGTTTCTATTGGAGCATCAGTCTGACATCAGTTTCTTCAAGTGAATATAACGCATTTAATTGGATGAAGCAACTCGTCTTGCGATTTATTAAGTTAATGGAAAACAGAATATCTCACGTAAACTCCTCACTTGAAGTCCGTGTCTCACGCGCAAACAAGTAACACTTAGGGGAATATACGATCAATTATAAAGGCGAGCTGAGCGACAGTGTTGTGCAACATAACTTGTCCCGAAACATTTTAGCGGAATTACCTCACATGAGCGCCACACTAAACGTTCACGAGTCATGCAAGCAGCCAGCGGACAGAAAACCAGTCGTAAAGGCGTGTTAACCGACAGTGCTGTACAACATAGCTTGTCCCGAAACATTTTAGCGGAATTACCTCACATGAGCTCCACACTAAACGTTCGCGAGTTATGCAAGCAGGTAACACTTAGCGGAAAGAAAACTAAACATAAAGGCGAGCTGAGCTACAGTGTTGTGCAATATAGCTTGTCTCGAGGTATGTAAGCAACATTCGATGCTTCAAACAATGAAACAGTAAGCGTATGTGAAATTACTATAATTACAGATAGCTGTAAAAGAGAAATACATAATTCCTCTTTCAATAATTAAAATATACCCTATTCTATGTAAGACGTTAAGTAGTTATAATATTTTTATTTTATTAACGTTACACAGAAATGAATTTCCTGCTGTCGTCCGCATTTACGAAAATCGAATATCACACTTAATCGGAATATATGGTTATATTAATCAGTAAATAAGGCCACTAAACATTAATTAAACAATCGGCGCATGTTGCAGATGTAAGTATTGTACGCGCACATCAAGAATGTTTCTGTTGCAACTAGCTGCTGTCTGCATGAAAAGCCACGTCGTATCTAACCGGGCCAATTTCTACCCTGCCAAATCAAATCCTTATGTAGGTTTCGTATTATCTACTGTCGCCGGCAGACGTCTGTGCATGTCTGAACGGGCGGAGCATTTTAAAAAGGTCAACAGCAGGTGGGGGAGGGGGTGGAAGAGATGCGCACGTAGGTCTGGCCATACTATCGGCTATTGTGCTATTGGCTATTCCAAAAACATCAGTTACGGTGGGCTCAGGTAGGTATATGTAAGGCAATATAGGACGAAGGACGTTCGCAGAGGTACAGGAAATTTATAATCTGTGTTAAAATTTGCACTTAACAATTTTATTTATATAAAAATATACAACTGGAATACTACTTAGTTTTTAACACTCGGTGCAATTCCACGTGAATTAATGTATACGTACAGTTTATCAAAGTATAACAAAACAGTAATTTTAGGCCAGTGCTTTTCTTTTGAAACTATTGAAAATGTTTTATATCTTTATTTGCACAAAGTCGCAAAAATGAGCGTTTTTACTCATAGTGAACTTACCCGCACTATAAAGAATGCATAGCCTACACACAGTGTTTATAAAACAAGAAATAAAATATTAAAATTACTATCTACAGCATAATGTTCATCTACTTCACGAATTCCACCGAATTAATCTGTGTGTCAGTATTCTTGCCGTGCTAAATGGTAGTTTATGTGAAATCGTGATCTACATACGCCTAGGTGTTCAAATTAAAAAGCTCGCGAAAATCGTAGTAAACACTTCTAGTTTATATAAAATGGTGTTAAGTATCTTGTCGGTTTATGTATTTTTTCTGGAATTCCGATTCCCGTGCAAACTTAATGCCACCTGTAAATATGTTGTTCCAAATAATGACAGACGGTGTAACCAATATAAAAACATTTCTGTAGCATTTATGATACAGTTATTTGTACTAACTTAGCAGACCGTAATATACGTTTGTCTATAATTTATGCCACTAAAGGTTATTCCAAATGCAATGTTCATTAAGAGAAAATATTTTCTCGATAGTGAAGCAAAGATTGTGCAAATGCGTAATCCTATTTGAAATTCATTAAAAACTAAAACATTAACTGTTTAAAATTATATGCCTTTCATATTATTACACAAACAGATTCGAAACTAACGATATCGTTAGGCTATAGTAATAAGTAAATTAGTTTGTTGTGTTGAAGTTAAGGCCACACATATTTGCTCAAGAAGTAGTAGGTTCGATTTCTAGTTGGAACGTATTTATTTAAATATAATATAAAAGATAATAATCTTTGTATTATATTTGTGGTATAAATAAATACATGTTTGATAGTATGTTATAAGTTATTTTAGATTTTATATTTTCAAATGTGACTGAAATACAAGCTTGACTGTAATGTTAAATATGTATATATTGCAAGTCCACTTAGGTTAGTCATAGTTTCGAAACAACATTCCTATAGTCATTACGTTGAAAAATGGTAGTGTTGCCGTAATATTTATTTAGGTCAGCAAAAGTAAAACAGAAATAAAATTGTTGCGTGTGTGTTTAATGTGAAGGAATATCTGAAAATGCCTTCAAGGTTATAGTAATCGCTGTGTAGTAAATTACTTTGCATATAACATATTGTGCCAATTGTAGAAATAATGAACACAGATCTGAACAGAGTAACATAGTGTCTAATAAAATATTCAGTATAACAAACATTTTGCCTCCGAACAAAACGCGAATTCAAGACAAGTAAATAATAATAGTGATAATTACTCTCAGGTACTTTAAAATATCCTGTTAACACTTGAAAATTTCTGATTTATATCGCAAATGAACAACTTTCAGGCCACTGCTAACAATCAATGTGTACCGTGGCCTATTAATTTTAAAGATGCCAGAATGCTGCTGCAAAAGTCCCTGTTGCCAAGTCAGATGACTCACAGTGTGTGTGCGTTAGTCATTCTGTGTTGCCTGTTCACGCGATTAGATCGTTTTGGGGTGAGCTATTTTTCGCTTATTAGTATATGGGTGTATAACTAACTATATCGTCGATTGTGATATACATAGTCTATGGAGATCAGCTGTTGTCTTCGTACGCGGTGTTTGTATTCGGATAAGGTGTTATCGAGAAACTACAGCGCTCGATGATGTGAGAATGCCGATTGTGTCGAGAGTTCGTCCTGTGTACTGCTGCTTACTGATAATTGTCAAGAGCAGTTAAATCAATACGGTAACTTGATCAGACACACCACGGTCTTTAAAAGGCTAGAGCAACTACTGTACGTCCACTGTGAATGGGCATATGTTGTCTAAATTACCTCAAGATGTGTCTTTCTTCTGCCAGTTCATCACAAAAACAGAGTTGGTTGTGACAATACTAAAAACATTTTCATAATTATTTTACACAAAACCGACATACACTCTCATTGTAAAATATAGGAATTTAATCAATATAGAAAGTGAAAACCTCAAGCATAATATCCTAAACAGAGTAATTATTGTCATAGGCCGACAGAACATATGCTTTTATGTTATGTTTGGTATGTGCAGATTAGCTATATAAGTGTTGGAATTGTATTATTTATCTTATTTCACACGCTGTTATAATTTGAATATTTATTTTCACACAATTCTCATATGTAATGGTAACATTTTTAAATCACGTAATTTATGTTTTATGTAAACCACCAGTCCACTTAATGTCTATATTCTAGGATAATTTCCATGCAGTATTCTTAGTTTTGACACATTGTTATTTCAATATTGTAATATTATGTTTATATGATTTTTTTTCTCAGTAATTACTTAATGATTTTTAAAGCTTAATTATTTACTTTATTCTCTTATTAGAAAGATTTTTAATTTTGGTTTATTTTATTTTAAGGAGCTCTCGTCGGAAGTAGGCCGCGATTGGCTAGTCTTGAATGGAGATGCCGGAAGGCTTGCTTCTGGGTGGGACTTTCAACATGGCTGGTTAATTGTATTTTCGCTGAGATTTCAATCTTAGGGAATCCCCAGCACCAACCTAAGAATAGTTTAGTAATAAGTCCCAGAAGTAGTGATTAGGTCACTGCCACAACCGATTATAGAGGAGGGTTGTTGGCAAGTGTCTAGCTAATTCTATTAGTGAGTTTTGTTGGAGATGCCAGGACATCGATCTCTAGACGCCAGGCGTCATGTCAGCCACGTTAGCGGCGCATCAGAATACAGGTGACGCCAAGGAGTTTGAGAGTCTGGGTGCTGACCTATGCGAAAGACTTCACTTGTAATCTATTTCTACGAACTTATAGTATTTTCAGAAGAAGATCAACTTACGGGACTAGGCATTTTCTGAACTTTAACTTGTGTATAATCAGTAGTCCTGAGATCCCATATGAGCTAGTAACGCCGGAACACATTAACATCTAAAAACAATTGAACTTAGTGTAATCTCATTTGAGCAGAGTTTAACTATTTGAGGGAAAGTGAGGAGTAATTCTTCTGAAGTAATTAAAACTTAAATTGACATTTTCAAGTAAAAGTTTGGATCGTGAGAACTGTAAATGCAACTAATTACTTAGGAGCTTAGTCAGTTTCTTAAACAGTTAGAAATTGAAGAAAGCTACTTCCGGTTATGAACATATTTTTATTTCTGAATTTAATTTCAAGTCAGTTGTCAGTTAATTTTGCAGCAGCACTACAGTCATATTTTATTTTTACGTTTTAATTTGTTTTTATTTCCTTAATTTATTAAACTCTATACTGGATGGTGGTACGTCAATTTTTTTCATCAAGATAAGTTTAATTTGATTTTTGAGTAAAGTGATTTTTATTACACTCATTTAAAGTTTAATAAATATTTCACATCTGAATTTTACATCTTGTTGAATTGCATAACACATTTGGTTCGATTTTATTTATTTTTCATTTCATTAATATATTAATTATTCAGATTTCACATGTTGTATTTTATATGAAGTACTGATAATGTATGCAAGTTGCCTCTGTGCATGTTATTTACAGTGTTCCAGATGTCCTCAGTTCCTTCTATGGTAAGCTAAATGTTGCAAAATTATTAAGGTGCATATAGACACGTACAAGCCTGCGTTTAACACCCTCTAACTCAAACTACGTCCAACCTATACTTATGGCGCACCCATACATATTTTAACTTAGTTTTCTTTCCTACCGTGCGTTCGCTTAACAAAGAGTGAATGTAATGGCCCTCCGCACACAACTCCCCTAACTTCCAAACCTCTTTCAGAGCTTTATTGCATACCTACTGCTCGTTTTACTGCGCTTGGCACACGTAGCAGTACTAACAGCACATTTATGTTTCAATGATAATGTCCATTCATTTAATTTGTGTGAAATAAGTAACAACCCACAGAATGAACGATATATTCTAAGTAATGTGCCAACCCCGGCCGTAGTAAAATTGTTGACTACGAAAATGTGTACGTCGAAGTTGTTTTATCACTTAGGCAATGTGAGGGATATAAATGTGTTTACATATATTAGGTAACTTTGTGATCTGACACATCCCAATGCGCATTCGACAAGGAGGCGGTCGATTTTATCAGTAAGAAACCTAGTTCTTCGTTTATTATTTTTGGTTTCTGCAATATGTTGTTCATGGTAAAGTGAGCACTTTTTAAGACCCTCCCAACAGGCATAAACCAATAATAAATATATCGTATTGCAGCCTCAGGCATTAAATTTTTAGGGCAAGGAATGTATGCACTGTGTTTATTGGTCACATTGCAATATTTATATTAAAAAGCAGCAGGAAGATGGAAATTGGATGATAGGAAATATTTAGAAGGGCCTTAAAAAGTGCTCGATTTACCGTGAACAGCCTAAAAGAATACTACATTTATCAGCTGCCTTGTTGGTGTCTCATATAGTAAATCAAAATATAATACAAAGTAAATGTATTGCCAAAAAAAGTGTTACTCTCACACAAAATAACATATCTGTGTTTTACTGTTCATATTCGTGTCATTATACACCTCTGTGTTTTCATGGTCATGCGATGGGTAACGAAAGTAAAAAGCATCAGATGATTTGACAGGTGGTTTGGGCATTTAGCATGCCCCTCCAAAGTTAAAGAATTTGGTCCTGTTTGCCCATGCATTTGTATCCCTTAACTTCGTTATGTGATCAGTTGAGGACCTTACTGCAGTTTCGGACATGCCTTATGGTCTCCCTTTTTGAACAGATTTCCTCTGACAACACACACATTACGCAGATCTTTGGTCCCTATTCGACTCTGGGCATGCGTACCTTCTACGTCACAGGCATATACAACCGTTTTAATACACGTCATCATGCAGCGATATCTCACCACAGCCAGTCGGTTAGGGAGAGCATAATAGGCCTTGTTGAGGCAGCAGGTTTTCCGCCGCTGAAGCAGGCCGACGTTAGGGTGTTCCAGAGAGCACTGCAAGTCGATGGGTACGACAGTTCCAGGACATGGATGACGTGACACGTCGCGGAGGAACGAGTTCATGAAGGGTGTCGACTGCAGCTGAGGACAATAGTCTGATTACCCAGGCGCAGTTGATGCCTTGCAGGAGCGCCATTCAGCTAAAACCTGCCACGCACTTTCCTGGCAGTTTTAGTACCGTGCTTAGGCACTTGACGGTGGCGGGACTGAAATACTGGCGTGCTTCAAGGAAGCAAAGGCTCACCGATGAGCATAGGATCAATCGACTCACATTTGCCGAGGACAACATTGACTGTGACTGGTCAGATGTTGTATTCTCCGACGAGTGTGTGTTTTCCTAGGCTAATGATGGGCCAATTCGTGTCTTCAGACCTCGTGGGACCCGACACAATCCAGAATATGTGGCCGAGTGCTCGCGCTATAGTCATGCATCCGTTGCGTGTTGGGGATGGACGAGTGCACGAAGGATAGGCGTGTTGCACAGAATCGACGATCGAGGTACGAATACACACGGCCTCAATGCCGGGTAGTATTGACATATACTAGAAAACATTATGATTACTTCGGTGCGACTTTTGTATCCCGATGGTGTGCTGCACTTCCAGCAGCGCTATTCTCCGATGAACACTTCTCAGAGGGTTCAAGAATGGTTCGCAAGGCAAGACCAACTAGAGCTCTTAGATTGGCCACCTTACAGTGCCGACTTGAATCCAATTGAGAATGTCTGGTCGGAGACGAAGCGCACGATGGCGGATAACTGGCCTGATCCACAGTCAGCTAATTAAGATGCTCTCTGGGAGCTAGTAGTGGATGCCTGGGATGAGGTAGCTAGTAGCTGACGCTATGCTACTTCTCTGGTCGCCTCTCTACCACGACGACTGCGGCAGGTGGTTGAGAATGAGGGATACTGGTCCTCTTATTGAGGTTACACTATCGGCCCTTTTCAGGGCCAAATAAACACTCACGTAAAAACGCGACACAAAAAGCAATGGCACACCACATGGCATAATGACCACATTGAGATACAAATTAAAGGTGCAAGGTGGTTTCGAACCTGAAACAGAGGAACGTCAGAATCATATACACGAGACCACCTTTGTGTGTTACATGTGTTTTTTATATGGCTGCAAACATATGCTAACAAATAAAATATATTCTATGATACTGTAACATTTTATATTACAACGAAACAAAATAACATAATCAGTAGGAATGAAATTCAAGGTCGAACTCCAAAAACCAAATGGTACTCTATCTCTAATATGACAGTGACCCAAGCACACTGCGAAATGGATCGTCTAGAACACACCCAATATGCCAATACCCAATCACTCTCACCTGGCCCGAATCCTACTGAGAATCTTGTAGAGGAATTGGAGAGAAGAGTGAGAAAAAAAAACAATTTTTCCCACAAAACACAAACGAGGCGTTTCTACCTAATTGTAATAGCATTGGGCCAGACATTACTAGAAAACTTGTTAATTTAGAGCTAAATAGACTGATGGACGTTGTTCGCAAAAAGGGAAGTTAACAAATAACTGTGGAGTGAACAATGATCAACACTTTGCTGATGTGTGTCCAACGTTTATAAGAACTGGAGACAAATGATGTTGTCTTATGCAGTGATAACCTATTTTAAGTTGTTTATTTGGTGTGTCATATTGTACCTCACTAAGTAACATTAAACATGGCTGATTACCTATTTTCTGCCTTTAGGCTAAGCTTATCTACGAATGTCACTATTTGCTATTTACCACGGTCCTTATACTTCTGCCCGTGACCGCATATACGCGATGTTTAAGATGTTTTTGTTTTCAGACTGAAAACATTCTAGATGTCAGTGATGGGCAGACCTGTGTCTATTAGGTCTGATGTCAGTAGCCTCTACTGGCTTAAAAGTAGTTCAGATTGCATAAGAATTAAAGTAAGGTCAAATTGCGAATGTAACTAAATCATTCTTGTGTTTTAAGAATACCACGGGAAACCATTTTAAAATAGAATAGGTCCTAATATGTATATACAGTGACGATCACAAATATTCATACATCCTGTTCCTTTCACGACTACTGTACAATAAGCAATTATGTTGACACACACGTATGCGTCCAGCTGTACTTTGTTTTCCATTTAATCAAATACAACAAATAAACAACATTCTTTACAAAAGAAACAAATTAATATATTACACAAATGTAAATAAATGCACGTTTTCCGAATCA
This sequence comes from Dryococelus australis, assembly GCA_029891345.1. Lineage (NCBI taxonomy): Eukaryota > Metazoa > Arthropoda > Insecta > Phasmatodea > Phasmatidae > Dryococelus > Dryococelus australis. The sequence continues at coordinate 229,733,808 of CM057009.1, read as the reverse complement.
GAAATGTTCATACACCTTCGTACGAAGTACAAATCTTTTCGTACATCACCATAAACCAAATAAATTCTCCATTTAATATTTAGCATGCCCTTCCTTTTTGTTTCAGAACGCTTCTCAAACGCGCTGGCATGGACTTCACTACCGTTTGTATGACACTAGGAGGGATATTGTTCCACTCATGAAGGATTTTCTCCTTCAAGTTCTGCGTGCTTGAAATATGATGTTTTCGTACCTTAATGTCTAAGTATGCCCAAATACGTTCTATTGAATTTAAGTTTGAGGGTTGGGGTGCAGTTTCTATTACACGAGGACAATTATACAGCAGTCATATTCGTGTTGCACAGGATTGTAAAATGTGCATTACTTCATCAAGTTGTATGGCATTAGGTCGCAAATTATTTTTTAACTGGTCAATATAGTTTTATTGATCGAATAGTCAATATATAAACGTTAGTTCACCTACACCACATGCACTCATGCACCCTCGCACCGTAACTGAATCTCCACCATGCTAGATGGTAGGACGAGAATTTTGGGGATTTATCTCTTTATTCGATTTTCTCCACACTTATAGTGGACTATCGTGATCAAAAACCTTGAATTTACTCTCATCTGGAAATATTATGTCTGTCCAGTAATCGTTCTGTAAATATACCTTCGCGAAGATAAGTCTCTTATTATAATTACATTTGCCTATGTACGATTACTTCTAAGGTGTTCTTGCATTATAGTCACTATTGCTGAACACTCTTCTCCCTGTCATTGATTACAGTGACTTTGAAAGTATTTCGTAGGTCTCTTGTAATAGCGCATGGACTAGTAAAAGATCTCTGACAGATTTGTTTCACAATATAACGTTCTTCTCTACGCGAAAGTACGTTTGGCCATCCTTTCCTTGGTTTGTCTTAGCATGTTTGTACTTGTATATCATTTTTCGGTACATTGCACAGTCGCCTGGATGGGAAGTACTACGGGAGTCATTAGAACATATGAAAATATTTGTTACTTGTAACGGTTCGTATGAATTCTTTGGGGTTTAATAACTTTTTTTAAGATGTTATTTTATGTTTTTGTTTGAATGGACTCAACGTGTTTCTCAAACCTACAATTTACACTTTGTTTTATTCGCTTTGATTTTTGTTGGCAAACCTTTCCTGCAAAATGTTTGAAGTAAGATAAAGACCAGCATGGTGTTTGTAAATCATTCATCGGCATTGTATGTCTTTTCTAACTCCTACATCACACGCACAGAGATAGAATACATTCAGTTTAACTGCACAAACCTCCTTGCGAAGAGCCTTTCTTTTGTAAGTTGGTGTGTATCTGTCTGTGCCGTGAATGCCTGCATTTTATAGGCCGTTCATGGTAAATTGAGCACTTTTGAAAGTTCTTTCATTTGGAATAATAGTCAATAAATATATATTACTTTAGCCTTATGCATTAACTTCAGAGTGCGGGATAATATTTATCAAGTGGTTATTACTTACATTGCCATATTTAATTCAAAAGGTGGTTAAAGAATAAAAAATGGCTGAAAGATAAAAGTAACTAGTGCCTCAAAAGTGCTCATTTTACCGTGAACAGCCTTTAGCAGATAATGTACGTATGTCGGCATGCTTGCAATAAAAAAAAACAATACCCGATCAGATTTCCCGATTTCTTTACGACGCAAAATCGAGCCAGATCAATTTCAATGTATTTTCGCCGTGGTTATGACAGATATTAACTTGATCTCTTTTTCCTCAGGGTCAGGGGCAATTAAAACGCCTTGCCACTTGCCGCATGCCTCGCAGCGTGAAGTAATGCGTTGTCATTAAGTTCCTGAACATTGACTCACACTGATTTGTACACCTGGTAACCCTGCGAGGTTCTCGCTCTCTATGCACTCTTCCCTTTTATCGTCGCGTACGCTAACCACGTTTATGGCGTCAGTTCAGCTGCAGTGGCACTTTGATGTGCGATGGACCCACGTAGACAGGCAGGCTGCTTTAACAGCCTGGCCAACTTAGCCTGCGCCATCTAACAGCTGTATATACACTGGTACCTGCCTTGAGCTCTGCACACGTCGCTGTGTGTACCATCCGTAATCATGACAACACATACTGCATGTTTATTTACGTAGCTTGTATATTGTACATTAGGGAATTGCATTCCTGACATCGTACACACCACAAAAAACTAAACAATAATAAAGTATGACGTGTAAATTCATCGTAAATATAAGCAAAAATACGATTGGAACATGTCTACATAATAAAGTATCCCCACGCCAGAGATCAGTTAATATTTGTTGTACTGGATGCGAAGCAAGAAGATTACTTACTACTGCATGTTTTAGAGAAGGCAACAAAACATTTTGCAGCGTGATTCCAGTAGAGGTTTTTGTATGTGGCGTAACCTAAATTAAATCTCAAGTGTAAGCAAACGTTACTACGCCAGACTTATTATTCTCATTGTTTTCTTCTGCGTTAGTGTATGTAGCATGGAGTCAAACTGAACGTGTTTGTTTAAACGGTAGCCTACCTCATTGCATCGTTGGACCAACATAATCTTAAGTGTATATCATGAAGCTATATTATTTAAGGAAAAACGAAAATAATGACATCCACAAAAATGCAAGGAAACCTAACAGGGTACGCCACTAGTTGTAGGAAACACTTTCTGAATCCATTTAAACATTAACAACAACAACAAACAAAATGAAAAAAAAAGGAAACTTTATACACAGCTTATAATATTGCAACCGCTTTTTTATATTTTTTCCTATGAGACGTTTATTTGCGGTCGTAAACAGTTTATTTCGAAAATTAATGTTGCTGCTAACAGTTGCTTAATAATTCGAAATAAATGATAATCCCTCCGTAATTTCTTGATTAACTTGAAACATTCAATTCACTTTCAGTTCCATTCATTGGTAAGCTACTTTTCTTGGAAAAATGAGCTTATATGATCATGCAAATGTCTGTCTGTGATGTACTGTATGTCTCCACATAATAACATTCGATCCTGTGAAACATATTTCACTAAATTCGGTGCAAATATTGAACTTAGTAAGGACATCCGATTTTTACAAAATTTCTGCAAAACTGTTTGCTTGATTTCAAAAGGGTTGTTATTTTAATACAGTATGGCACCATTTCATATCTGGGGAATTATTTTACTAGGTAAAACCAAATCGTGTATTTTCACAGTTAATCTTGTACGTCTTTAATCTAGGAAGGTACGTTCTTATTGGTTCGCTATAGTGAAAACAATAAGCTTTTAACATCATATCTCGGAAATTGCACAATAGATTCCTGCCACATTTTGCAGGCAACTAGTACCTTTTAGGCCTATAGTAGGCAATGGTACCATAAACAACTAAGATTAATGTGGCACTTACTGTATTTTCACAACGGCGTCATACAAATATTTGTTTTTAAATTTGGCATATATATATATATATATATATATATATATAAATTCGTCTACATTTGATATGAAGAAAGTAGAAAGTATCGACTAAAGGCATTACTGCAAATATGCCAAAAAATAACCATTTTCATTTATCATTTTGTATTATAGTGCACACATGAAAAAATAAAGTTATTGTATCGTAACACGGAAAACAATCTACCCATTTCTATCAAAGTTGACAAACAAGAAGTATGCTGATATGATTTAACTGGTTCGGGCATTTAGTTTTAATTGGTGACAATATAGACATTTTGAAAACTATTCTGTATCTATGAAACGATGTGACCGATTTCAATGAATCTTTGTATACTGTATCTAACACTATGTATGCCATGATAACATATGCGATTTAAATGTGTAAGAAACTTAGTTTTGTCATGGTGACTATATAAATATTTTAGTTTCATTTGGTATACAGCATGTAGCATACTGGTTTTTGGCCAATTTCAACCAATTTTAATGTGTTGAACTCATCACATACAAGTACTAAACATGCTGGTACATTGTATCTGTTGTCTACAATATTGTAAGGTACCGCTACAACAAGAAAACATATTGTGTCAAATGCCGGAAAACAATAAACCTGTTACTACCTAATTTGGCAAACAAGATCACTACGCTCACCAAATAAACTTATATGTTTTACGTGGGTTGGTCGCTTATTTTTAACATGGCGACGACATCAACGTTTTGATTATTATTCTATAACCACAGAGCGGTGTAACCAAGGAACGGAAAAACAAAAAAAAAAGGGTTGGGGGGGGGGGGGGGGTCCATACACTTTTTAAATATTGCACATGTACTAGTGAATGTTATCGGAAATTTGATACAAATAACACAGCATGTTGTAAATAAACAATCGAATGAAATGAGACTTTATCAGTGTTTTAAATAAAACATGTTATATATTACAAAATAACTGGAATAAATAGTTTCTGGACCGATATTTGTACGTTAAATGCGGTTTAACATAAAATACTACAGGAATTAGCAAAGCAATTCAGCTTTCCTTTCTTTTTATCATTGATAAATTGGGTACTCATATGCGCAAATATACTGACTCTTAAGGTTTAGTCGTGTGCATATCCTCAATCATTAAAATATCGACTCAATGAATGAAAACCTTTTTTTTTTAGATCGTTTTATTCTCTTCAATTATGATCTATACGATTTTCCATGCAGAAAAATATATGATAGCTGTTTGTTAAAAACTAGATTAAATATTCTGACCGGCAGCCAGTTTGCAATGAAATATATTGCAAAACTAAGAGGCTCGAGGGCATTTCGCTTCTTTTCTGACAGCATTGACAAGTTCAAGTGCCAGATTAAAAAAATGTATACGCTAGTTCAATTACTCGTACAAAATGTGCATATTTTCTTCGCTTTATACGATAACGTTTACAAAGCACAGCCCTCTAGGAAACTGGAGAGCGGGGGTTGAAGGAACTGTCTGTTGTGGCCTTCTACGATACTGTAACCCAAACATAATGATGTGAGCTGCAGGGTTTATTTCGCTGCTGCATGCATTTCCGACCTGAAACCACCTCCTCGCAGTTATGCTCAGGAGAATTCTGTACATTTTACTACCATGGCTATACAAGGCAATCCCACGGCCATTTTGACGCTTTCGTGTGCTGTAAGTGAACTTGAAACATTTTAACATGCATATCAGCCCAAAATTCCAACCAGGTCAGCTTGCACTATCTGCGTTCAAACAATTGACATAAAATGACATTACAACATTTGACATAGAGGTATTCAAGGAAGCAAGATTATTTGCCTTTCTTGCTGACTTAACGAAGCACTGAAATACAAGTTAAATAACTTTAATATGGAGCCTCGCGTTTCTCTTGTCGCTTTTACCATAGGATAGGCATGAAGTATGTTCAATCGTCTCTAACGCATAAAAAACCACTTTTGAATTAAATATAAATATGTATATTTTAATAGCGGGACATCTCCTGATTAATTTTATACCCAAGAAAATCATATTGGACCACCCCTTCTCGTAAAAAAGGTAATTGAAAGTGTGTGAAAAGATTAGACTATGTTTTATTAAAATATAAAGTTATTATTAAAGATCTATTACGCAGGTCTCGTGGGTCATACATACATTGCTATGAGGCACGTAGCGATCAAAAAGTTTAGGTGGCGTTGCGCAATACGCATGTGCTCTCGCTTTGGTCTGGCCGTGTAGGTAGCTGGGCGAGCGCCTAGATCCTCTGCAGCGCGGCCGTAGAGGTTTGCTGCCTAGATCAGGTTGGGCAGCTGTCGATCGCTATCGCTACAAGATGGCGGGCCGCGGCCGCCCGCACGCCGCCACTGCTGTTGTTACAGGGCCAGTTCACTTCTTTACAGCGGCCCGGCGTTGGGAAAACATGCTGATTGATGCGATTCACGTCAATTTGTTGAATTTATACTAAATGTAGGCGGCGTGTTGGCCTCTACACTGGCACAATGAGGGGCGGCAATGTTTACGGGAATATAAATATTTAGTGCGGTCTACTTGAATTATTAACTATCCCGAATTTTTCATCAAAAACTTTTGACTTTGCCTATACACACACACGGACTCACTCGCCATAATATGGTACCCGTAACATAAGAACACATTTTATTTCACACACTTATCTTTATTCACACACTAATCTTTATTCGTTTTGCACATAACATTGACTTCACTAGAAATAAAACAATTGCCCACCATAGCATAGCGTCGAGTAAGTCACCCAGGCCAGGGACAGTCAGACAGTCAATAAATTACTTAATGCCAGAAGGGGACACTGGCGAATTGAGAGGCAGTTCAGTTCTGTCCCCAAAAAAAAGGTATGTATATTTTTAAACTTTTTAATCGCTTGTAGGCCTAATGAACTTTAACCTTGTTTAAATACTTGACTGCATTAGTTGTTAAAATAATATTGAAGTAAGACAAAATTTAAATGACTACGTCTGTTTGCAATACCTATTCGTACGTTCGTGTTTACCTGGCCATCTGTGGCCACTACTGTTGTCTGCGCTCTCGTATGCTGCACTTCATTTTATCTGAGGTTATTGTAGCGGACACTGATACCTCCTTGTATTTAATATTTCTGCGCCCTATGTTAAGTTTTATTTCGTGACGTTTTGGCAATTAAAAATTATATATTATTACTTCACTACCGTAAATAACAACATCTCCTTATCCTAACATGTTAAGGCACTTATATACTTAATTATGTAGTGATACTTTAAAAATGAGACGTACAGTTCCTATCTTATATATCTATATTACTTTGATAACCGATTATGGGGCCCCTGGTTTGTTCCTTATATATCTAAGTTTATAGCCTGTATAGTAATATTATTGACTTATTAGCGCACTACAATAACTTATTACGGCCCTTAGTCTAAAGATCATTTTTACTTCAACTCATTTTTCAATTTATCTGCACACATGACTAAATTCTTATAAACTAGTGTGGCAACATACTACTTCATACTTAATAATTCTTTTTGCCTAACACATTTTGCAATTAAAATCTCTGTACACTAAGAAGGGCCTAATCGTACAATTCCCGTGGCTCTTTATGTAGGGCTGGAAGGGACACTGTCATGAGACTTACCATGAAGTCCCCTACCTCTGTTGTTTCCTTATGCTGGCTGGAACTCTCCATCCCAGCAGTGGGTTTATATTCAGGTGCCATTTGGGTTTGTGTTTCCACGCTCAGGCGAGAAACAATTACCGTACGTGTCTCGTGATATGAATTTATAATTAACTACGTGTGGTATGACGGCTGGCAAAATGCCTGCGCGACACAGACTTTGGTGGGTTATGTTGGGCTACACGGTGCCGTACGTGAACCATATGGTGTAGGGTCTACCTTAAATTATGCTATTCAATATTTCAATTTAAATTTTCCCATGTGAGAGTACAAAACTGTATATCATATATATATGCTTATCCCCATAGCACGCAGTGTCGTCAAGAATGTAACATTAATGCCCTCTACCAGCCTTTAGGATGATGCTTATATTTTACGGCCACATTATTTTGTGCTTCAATTCTGCGTGAGCTGGAGGGGTGTTGTCTAGTATAGCAAGGGGGGAGGGGGGTTCTGCCACTTGGTGGGGTTTATATATGGCGAGACTCCTCTACCTTTTAACATATAACCCCCTACTTCTGTGGTGAGTGTGTTTTTAAGGGGCGTTAGCTCGCTCAGCGTGTTTTTCCCCATCACGTTTTCATCACTGCGAATTTGGCTTGTGTTGTGAAAACTACTGAGTGTGAAGTGCAACTGTATTTGTGAACTCCGTGCACCGGTGTAAACTTGTAAGTAAAGCAATCTACAAAGAAAAGAAAGTTACAGAAACACCTCTAAATCAGTAGTATAGCGGGCTCCAGGGGGCCCTCACACGACGAGTTAAACTTGGATGGATTATAGATTCCTGAGCGGGCCTCCTGCTTTAATAACACGCCTGGCTGACCTCTTAAAACCAGGCAATAAAAGCATCGAGCTTGCTCCCCCCACCCCCCGGGTTGTCGGCGGAGAGAAAAGTGACCTCGTCAGTGTCGGAGTGAGCACTATTGTATAATCGTAATCTCATATTCTTATAATTAACTAATCTTTTCGTTTATGTCAGTATTCCCGTACATCAGAATAATCGTCTCACCGTTCTTTGTATCAATTTATTCAATTATATTCTCATAATTATCTTGGCAGTTCAGAGTAGAGTATCGTCAGTATTGTATTATTGTGTCAAATTATTGTTTTATATATACCTGAAGTATTGTAATAAATGTGAGCAGTTGAATTCCCCTCTTTCATTGATTAGCTATTAGTATTTGTTACCCCCAAGTACACCTCTACCTAACTGGAGATATCGTGACTAGGAGAGTAAGAGTGATCAGTTTGAATATAGAAGTAGTCACAGTGTTAGGTAGGCAGGCTGTTACACTGGTGGAGGCGCGGTCCTTCCCTCTCGTTGCCAAGCATTAAACTCCACCACGCGCAACAATTTTAATAAATGAATCCTGCGGCTTAGATTCGTGTATAACGCGCGAGTGACCAGCTGTTAGCTTCCCCAGCAGCCAAGGCCAAGGCCAGTGCGCTGTGCACGTCAATTGCGGTCGGTCAGCTAGTCAGCAGACCTTGCTACAGCGCAGCTACGTTTTTGCCCCCGTATCTCTAGTTAATGCTTATGCTTTCTGTGTGAATTAATGTATGTATAACTCGCTTCTAATTGCATGTCGGGACATCTGTTACTTTTACTAGCCCTAAACATTTAACTTGTGTTGGTGTGCATTAGAAGTGTTTCTGCATCATTCTTCTCTGTGTATTAGTATTAGTTATAAGATTACATAAAGTGCGCGAAGTTCAGAAATACAGCTACACTATACACCCAGTATTTTTCACAACACGAGTTACACGCGCAATGATGAATCTGTGTTGACGCATGTGCTGACAAACACGCTGGGCGAGATTCCACCTCAAAACACACACCCTATCAAGTGGTAGAAAACCACCTCCCCCGTCTGTAGCAGACAGTCCCCTCCCACCCACGCAATATTGAAGTATAAAATAATGGGGCAGTACAGTATATGTAACACGCCAAAGGTATGAAGGGGGGATTACTTTTACAATCTCGACGCCACTGCGTGCTCTTGTCCTTTACATGGGAAAATATAAATAAAAATATTGCAAAGCAAAAATTTCAGATAGGCCCTTCGCCATATGGTAGGTTCGCGTGTGGCCACGTGCAGCAGTAGTTAAGATAGCAGGCACTGAGTTCACTGTAATTAATAGCCACCCATTTTGTTCATTCACGTATGGAAGTATCGGGTAGGATCCGAACACTATTGTTTCTCTCCTGAGCGTGGAAACCAAAACCCAAATGCCACCTGCAAGTAAACCCAGTGCTGGGATGGAGAGTACCAGCCAAGAAAGTATCCCTCCCAACCCTAGCTAAAGAGCCACAGCAAATATACAATTAGGCACTTAATAATGTAGAGAGCTTTGAATTTCAAAATGGGTTAGTCAAGACGCGTTATTAGAATGTAAGGAATAGCATATTGCCACAATATTATTAAGAAGTAAGTTAACAAGGTTAGGATAAGAATTGTTCAAGTTGAGGTTCATTGTCACACTAAAGACGTGAATATGTTATAGCGGAGCGATAAAGTTAATCAGTAATATTAAATAATATTGTCATAGAGGATAAAAACGTACAAATGTAAGAAACAAACCAGGGGTCCCATTATCTGTTCTAAACGTTCATGTAATAATTCTGTAGATATATAAGACGGGTAGAAGTATGTTTCTGTTATAATATCATTAGGTAAAGGAGAGTGAAGTGTAGAAGTGCATACTATGTAAGGTTAAGAAAATTCTTTTGAACGCTAGTGAGGAGTAAGAACTTAATTTTAAATTGCCACAAGGTCACAAAATAGAAATTAACATATGGCTTACTAATATTACATACAGGAGAGTGTTAGTGTGCGCAACAAGAGTCTCACAATAAATAAATTCTGCTATACGAGACCAGAGGCTTGGTATATTTATATTCAATCGTACAACACGTAAGGGTTAATTGTTAAATTTTTTTTCCCTACAAATGTGAATTAAAGACAGCAACCAAGGGGTCAAACACATTGCGAGACAGGAGATTCACGCCGCAGGTAGACACAAACATTAGTTACGTGAACGACACATTACATAGAGTTTACAACATGCACGTCGCCTCCAAAACACGGAAATTGCAGCGAGGCCGCGTACACATTCCACTCAGCGAATTGCACGAGCGCAGTCGGTTCAAAGATATACACCCAAGTGCGACCCTTCCTCCACCCCCCCACCCCCCTCACACTCGCGCCGGATACCATTACCACATCATCGCCTCGGCGCAACCTACATCGCGGTGTTGCCATATCATAACAACACACGTCTCACAAATAGGAAGCCTGCGGCGCAGCACACTTGTACAAGGTCATGATAACACCGCACCTGCACAGCACGTATTCTTATTTTCATAGCACGTCCTCTTACACCATCACGTTGCAGTCGCCATTAATTACAACACACAATCCACCTACAATAAGGAAGTAGCATTGAGAACATAAAATAGTAGAATGGAAAGACGTATTGAAATTAATTATTAAATTAAAAACAGTACTTCGGGCATACGAACGTTTAGGACAGGCACATAGCCCAGGTATAGTGTTATATGTGTGAGTGCCAAATTAAATTATATAAATAAGCCGATACCAGGGACATACATATAAAATTACGCATTGCGTCAGTAGCATTCAGGGAAACAGGTAGAGTTTATATAGTCTAATTAGGACCAGTAATTAATAAATTTTTCTATGTTACAGTCATTATAATATGTGCAGGGAATACAATTTTACGTGTGCCGACGGGAAAGCCATTCAGACATCACGAAGGCAGCCTGCCCACCCCGTAACCAGGGCGTGCTGACAGCAAGCTGGAGTCAGCACGTGCGTGAGACAGCAGGACGAGTCAGCACAAGGCGCCTGTCATCCATCCTACCTGGCACGACATCGCAGCACCGCCCAGGGGGCGGAGACTGGGAATGGGAGCCATTCCAAGTCGCAGGGCCGCCAACTTTACGTCCCGAGCGGCGCAACTACAGCAGCAGCGAGTCGCTGTTCCCACGACCAGACGAGGTTGGCAACATGAATACATGCGCCGGCGCGAGTTATGCCTTGCATATGCGCCAACCATCGTTATGGCAACTGGACCAGCCAGCCACGCCTACAGAGGGGAGTGAGGACTCATCCCTGCGCTCAAGGTTTTGGCAGTCATACGTTTCCAGCTGCCAGATGTTCCTACTAGGCCGGCCATGTGCCACCGGCCAAGCATTATTTTAATTATAATTTTCACTGGCTCTAAACGACTGTATTGGATACAGTTGGTATATATAAAAATCATACATGGTAATACACCTACACACATATAATGCTCACTGTATAAAGCACAAAGTTTAGATTTTACACTTAATTAAATTTATACTCATTTTTAGTAGTTGCATCGATTCACATTTTTACAACACACAGCACGGCAGCTCAGTGCTGACAAATACTAATGAGCAAAATTAAAACACAAAAACTCCTATACAAGCTAAAGTTATGTCTGAAACTAGTGAATTCAAATTCATAAAATGGTTTTTCTGTACAGTCATATTTTCTGTCTGATGATGTACAAGTTAAACGTAAGATTTATTTTGTCTGGTACTGAATATCGTATTAAGCGAAAGTTTTATTTAAACAAAGAGTAGAAACAATTTTAAACACCAGGTAATTCTTAATTCTTTAAGATGTACATGTTGTGACATTTTACATTAGTATCGCACGTAGACACTAACAACGATAATATCTTCAATCCATATCCACACTTTTATCCACGACCTTATTACACCTTTTACATAACAAGGTTGAAGTGTCAGTGTTAACCTATGTTCATCCCTCCCAGATAAACCCCCCCCCCCACCCACCCTTTCTTACAGCAGAAGAGTACGAGAATGCAGACGACGGTAGTGGCCACAAGTGGCCAGGTAAACACGAACGTACAAATGGTGTAAACATCCATAGTCGTTATCATTTTGTCTTACTTCAATATTATTTTAACAATTTTATACAAAATACTAATGCAGTCAAGTATTTAAGCAATGTTAAAGTCCATAAGACTTTAAGATAGCCTACCGGTAACTAAGCAATAACACTTCAGCACAGCCTAAGGGTTGTGGTTAAAGGCTGCCAACCACTATCATGTCTATACAGTCGAAAACATTTCCCACAGAAATATTTTACTCAGTAATGTGAAAGATAATTGGTGTTTTTTACAACACAATTTTTTCAGAATTCTAACGGGAACTGAAAACACTTAAACTTATGCTTTTGCAAATCAGTTATGTCTCCTGTAGAACTTCCACAGCCTTGTAAACAACTGATACAATACTTACAGATACTGGAAGACAAAAAAATTATTTTTGCAAAACTTCAACCTTTAGAGATATTAACTTGCAAGCTATTAAATAGCTAACTGTATAAAATGATACAGTATACAATTATAATAAGTCAAAGTGGTGGTTCAGCATATTATAATTTTCAGTAAAAATGGCAAACATATAATTTAGATATCACTCAAACAGTAAGGCAGTACAGGACCCAAATTATAAGTATTCCATTCTAAAAATTTGTAAGTACAGTCACTGTAAGTCAGAGTTTTCAATTACCATTTAATAAGGGGCATACCCTAGCATAGTTTGAATATATATTTTTTTCATGAAGTTCAATGAATCCAGTTTTGAAAGTATTATATGAATTCAAATGGACGACCGTCTAAGATTATGCTATTTCAAATTATTTCAAATGTCGCCACCCAGGTGCAGCTGAAATATTTAAAATATTTGATTCTTATAACAAGTAAAGCCTAAGTAAATGAAGTTCGAGGAGTAGGATTACTTTATTTAGCAACTTTCATATTTGCATATTACTTCCAGTGGAGGCTAGCAAGTGAAAGAAGGACATGTCATGTTACTAACAGTTCTATCAGTAATTTCAAGCAAGTGAAGGGCCTCTTATAAACACAGTACCAAATCAGTATAATTCTCAATACCTCAACATGCAAAAGTTCATAGCTGCGTCAGTTCCTTATTCCCTATGTTGTGTGTTGTGTCAACTCATTTTCCTTTTCCCTAGTTATATAAGAATTTTGAACAACTTAACTAATATTAAAATGTTAATTCAATTGCAAATAATATATAAATTATCATTGTCTTATGTATTAATAATAAACAAAATAAAAATTACTTCAACATTGTAGGTTAAGCTAGCTGGTTATGTTAAGTGTTATCCTAGATATAAGTAATTTGGTTCATATATGTCTTTAAATTGTAGTGTTATTAAACATAAAACTTGCACAGTAAAACACGAATATGTTCTTATAATGCTGCCTAAGAAGAAAAACTGTAAGTGTGGTAAATTGTACATTGACACTCCAATTGTGACGAATGCCTAATCACAAAATCCACATAAAAACAGTGAATTCTACCTAACAGCACAAAACCAAACTCTCAAACATAGTGCCACATAAAAATGAACTAACATTATGTGGCGGTTTACAAATGCCAAGAAATTTCAACTTAAAATACCAAGGTCATACCATTAACCTATAAATGTTATTAAATCTAATCTGTGCAAGTAAAGTCTAATATCACAGTATTGTATTATAAATGTAATACTCAAATATCCTTCCTGTAAAATATTACGTCATTTATGTGATGTGTAAATTAAATGTTATCAATACTAATGTACGTAGGTTAAGTGGTACACACGTATACGTAACATCATGTTATCTGTTAAGTGTAATCACATGTATTATATAATTGTAATGCCACTAGTTCATACTTAGCTGTACATATAATCCAATACAAAGAGTAAGTATATTTAAAATCACAATAAGCCAACTAGCGGCAAAAAGACCAGACATTTCAATAACGCTGCGTCTATATTTGCACACGTTCAACGTGCAGAATAGCCCACTACGGCATATAAAAATTTTCTTTCATATAGGAAAATATTGGATTTACGAAAATTATTTCCGTTACAAATTGTGTTAACCTTGTTTCTATGTAATGTAACTTCCTAAATTAAGCCAACAAGCATTATTGTCCAAATAACTAAATTTTTTTACGCAACTTCCAAGCACGTGGTGAGTGAAAATACCACATGTGCACTAAAGTTCCCACACCCACTTACCCACGTCCACCGCCTGGAATTTCGGGGGCTTTTTAAACGTTAAATGTGGAGTTGGACGTACCTCCCTCCAATCCGTGGTTTCACTACATCACGTGCATAGGTATTGGCCATTATTCAAAACTATGTACAATCATTTCAATGTAATATTAATTAACATTCCTGCCTTGCCACAAATTTTTTTAAAAATTCACGTAACCATGTCTCAGCTCCCGGACGCCAACAACGGAGACGTATATTTGATATTGTTTTGTAAATAATGTGTTCATGTTCTGTACATAATGTGTTCATGTTCTGACTTGTCCGATGTCATTGCATTAACTTGTACTCAAAAAAAGATCAAATGGATGTAATAAATAAATCAAAATAAAAATAAAAACTTCAACCTTGTACGCATTGGACCAGCTACCCTATAGCAGCCGGGGCGGACTGCTTGCTTGACCTAGGGAGTAGTGTAGCGGGCTCCAAGGGGCCCTCACACGAGTTAAACTTGAATGGACTATAGATTCCTGAGTGGGCCTCCTGTTTTAATAACACGCCTGGCTGACCTCTTAAAGCCAGGCTATAAAAGCATCGAGCTTGCGCCCCCCTCCCCCCGGGCTATCGGCCTCGTCAGTGTCGGAGTGACACGGAAGAGCACTAGGGTCCGGGGAGCTACGGCACATCTACAAGATACACTACGTCTTCATTGGTGAGCATAAATCCGGCTAGGTTGTAGGGCGGCAATCCTGATATTGAAGACCTGTCTTACGTATTGACAATCACGTGGCAAGGCTAGGGTCTTAGTATAATCGTAATCTCATATTCTTATAATTAACACATATTTTCTTTTATGTCAGTATCCTCGTACATCAGAATAAACGTCTCATAGTTCCTTGTATAAATTTATTGATTTATATTCTCATAATTATCTTGTCAGTTCACAGTACAGTATCGTCAGTATTGTTTGAAGATCCGTATTGTATTATTGTGTCAAAGTATTGTTTTATGTATATACCTGAAGTATTGTAATAAATGTGTGTAGTTGAATTCCCCTCTTTCATTGAATAGCTATTAGTATTTGTTACCCCCAAGTACACCTCTACCTAACTGGAGATATCGTGACTAGGAGAGAGTAGTAATAGTGATCAATACAAATATCGAAGTAGTCACAGTGTTAGGTAGGCAGGTTGTTCCAACACCAACAAAAACGAAGTGTTTCCAGCTGGCAATGGGAACAGATGTCCCGACATGCAATTATAAGCAATGCAGAGATGCACTTAAGTCACATATAAAAATATAAGCAATAAAAGGGGATGGCGGGAGGGCAAAACGTTGCTGCGCTGTGCCAGGGCCTGCTGCGCGATTACACTGCGCCATGCACGCGGCTCGTACTGACCTTACGCAATTGACGTGTGTCACGAGCTGGCCTTGGCCACGGGGAAGGTAACAGCTGGTCCTGCGCTGCGTCATACACGTGTCTAAGGGACTGGGTTTATTGAAATTGATATAGACGGCTACACAGAATAATGACTTGTAATTTTAATACTGCAAACAGGACATGCGTTATACCTACGCGCGTCGTGGTTAGCGTGAGGCGCTGCCACGTGTTTTTCGCTGCGAACGCCATTTCAGCTAATAAATTATGCGCATGGTAGAGTTATCTGGTGGCAGCGATAGGGAAGAAACGATCGCACCTCCACCAGTGTAACAACCTGCCTACCTAACACCTGTGTCTAGTTATATAAAAGCTGATCTCAAGAATCTATATCCCATCCAAGTTTAGCTCATCGTGTGATGGCCCCCTGGAGCCCGCTACAAAACGTAAAAAATAAGCTGTTCATCTGCTCAGACGATGTAATGTTACAAGCGTATAAAGCACAATTCAAATATTAGCTCACCTAATTGAGGCAGAGGTGAACATTGAAGGCTACAGTTGGACGCATGCCAGCATGCTGCGCTGCAGAGAGGTGCACTCTACGGCCGACTCCGCCCCATCTGAGAGCACCAAGCGCGGGGAAAAGTGAAATTCATTGGCCGATCCGAATTGGTAATGGTGAACAAAAGAGACTCCATGCATTGGTTAGTCGTCAGCGTAATCGTATTTCACATGTGCAATTATGATTTTCTACACCCGATCAAGAATAAGCATGCCAGAGCGACCCCGACGAACAATATATAATAATTATTTGAATTCAACTATGCTACACTACCCGGCCAAGAAATTCCAAACAATTGTAGAGATAGCAGCACCCCCGTGGCCTTGTGATATCACGGGTCGCCTGCCTCAGTCCGAGGCGAAAGAAAATATATACGGCTCCACCAGGGGTGATAAGAAAACGAGCTGCGCTACTGCACCCTATAAACCAGCCCCTGCGTTGGAAGGCTACGCTACCTCCCGCCCCTGGAGAATCACTGACAATGGGCGATTTAGATATAAATAGAAGTCCAGCACCGTGGCCCAGCAGAGACGCCGGGCTTGTCGGTCGACAAGATTCGCGAGATCTACCCCAGTCTGCGCAAGACCTCTCTCTCCTCTCCTCAGCCGCCCGTGGCAGGGCTCTAAACGTCCTTCAACTGCTTGAGAACCAGCAGCGCTCTATCCAGTTCAGCTGATCGTCCCAGGGACAGCTCTTTACGTCCACGGTAAATACCACGCCTGTACCCTATACCCTGAGCTTTAACTTCCCCTGACTCCAGCGGTAACAGGTTGTTGCGCGATACCGCCCCTGGATAGAACCCCCGCTTAGATTTCACGCTGTAAATAGCGTTGATTGGTTGGATTGAACATAATTTTTTAATTAATTTTTAATAAATATCTCCCAAGCTCGCCTTTGCCTGTTGAATAATATTATTGATTTCCAACTTATATATTTTAGTATTTTGAATATTAATATAATTTTTTATATCTCAGCATTTAGAGTAAATCAGACAGCCGGACCTTTCCGCAATATTTCTTTAAACATAATAAATATTACGTACTATTTTGAAATAGTTTTTTGTCAACTACATTAATTTTGCTTTAGATCCTTTTGTCACTTAGATTATTAAGTTCAATTTCAGTGTGGTGTGTTACAGTAATTCAGTTAATTTCGCAATAGTTAAATTTAAATTGCACGTCTCGCTTCGGCCATGTAGAGAACCGAATCCCTCAGGAGACGGGGCCTGTTAAAGGACCCATCACTGAGATTCCGGGACACAAACCGCCGGCAAGAGACACAAGGTCGCGTTACCTTGAGTTGCCCATTTCATGGCAGGTCTGCGAGAGTGATGGCATATTTCGACCCACTTAAGGGGTCCCCGGCAGCCAGCATCCTTTTGACTTCTCTTGTGGTTTTACCAATGCGCAAACAACACGGAGGATCAGGAAGCCGTCAGAGGCCACGTGAGAGGCGTGCCGCAAACAGACAGGCTCTCATTAACCAACTATAGTCCAGTCCCCATTGGAAGCAACTTTCTCGTAACCCTTCTAAATATCCACTTGCAGGCCCGTTTCGTATCCTTCCGCCAAATGTAAACAAACATTTCCATGTGACTGCCATGCAGAATCTGTCAAAATCAATGTTTACATTTCATTGTGTGTGTACATATGTTTGTATACTTTCGCTACACCTAAAAATGAACATTGAAATGTGACTTCTACTTTTATACCTGTGAAATGTGTTGTTTAATGTTTACAGTTTTTCAAAAAATTCCCTCATATTCCAAAAACTATTCCGTACGAATATTCACAGTTTAGGCCTCTAACATTATTTAGATCAGCTTTATGACGTTTCAAAAATGCCTGAATTGACGAAAATTCCTACTGTTATTTTACATTGACATATTTGATTTCCACAACAAAGCTCAATACATGTAATGCACGTTACTATTTTGTCGCGACTGTATTTAACACTTTTACAACTGCAAGGTAAAGAGCTGTACTAATTATCCTTTTGTTATTGATATGTGTTGGGTCATTTCTTTAAAAGGACGGCCTAAGTTGGAATAAATATTAAAACGAAGGAACGACCAGTCAATAGAAAAAGGCACATTATTTTCAAGCACGCAACTCGTGTTCCTAAGTTTTGTCATAGAAACTTTAAAAGATAGTGGTGAACATGCACACAAATAAGCATACAGTAACTTTTATTCCACTCATATTTCTATGTATTGCTGCTTACTATTTATTAGATTTATTGAAATTTATCGGGCTGGACTTAGTTTTTTTCCCGGAATTGTGGCAAATTACGTTACACGACTGTGTTTCAAACCCCTTAGGACAAAGGTACAAAGTTGTGATAAATAAACAGACGTGGCTGTAAATAATTAACTTCGTCATCAAAACAGTTCACATTTAAAACGTATAAATAGTGCTAATCAAATTTTTGAAATCACGCACATAGAGGGCCAGCATATCGACCACGATACACAAAGGCACACCACTTTACAGACGCAATGATTAACGAAACACACGTCACAGTATATTTATTACTGCCGTGGAAACACAGATTTATCACAATATCGTAACTTGCCTAGGTAGGTTTAAAATACACAACGTCTACAAACGTGATGTGATAATTTGAAATATTTTTCGGAGTAAGAATAATTTACGTATCGTTTGGCAAAAAGCAACACGCCATGTCATGGCTCGCCACGTCTGTCAACTTCACTTGGGAACTGCCCCGCCATCATATCTAAATATATTAAAATATATATTCAAACATTAAAATCTCTTTTCAGTTGTAAATTACAAATTCAAAAATAATTATTTTGCTGTAATAAATATGAAATATGCTACAATTGAAAAAAAAAAGTACAATTTTACCGCTTACTAAAGAAGTGAAATTTACCTAGCTTGCAAGAGACGAAGAAAGAGAAAGAAAGCGACAAGCCTCGCCCAGCAAACAGTTTTTCATATGCTTTCTGGCTCGGTAAAACAACACCGTACCATTACGGCCTACTCACGATGTTTTCCGCTATTATTTTAAACTGTTAAAATGATATATGTTGCCATCGGGGCTACCTAAATATTTTAATAATTCAATAGGCACCGCTTAATTTACAAATAGTATTCTAAAAAAATTTGTTGAAATACTATTTTTACTGTGAACTATTTCTCACCGGTTGTTGTCAACCCGTCGCTGCTCTCGCTGTTGTAAATTCGTATTTAAAAATAAATAAATATTACAAGTTATAGATGATATTGAGGTAAAGTTTCATTTGTACAATAATACAGTACTCTAAAGTTAACCACAGTGTTATATATTTGTGGAATACAGGTTATTGAAAAAACAGGTTGACATGTTACGCCTAGAGTGTTTTTTCAAAGGTAGATTTTCATAGTCGCTTCCAATCGGGAATGGATCTAGATTTGTCAAATTAAAGACCGTCAAGGTGATTCGGGTTTGATACCCGATGACAGAAGCACTCCCTGACTTCTACTTGGTGAAGTTGGCCTCCGGGAGAACAATAAGGGTTCGAATCCCTGCTAAGTCAATTCCCAGGACGGCTGGAGAAAGATCTCTGGTCATCTTCGTCCCCGCTCGACAGCCAGCGTGGTCGCGGTGGAAAAACCATGTAAGCCCTTGCCAGACCACCCACCACCACACTCAATCATAATTCGTGAATCCGAATGAGCATTTGATTCCCTGAGGACAGCTGGCGTCATGACTATTGACGTCTATATCGGTAAAGAGAACGAAACTGCCTGGAAGGGATAGTCTGACATTCCAAATCACCCCTGGGGTTTGACTCCCCTCCACCTCGTCAGGTCCAAGAGGGCAGTCAACACTCTAACAGCTTGCCCATAAGGCAACAGCGGCGGAGGAGCACAGCACACGCACGTCAAGTATATAAAGGCGCCAAAATAAATAACCAATGAGCTGGAAATACAGTTTAACTGAGATTTGTTACACTACGCATGCAGTTAAGTAACAACAGTGGCACAAAAATATGCAGTTTAGTTACATCAGTGGCACACAAAAAAAATAACTTCACATCAAGCATGAATAAGACAGGAATTAGAGTATCAAATATTCCCCAGTTGAAAAAACTTGCATCGTGAGGATATTTTTGAAGATGGGAGAGAAAACCAATTCTCTCTCAGCACCCTGAATTAATGACCCCTCACACCGTCGAAGAGAATTTTATTGTTTTTGGGTTAGTCAAAATGTAATGTGAAAGAAGGATAGGTTTTAGGCACTGCTGGTGTGAGTTACAATTGCAATATACGTGTTCTGCCCTCTTCAAGCATTCATAAGATTTTGTTGTATGGCAATGGCAGTGCCTACCATAACTATGCTGCTGAATAAGTGGTGATGGGGGAGGGAGATAGACAGAGAGATAAGAGGATGAGAGATGAGGTAGAGAGCTTGGAGTGTGGGCGTGGCTAGACTGAATGTTTAATCCAGGAAGGGGGTGGGGTATGGGTGTGGCTACAAGTAACGAGGGGAAAGGGAGCAGATATTTTCAAAGGAGGGGAATGGCCGTCACCTAGACGCAGGAAGGGAGCAGTGTGTGAGGAATGCAGCTGCTTGAGTAGGACGGTAGACAATGAAAGGGGGCGAGTTGTGTGGGTGTGGCCTGGATAGGAGGGAGCGAAGAGGAAGTAGAGGAGCGGCCAGCAGTGATCAATACTCTACGACTGCTGACAGCAGCGACTGCTACCGCCTGCCGCGACTTTGTTAGAGGCCAGACCCAGCCAAGCAATAAGGTGGTGCGCTTTTACACAAAAATTGTGCTTTTTTAAGAACTGAGACCACTTTGTTATATTAATATTATAGCTCTAACAGTACTGATAAATATACACAGCCCATTTGATCAGCTGGTTTTATATATACATATTTGGTCGAAATTGTACTTAATATTCCTTGCCCCAATTCTAAGTGGAGGGGTGATTAAGGAAGATACAAATTGATTAAAAAAATGGCTTACCATTGCGGTAATTCTGACTGCGAAAAATTCCCGTTGCCAGTGTCAATGTAGAGAATTTTCATTTCGTCATGATGCAGAACAAGAACGCGCCGGAGTCTATTTGCCTCTGTGATGGCTGTGTGAGCCCATTTATCATTGGTACGTAGTACGTTTGATTTCTTATGGTGTGCGTTTATTCAATCAATACCAAACTTATTCAATTAGTCTGTAATTACAGTTACATGCATGTTTACTGCAGCCAAGTTTTATTATTGAGTGAATGTTCCTAAAATTAGAAAACAATGACAAACCAACGAGATAGAATTTGTCTTACCATTGAACACAAAACGGAAATCCTAAAACGCATTGATGTACACACAGGCACACGAGTCTCCTTAGCTAAGAAACTACGGCCGATGCAAAAGAAAATAGTGTGTATTAAAACTTCAAATTTTTTTTTACCTACATGAATGTACAGAGGGTAGTGAACATTACTAACATAAAGTTATTTCAAATAAAAGGTAAATTACTTTCTATTTAGGGGTACCCTTCATTTACAGTTTCCCTCATTTACACCATTTTTTCTTTATCATTTGAAAAGTGTAAGATAAGGATTCTTCTGTAGGTTCCGGTGAACTCTATTCACCCATTGTTTGCTTGGGCTCCCGTGCTCCCTTAATTCACGTTCACATTCCTTGAGAAATTTCTCTGCGTTAGAGTAAGCCTTCCCGTTAAATTCAGGGAGGGTGAGCTCTCAGGGTAGCCCGCGAACTGGTAGGCTTAACCTGGGGGCTGGGTTTTGCGGTTTGTACGTCTGTTCCCCTCAGCAGACATCGCACTGGTAGGCTTGTCCGGGATTCCGGATTGGTTCGTCTGTCGAACCAATGCAACGGTGATGAAAAGTGCTATTACGCAAAATGCAGTGGGCAGTGTATCTTCCCTGTCCGGTACACTCGGGCCATTGGCAGACCCTGGCATCTGCCTGTCTGCATGAGTCGCACCAGTATTCGAGTCCATCTCTGTATCTGTGTGTATCATCCCATTCTAAGCACGTATAATGGAATTCGTTCTGACAGTAGTTCCACATAATAAGGTTAAGGCCATTGGCTGGGCATGCAGGGAGGAGGCAATCCCTGTTGCTTGTCCCTTCTGTATTAGAGTCGACTACTGCACGGGGTGCATCTGTCAGACTCGCATCGGAATCTGACATCTTGGAAGACTACGATATGGCGCCACGGGGTGTTTACAGCAACTCCCCGAAGTCGTGAACAACAACAAAAAAATTATCTCTCCTGCAGGGAGCAGCGGAACAGATGTGCGCTTCACAAGTAACCCAGGGATATAAGGGCAGGACGGGTGGGGTGACTGGCGAGATCCAGCTCCTAAGGCTGAACTAGTTGCAGCTTATTGCCCCATGATGGGCGCCATTTTACACGCGACTCTCTTGCCGGGTGGGCAAGTGGTTAGGGCACTCAGGCTGCCCTCTCGGACCTTACGAGGTGGAGGGGAGTCAAATACCAGGGTGAGCCGGAGCGTTAGACTCTCCCTTCCGGCAGTCTTATTCTCCTTACCACTAGGGATGTCAATAGTCGAGACGCCAGCTGTCCATAAAGGCCAGGACTTGTAGAATTTATCCGCCGCGGCCTCGTTGGCTGTCGAGCTGGGACAAAGTTGATCAGGGATCGTTCTCCAAACATCCTGCGAACGGCCTTGGCAGGGATTCTAACCTTGATTGTTCTCCCGGAGGCCAACTTCATCAAGCAGAAGCTGGGGAGTGCTTCTGTGTTCAGGTGTTGAACCCGAATTTCCCTACCCGGACGTTAACTTAACGATACTAGCTCTGATGTGTGTGGAGCGAGAGGGGTAATTCTGCGTTTCCCTACTGGGATTCAGTGTAAGTTTAGGGGCTGGTTCGGCGAGAGTTTCCTCTGGGTCTGAATCTTCATGGCGAGTAGGCCAACGTTTCAACTATATCTCGTGATCTGGGGGTGTTACAAAATTTAAATGGCACATAATTTTTATTACGTTTAAGGAAATGCGTTGTAAAGTCCCGGCTGAGTTATACACCCTAAAAGCTAGGCTAAAAAAATATAAAAATACACTAAAATGCTTAAAATATTTTGAAAATAAAATTCGCTATTCAACGAGCAAAGGTAACCCTGGGGAAAATTAATAAATAAAAATATTATCTAAGCAAATTTTCTAACAAACTCTATTTACAGCGTGTAATATAAGAGGGGCTCAATCCAAGAGGACGAAATCGCGCAACGACCTGTTACCATTGGAGTCAAAGGAAGTTGACTAAGGTGAGGGTAGTGGATACAGGCGTGGGATTTACCATAGATGAGGTGAACTGTCCCTGGGGCGGTCAGCTGTAGGATGAGCCTTCTTCAAGCCGCACTGGATGGAGCGCTGCTAGTTTCCAAGCAGTTGGAGGATGATTCGAATCCTTACCACGGGTTGCTGAGGAGAGGAGAGAGAGTCTTGCGCACAGACATGGGGTAGATCTCACGGACCTTTTCGGCCGGCGAGCCCCGGCGTTTCAGCTGGACCACGGTGCTGGACTTCTATTTATATAAGAATCATCCTGTGTCAGCGATTCTCCGGGAGTGGGGGGTTGCGTAGCCTTTCAAAGCAGGGGCTGGTTTATTGGGTGCAGGAGCTCAGCTCGTTTTCTTATCATCCCTGGTGGAGACGTAGATATTTTCTTGCTCCTCAGGCTGAGGCCGGCAAGCCGTGACGTCACATGGCCACCTGGGTGCTGCTGTCTCTGGGGTTGTTAAGAACTTCTTCGGTGGTTAAAGTAAAGCAGTGAAATTCAAATAAACATTATTATTTCTTCGTCGTGGTGGGGCTTGCGTGCTAATTCTTGAGCGGGTGTAGAAATTCATAATTGCACACGTGAATTACTATTAAGTTGTCGACTGACCAATGCATGGAGTCTCTTTCTTCTCTGATACAAAATCATAACGGCAATTGAATTTCACTTTTCCCCGCGCGTAGCGCTCTCTCAGTTGGGGCGAAGTCGGTCGTAGAGTGCGCCTTTCTGCGGTGCAGCACACTGGCATGCGTCAGAATGTAAACTTTCTTGGTAATTATTGTAGGCTATTCGTATTATCATATTTGCATTAATACCTACCGCTAACAGTTTGTAAAATAATGTTAAGAGCACTTTGTATATTGCATATTTTTATTATGCTGATGAATGACGCGTAGCAGGCAAAATAACTTTTATGAATATAAGACTTGAACTCAGCACATAGTAAACCACGACACCTACACCAGAGATTGAACCTGAAACAGCTTCATCCAGATTATGATTGCTATATGCCATTGCCAGTAACACTAAATAGGCAAGTCAATTATACGCCCCTGACTAGCCACCTGAACGAAGCCGTCAAGCTTCTAAGCGAGCGTCAGATACCATCTGCAACCACCGCTTCCAACCCTTGCCAAGAGAGCACAGCAAGGGATGATGCTACCCACATAGGGGGAGCCGGCTGGCTGAAGATGCCTGAACAGCCCCGAGGAAACTGAAGTAATGCCGAACGAGAGGCTAGAACGCCAGTTGACATTGAGTTGTCATCGCAGGGGCATCCTCTGCCTTGGCAGCTCAGCAGCTCTTCCTACCGCTCTCGTGCTAGGGCTCTCTGCCTCAACCAGATCTTCTACCAGCAAAGCTTACTAAAACTTCTGATACACCTATTCGATTTGGGAGTGCTTGCCCCGTCTCTTCATGACTACACTATACGACAGTAGGGTTTGAGTCATTCTCACGATTGATTTATTAGTTGCTCTGGATGTACTCTGTCTAACAGGTTCCTGTTGCTTGGTAATCATGATAGCCTAGGAGTTTGTACAGGTCACAGTGTTCATTCTACTCAGAATAAATACGGTCAAGTCAACGCACTTCATTCTGATTCCAAAGGTGATTTGTACCTCTCTACTGCCTTGTAAACGCTGTTCCCCAAGGGAGAGTCAGGTGACAGTGTCTTGCTTAACAGTTTCTGACAATAGAGTAGGACTGCGGGCACCCTTAATTGGGCAGTACGTATGTCACCAAACACCACGCTATTCGCTGGCCACCAATACCGTGAACCCAGTGCGCAAAGACACTCGGTGCACAAGTACAGGAGAGCCCCTACTAGCCCTACTAGGTGCACTGAATGAGGAAGCAACTAGACCACCAGAGTCAGCTAACCCACTCTCCGCCGCATTCAAACTGATGTGTTGGCAGTCATCTAAAATCATGAATGAAACAGAGCACTTAATGATTCTGTAATTTTTGACAAGATGAATGTAGATTCAAGATTGTTTGATAAAAGTGAGGATAAGATACTTTGGGAAAATATAAATGCATAAGTCATTATGGCTTCAAGGCTGGTTTCAAAGTGGAAACATTTTTTTTTATGACTTTAATAAGAATGCTTGAAGAAAGGTCATTTTCTGTCATTGCAATTGTGACATGGGCAGAAGTAATATAGGCTTGTAGAAAGAATTGAATATATCACCATCGAGCACAGCATATAAAAACCCCTGCAGTAACAACACTGTGTGAGTTTTTTGCAGATATGCCACATGCCATACAATTTTTTCAAATTAATTTTTTGGACTACAGGAGACAAATACCATGTGAAGCAGTTGTTAGAAAAAATCACGTGCTAGTCATAATTGAAAACACAGAACTGAAGTTGTCTCCAAAACTTATATCTTCACATTCAGTTAAAGGGAAATACTCGCCAGAAAGTTAAATTTGCTGTACAACTCTTTTCGCACCACACAGTAACACGACAATCATAAAAATATTGTTACGCGCTCGCTGCTACGCATCTCTTGTGAAAGGGCAAATGTGTGAATGTCGATTTGTAGCCCAGGAGCAGGTGACCAGCAAAAAGATCCGCTTACTCAGCCTCGACGCTGAGCGTGGCCACACGATAAATCTTCGGCGGCACGTTTTTGACCTTGGTTGTATTGAACTTCTGTGTTTATCTGAGAAAGATTTCTCTAGTGGTTTACTGCTGTAGTTGCGGCATGACTCAGGGTGCGGCGAACCTTCCAGGTCAAGGCCAGCTGCTATAAAAGTGCGACGGGCCTCTGAGCCGGGAGTTTTCTGAGAGTCTGGGGTCAGGGCGGTAGTTCAACGAGCTAAAAGAGCAACGAATAGCGCCGAAAGTGACCAGCGGGAGGAAAATCTGCGACCATGAGGGCCAGAGCAGTGAAGAGTGCGACTGGCAGGCTGGACTGTTGGACTGGATGTGTGAGTGATAGACATTACACATGATGACAACAGAAATACTGAACGTGTGTTAATGATGAGTATGAGTTAGTTGATAATCGACTATAAACAAACAGAGACATTAAGAAGGACTTTACCGTATTTACTTGTGTATAACGCTCCCTTTTTTCCCAAAATAAAGGGAAAAATTTCTGGGGTGCACGCTATACACGGAAAAAAAAAAAATTAAGGACGGGGGAGTGGTAGTCGTAAAGTGTCCGGAGATGTTTAGAGGGAAGTGTAGCGGAACTGTCTGTTGTCTCATCCCTTACTCTTACATCACTCCTCTCCACTCTCTCTCTCTCTTTCTCTCTCGGTGCCCTCTTTAGTTTGCCCTTCAGCCCTCCTCCGTAGTCATTAATGCTAATGTCTCCCCTTTTTTTGTGTTATCTATGTCCCTATTCTAACTGCTTCACTTCGTTGCTTACACAATACACGGGCAATAAACGTGTAATGATTAATGCCCGAAGTTCACGTGATTCCTACACTGGAAGTTTAAGCTGTCTGTCATAAAATATATCCACCGAGAGTGACAGTGATAACATAAAATTCTTTTTTTTTCTCCACCAGTAATGTGAGTGTGATCCATGGTTTATATTGTGATGTTTAAGAAGAAAAGCTATTGTAGATACTGTTGTGTGTTTTAAGAAATTATTACAATTATTTTTCATTCATTTTCACAAAAATTTTTAAATCTTTTATTTCTTACTTTAATTTTTAAGTTCAGTATACTATGGCACATTCAGTGACAACCCGCGTGCCAGACACTGTCTAACCAGGCCACCAAGTGAAAAGGTGCGGGGGGGTGGGGGAAAGGGGCAACAACCTAAACAGGCAACATGAACCCCTGGGAACTTCTTTCCGAGAACACGTCAAGTGTAGGGCCTGCTACCAAGCTGCGAATAAGCACCCAGGTATGCTGAAATTGTTCATAATACTGTTTATTGTTGTATTATTTTTAATGCCATATTTTTTATCTTGTTGGTGTACCGTATACCATTGCATAGTGAGGCATGTAAATTTTTTTGACAATAAAAGTTTAACACATATTAGAATAGGATTTACTAAAATAACGGCCTAAGAGAATGAAGGCTTTTAGTGCCGGCCTAGGTTAGCACAGTGCCACACGTAAATTACCTGCCGTGCAACCCATAGGAGTGGCCACAGAGGATGACCCTCTGCTAACTCACCTTCAGCGCCATTGCAGGTACAGCTAGAATATTACACACTCCTCATTCTTCAATACTAAATACACATGGATGCATTTATTTGCATTTTCAAAGTCGAAATGTATGAAATGATTTAGAGTACCAACAGCCCTCAGTTGTTGTGTGTAAGCAACACGTCTTCTACATAAACAAGAAGGGCGTGTGCATTCACCCGACACTGGTACAAATCTTGTAACACTCTCTCCCCAGCGAGATGAAGCCATTATCAGGCCCTCGCCTCACCCAACCACCACCTGGAAGAGAAAGGCAGCGCTATGAGGAGAACCAGCTGCCGCGTGGCAGCCCGAGCAAGTGCACAGAAGAGCGGGACCTACAGAACTAAATTTCAGAGACTTCCAGGGACATTTCTAAATCACTACAACCCCAGAGCTCCACAAGCCGAGTTTACATTGCAAAAAAGAGGCTTGGAAGTGGGCGAATTGATGCATGGCGCATAACTAGCATTATACCTTGTATGGATATACTACTTCAACACAGCCAGTGGGAAGCCACGGCGCCGACACCGGGGACCGAACCTAAGACAGCTGCACCCAGAAGATGATTACTACACGTCGTTGCCAGTAACACTAAATACGCATGTCAATTATGCACCCCTGCCTAGCCACCTAAAAGAAGACAGCCTGCTCCTGAGCGAGCTTCAGATACCACGCACAATCACTGAACCTACTCACTTCCAGCACTTGCCAAGGGAGTGGAACAAGGGACGAAGCCACCTACACAGGAAGGAGCTGACCGGCCAAAAATGTCCGAACAACCCGAAGGAAGGCTCCGTTCAGTATTTAGGGCCGGACGAGCCCCCAGTACGTCTGTTGACGTCTAGTTGTCATCATATTAGTTTTCGCTGTCTTGGCAACTGAGCAGTTCACCCTACCACTTCCATACTAGGTATCTCTGCCTCCATGACAACTTCTACCAGCGAAGCTTGCTTCAACCCCTGATACATTACCACCACTTGGGATTGCATACACTGTCCTTTCAGAACTTCACTATACATCAGTAGGGGTTGAGTTGTTCTCACGACTAGTTTATTAGTTACTCTAGACTTTACCTAACAGGTCCTGATACCTGTTATTAACGCAACTGTCACAAGTTGCTTGGTAGTCACAATAGGCTAGGAGTTAGAACGGGTGACCATGTTTATTCTACTCAAAATAAGTAGGTTCAAGTCTACACACTTCATTCTGATTCCAAAGGTGATTTGTACCTCAAGGGAGACGCAGCTGACAATGTCTTGCCAAACAGTTTTTGACAATAGAGTAGGAGTGCTTGCATCCTGTAACTGGGCAGTACGTACGTCGTAAAAAACACACACAATTTGCCGGCCACCCATACTGTGGGCCGAATGCTCAAAAGCACTTGGCGCAAACGTACGGTAGAGCTCCTTACTAGGTACACTCCACGAGGTCAGCAACTTTACTAACCGAGTCAGCTAACCCGCTCCATCCACCGCATGAGATTCACTGGTTGGAGCTCTAGAACTGACGTGGCATGATATTACGGATCTGGGTACTCTGGCTAGGAAATTCTGTCACCAGCCCCTTGCTTGATGCGACAACCCGTAGAACCTACCCCATGCCATTAACCTGACGAGGATGGACTGTGTGGGCTGGTAAGAAGGCAGCTACGACTCCTACAGTCAATGAATTGCCAAGTAACTCATCCCACTTTGTCTTCAGCCTTTCCTTTGCTCGGAAACATGCACAATCCGCCTGCAGACTGCACAGGGGCCTCTCTCATAAGGGCAGTTTATTCAAGCCATCCCAGAATATCGGCATGACACCTTGTAAAATCATCGTCCGCAACAGGCTCAGACTGCCCATGGGCCTAGGCCTCGCCAGCGCCGTTCATTGATCAACACTATTCGTCGCCCCACCCGGAGCCCAGCAGCCTCAAGACCAGCCAGCTCCAGCCGCACACCAGCTGTCCCCGGACGGGGCTCTGAGATTGACCTACAGACAGCAGCTTGCCAACGGACAGCCTGAGCGCCTGCCTGCAGGTGGTAAACCAGTATGTACTGCGAATACTGCTGCCTTAGATGCGTACATAGCTTGCCGCCACCCGACCAGGCTGACTCTGTACTCCGGCTCCTTAAGAGCCAGGGCGAACCCATAATAATCAGCCTGTAAGGCCACCAAGGGTTTTCTGCCTGAACCCGCTCATAAACCCCCTTAGACTATGTGACGTGCCAGCATCCCGACCATCACGCATCATTACACACGTAACTGTGTATTTGAATTGATATTTGACATTAAAACATTATTTGATTAAACTTCTGCACAATCACTTCATGAAGAAACTTTTAGGTTCTTGTAATCACAAGTAAATGAAACGAAACTTCTGTTTACATCTCCATCTTTACCTTGGCAGTATGTGTATAATCTACAATCCAGTGGCGAGGCATGGAAGTGTTGCAAGAAATGTGCTGCTTGGCGATGCACTCAAAATTTGTATCAGTGAGAATTTCATTGTTTGAATCAGTTAATATCATCTGATTTTCAACATTCACTTCAATTAATTTCAACGGACAAATTAATGAAAAAATGTAAATTTTCCTCCACTTATTGATTCAGTGACATTTTCCGCTGATTCTACAACCATTTCGTTTGTTGTTCTTCAGTGATTTGCTTTTTGATTGATTGATCAATTAAGGCATGTGTATCAGTTCTAGGGATTTGTATTCTTCTGACAATTGGTATTATAACAGTGTCTGCTAGTGAGTTTATTTGATGCCTAACAATGGCAATAACAATCCTAACAGAATAATCTCCACAAGAAACAAAAAAAAAAAGGAGTTGTAAAACGTGAAAATATTTATATGCGTACACAGTATGCTCAACAATCTCATTAATCTAGAAATCATCAATCAAAGCCATCAATCAAAGTTGCCAATGAAGCACAGATGTAATGCTCTGGGACTATAGGTCGTGAGCTCGAAACCTGTTTAGGTTGATTTGTTTTTAATAATCAAAATTGAATGTATGGCCGGCCATATAAATATTTATTTGAACCAATCAAATCTTACACATTTGTGGAAACAAATTAAAAGAAAAAAAATTGCTTTTAGCAACTTATTGAATGATTTATTCACTTATTCACTCAGTGAATTTTTCCCTCAGAAGCAATATGTGATTTTACACTAATTCTAAGTAGAGCCGTTTTCACTGTTTAAAGTAGTTGGATTTGACTGTTAATCAGTGACTTTCCACTGATTCGATTTTAGAGTGTACCTGTACTCAATTCTGAGGTGTTCGTCGAACCAACTTAATTTTAGCAGCAGTACAATTAGTGTGCAAGTGAGGAGGGAAGAATGCTACGGTAACAGAAACCTTGATAATTGAGGCCCACATTTATTGTTTTCTTGGTCAGCGGCCCTCAATGCAAACATAATGCCATGTAGCGAAAATATAGGTTAAAATTGTGCATGCCTTGCAACAAATTGACGGCTCGCCACTGATAATATCTTTTACGATCGCAGTTATAACAAATACAATGTTGGGTAAGTAACATTAAAAAAATATCTTCAGGTAAGTTATTTTACCCTAGAAAATAAAGTAACTTCCATCGATTTTTCAATATTATTGGATAAAATGTAACTGGGCGTTAAATTTAAAGTAACTTACTAAACACAGTTACATAGTGGGTGAGTGAAAAGACTTGGGTGGCTCGTAACATCGAGGTCTTGAGAGCCGATGAGGGAGTTGAAGTGAATGTGTAGCAGCGCCGGAATGTGCGGGGGGGGGGGGGGGGGGGAAACGAGGGATCCCCGAGAAGACCCGCCGACCAACGGCATCGTCCGGCACGATTCCCACTTGCGAAAATCCGATAGCCCGGCCGGGGATTGAGCGCTGTTCGCCTTGGTGGGAGGCGAGCATGCTACTCGCTCAGCCACCGTGGCCCCCGGTTACTTAGTAGGTAACTTTATTATGTGTACGTCTCCTTTAGCTCAGAAAACTGTTGAAAATAAAAAAAGTGATAAAGAGACAATATTTGTTAAAGTAGGCTCTAATAACATTATAATATTAATAAAACTGACAGATATGCCATCTTGGCAGACCTAGGCTCAACTTGTAGGGAACAAGACAATCCCAGGCTCAACTTGGTGGGAACAAGGTAATCGTAGGCACGACTTTGTGGATTGTAGGCAGTCCTTGGCTCGACTTGATAAGTACTATGCAGGCATGTGTAGGAATGGGTAGGAATTAGGCATACATGCGCTCTACTTGTTGGGAACTCAGCTGGCCTAGTCTCGAGTTGCAGGCTGCTATGCAAGTGTAGGCTCGACTTGGTGGGAACTAGCTATTCCTAGGCTCGACATGGTGGGAACTATGCAGTCCTGGGGTCTAATTGTTGGGTGCTAGGCAGTCCTAGACTCGACTTGGTGGGAGCTAGGCGATACTATACCCGACTTTATGGGAACTAGGCTGTCCTGGGCTCAATTTGGTGGGAACTAGGTTTTTCTGATCTAGACTTTGTAATAACTAGGCAGCTCTGGGCTCGACTTGCTGGGTGCTAGGCAGTCATAGGCATGACTTAGTGGAAACTTGGCATTATTGGGCTAGACTTGGTGGGAACAAGGCCGTCCTAGGTTCGACAGGGTAGGTGCTGGGGTTTCCTATGCTCGAGTTGGTGGTGCTAAGTTGTTCAAGGCTTCACTTGGTGGGAACTAGGCTGTCCTTTGCTCGACTTAGTGGAAAACAGGACGTCCTGGGCTCGACTTAGAAGGAACTAGGATGTACTGGGCTCGACTTGGTGAGATTTATGAAGCCCTAGGTTCGTCTTGGCGTGTGCTAGCCGACCCAGTCTCAAATTGGTTGGGGTCTAGGTAGTACTGGGCTCGTTTTGGTGTGTGCTATGCAGAACAAGCCTCGACTAGGGGGTTGCTAGGCAGAACTAGTCTCTATTTGGTGTAAACTAAGCAATCCTGGACTCGACTTGGTGGGAACTATGCAGTCCTAGGTTAGCCTTGGTGGATGCTATGCAAGCGTAGGCTCGACTTGGTGGGAACTATGTGTACCTGGGGTCTAATTGTTGGGTGCTAGTCAGACCTATACTTGACTTGGTGGGAACTAGGCAGTACTGGACCCGACTGGGTGGGAGTTAAGCCGACCTGGGCTCGACATGTTGGGGAGTATGCAGACTTGGAATCCACCTTATGAGTGCTAGGCAGTACTACGTTCGACTTGGTGGTTGACAGTTAGGGCTAAGCTCGTCTTGGTAGTAACTAGGCAGACCTGGGCACGACTTCGTGGGAAGTGGCAAGTTCTAGGCTCGACATTGTGGATGCTTCACTGTCTTAGGATCGACTTGGTGGATGCTAGATAGTTCTAGGCTCGATTTGGTGGGGGCTAGCCAATACTGTGCTCTATTTGGTCGTAACTATGCAGTCATGAGCTCGACCTGGTGGGTGCAAGGTAGTCCTAGGCTCGACTTGGTGGGAAGTTAGGAGTCCTGCGCTTAACTTTTGGGGTTTTAGGCAGTCCTAGGCTCGACACGGTGAGTGCTTGGCTGTCCTAGGCTTGTCTTGGTTGTTTCTAGGGAGACCTAGGCATTACTTGGTTGATGCTAGGCAGTCCTAGGCCAGACTTGGTCGGAAGAACGCAGTACTGGGCTCGACTTGGGGAGTGCTAGGCAGTTATCAGCTCGACTTGGTGGGTGCAAGGCAGTACTAGGCTCTAGTTGGTGGGGACAAGGCAGTCCGAGGCTCTAATTGGTGGGTTCTAGGCAGTCCCAGGCCTGACTTGGTGGGTAATAGGCAGTCCCAGTTTCGACTTGGTGGGATCTAAGCAGTCCTGAGCACACCTTGTGAGGTGTTAGGAAGTCCTATAATCTATTTAGATGGGATAGGGGGGGGGGGGGTTAGGCAGTCCTGAGGTTGACTTGGTGGGAAGAAGGAAGTCCTGGGCTTGAATTGGTGGGTGCTGGGAAGACTTAAGCTGGACTTGGTGGGTGATAGGCTGTCCTAAGCACGATTTTGGTGGTTATAGGCTCTCCGTGTTTCGGTTTGGTAAGAACTGGGAATTCATCGTCTTGAATATTGATAAGGCGGGGGGGGGGGCATAACAGAAGTTGGCTCGACTTGGTTGGTGCTAGGCAATCCTCAGCTCGACTTGGTGGAAAGTAGTTTGATCTGATCTCGACTGGGGAGGTGTTAGCCAGACCTAAAACCCTTCTTGGATGGTGCTTGGTAGACAGAGGATGGACTTGGTGGGTGCTTTTCTGTGCTAGGCTCGACTTGGTGGAACTAGGTAGTCCTAGGTTAGACTAGGTGGATGATAGTCAGACCTAGTCTCGACTTGGTGGGACTATACAGTCCTGGGATTGACATGGTGGGAGCTAGATCGAACTGGGAAGTCCTAGGTTCGAATTGGTAAAATCTAGGAAGAACTGGGTTCGACTTGTTAGGAACTAGGCATAACTTGGCTCTACTTGGTGGGATCTAGGCAGCCCTGAGCTTGACTTGGTGGTAACGAGGCAGTCCTAGGCTTGCTTGGTAGATGCTAGGCAGCCCTAGGATCAACTTGGTGGGAACTAGGCAGTCATGGGCTCGACTTGGTGGGTGCTAGCCAGTCAAAGGCTAGACATGGTGGGATCTAGGCAGTATTGGGCTCGGCTTGGTGGGAAATTGGGGCGTCCTTGTTTCGAATTGGTGGGTGCTAGGATGTCCTATGCTAGACTTTGTTGGAACTTGGAAGTCCTTTGCTCGACTTAGTGGAAAATAGGCCGTCCTGGGCTCGACTTGGTGGGAACTAGGCAGTAATGAACTCGACTTCGTGGGTACTCAGAAGCCCTAGTCTCTTTCATCGTGGTTATATCCGACCCAGTCACAAAATGGTGGGGACTAAAAAGTCCTGGGCCTGTCTTGGTGGGAGCTAGGCCAATCTGTGTTCGAATTGTTGGGAATTAGGTAGTCCTGGGCTATACTTATTTGGTAGTATAGAGACTTGGACTCGACTTTACGAGTGTTTGGCAGTCCTAAGCTCGAATTGGTGGTTGCTAATTATGCTCGTCTAGGTAATAACTAGGCAGACCTGCGCCGGACTTGATAGGAACTGAGCAGTTCTAGGCTCGATTTGGTTGATGATTCGCTGTCTTAGGGTTGACTTGGCGGGTGCTAGGCAGTCGTAGGCTCGACTTGGCGGGTCCTAGGCAGTACTGGGCTCGATTTGGTGGTAACTGTGCAGTCCTTGACTCGACATGGTAGAAACTAGGCTCAACTAGATGAGTGGTAGCCCATCCTAGGCTCGACTTTGTTGGAACTAGGCAGTCTTAGGCCATAGTAGGTGGGAGCTAGGTCTACTCGGCTTCGACTTGTTGAGAACTGGGCAGTCCTGGGCTCGACTGATGGGAAGTACACATCCCTGGGCTCGACTGGGGAGTGCTAGGTAGGACTTGGTGGGAACAAGGATGTCCTTGGCTCGAAAAGTTGGGTGATAGGTAGTCCTAGGCTCCACTTGGTGGGTGCTTAGTAGTCCTAAGCTCGACTTAGTGGGAATTTAGCAGTCCTGTGATCGATATGGTAGGTGCGAGTCAATCCTGGCTCAACTTGGTAGGATCTAGGCAGTCCTGGCCTCGACTTCGTAGTTACTGAGCAGTCCTAAGCTCGACTTGGTGGTTAATAGGCAGTGTTGCTCTCGACTCGATGCGAACTACGTCATCCTGGGATTAACTTGGTGGGAACTAAGTAGTCCGTGGGTCGGCTCGGTGGGGGCTTGGTAACCCTATGCTCGACTTGTTGAGAACTAAGCAATCCTAGGCTCGAATTGGTCGGTGGTAGGCAGATCCAAGCTTGACTTTTTGGGAATTTGGCAGGACTGTGCTCGACTTGTGGTGTGTTAGGAAGTCCTAGGTACAACTTGAGGAGTGCTAGGCAGTCCTGTGATCGACTTGGTGGGTGCTAGGCAGAACTGGGTTTGGCTTGGTGGGAACTAGGCAGATCTGGGCTCTACTTGCTGGCAGCTAGGCAATCACAGGCTCGACTTGGTGTATACTAGGAAGTCATAGGATAGACCTGGTGGGAAATTGGCCCTCCTGGGTTCGACTTGGTGGGTGCTAGGGTGTCCTATGCTCGACTTAGTGGGTGCTAGGAATTCCTAGGCTATTCTTGGTGGTAAATGGGCATAGTGGAAAATAGGTCGTCTGGGCTCGCATTGTTTCGAACTATTCAGTAATGGGCTCGACTTGGTGGGAACTATGAAGGTATACGTTCGTCATGGTGAGTGCTATGCGATCCAGTCATAAATTGTTGGGGAGTAGGAAGTCCTGGGCTCGTTTTGGGTAGTGAATGCAGACCTAACCTCGACTTGGTGGGTGCTAGGCAGTACAAGGCTCTACTAGGAGGTAACTTGGCAGTCCTGAGCTCGACTTAGTTGAAAATAGGCCGTCCTGAGCTCGACTTGTTGGGAACTAGGCAGTCCTGGGCTCTACTTGGTGGGAAGTACGCATATTTGCATTCTACTTTAGGAGTGCAAGGCAGTACAAGGTTCGACTTGGTGGTTGCTTGTTAGGCCTCGGCTCATCTTGGTGGTAACTAATCAGATCTGGGCTGGACTTGGTGGGAACTGGGCATTTGTAGGCTCGATTTGTTGGTTGTTTCGCTGTCTTAGGGTCTTCTTGGTGGGTGCTGGGCAGTCCTAGGCTTGACTTGGTTGGTGCGAGGCAGTACTTGGCTTGATTTTGTGGTAGCTATGCAGTCCTGGGCTAGACTTGTTAGAATCTAGGTAGCCCTAGGCAAGACCTTCTGAGTGCTAGGCTGTCTTAGGCTCGACTTGGTGGGAACAAGGATGGCCTGGAATCGATTTTTTTTGGAAGCTAGGCAGTCCTGGGCTCGACTTGGTGGAAAGTATAAATTCCTGGGCTAGACTGGGGAGTGCTAGGCTGACTAGGTTCGACTTGGTGGGAATAGGGCAGTCCTAAGTTCGATTTAGTTGGTACTAGGTAGCCATTGACTCGACTTGGTGGGTGCTAGGGTAACCAGTCTCAAACTTGTGGGGACTAGGCAGTCCTGGGCTCGTTTTGGTGTGTGGTATGTAGACCTAGCCTCGACTTGGCAGTGCCAGGCAGAACTAGGCTCAACTTGATGGTAATTTTTCAGTGCTTGACTCGACATTTTGGGAACAAGGCAGTCCTGGGGTCGGCTTGTTGGTTGCTAGGCAGTCCTAGGCTCGACTTGGCAGGAACTTAAAAGTCCTGAGATCGACTTTTAGGGTTTTAGACATTCCTAAGCTCGACTTGGTGGGTGCTAGGCAGTACTAGGCTCGACTTGGTGGGTGCGAGGCAGACCTGGGGTCGACTTGGTCGGAACTAGTTAGTCGTGGGGTTGACTTGGTGGGTGCTGAGCAATCCTAAGCTCTAATTGGGTTATGCTAGGCATTACTAAGCTCGCCTTGGTGGGTAATAGGCAGTGCTGATCTGAACTTGGTGCGAACGAAGCTGTCTTGGGATCAACATGATGAGAGCAATGTAGTCCTTGGCTCTACTTGGAGGGCGCTTGGCAACCCAAGTCTCGACTTGTTTAGAAGTAGGCAATCCTATGCTCGACTTGGTCGGTGGTAGGCAGTCCTAAGCTCGACTTGGTGGGGAGTAAGCAGTCCTGTGTTCGACTTGTGGGGTGTTAGGAAATCCTAGGCTCGACTAAGATGGTGCTAGTTACTAGGCAGTTCAAGGCTTGACTTGGTGGGTACTAGGCTGTCGTGTGCTCGAATTGATGGGTGCTAGGTAGCCCTTGGATTGATTTGGTGGGTGCTAGGCAGTCCTAAGCTCGACTTGGTGGGAACTTGGCAGTCCTGAGCTCGACTTTTGGGGTTTTAGGCAGTCCTAGGTTCGACTTGGTTGGTGCTTGGCTAACCTAGGCTCGACTAGTTGAGAACTCGGTAATCCTAGTCTCGACTATGTCGGTGGTAGGCAATCCTTGGTTTTACTTAGTGGGTGCTTGGCTGTCCTAGGCTCAACTTTGTGGGAACTAGGCAGTCCTGGGCCCCTACTTCATGGGAGTTAATCCTACCTGCGCTCTACTTGTTAGGAACCAGGTAGTCTTAGGCTTGACTTGGTGGTTGCTAGTCAGACGTAGGATCGACTTGGTGGGAACTATGCAGTCCTGGGCTCAACTTGGGGATTCATAGGCAGTCCTAGGCTCGGCCTAGTGGGTGCTAGTTACGTTTAGGCACGACTTGGTGGAAACTAGTTAGTCCTGGGTTCTACTTTGTGGGTGCTAGGCAGTCGTAGGCTCGATTTGGTGGATGGTACACTGTGCTAGGATCAACTAGGTGTTTCCTAGGCAGTCCTAGGTTAGACTAGATGTATGCTAGTTAGACCTAGTCATGACTTTGTGAGAACTATACAGTCCTGGGCCCGACTTCGTGGGAGCTAGGACGAACTGGGCTCAACTTGTTGGGAACTAGCAGTCCTGGGCTCGACATGATGGGAAGTATGCAGATTTGCATTATACTTTAGGAGTGCAAGGCAGTCCTAGGTTCGACTTGGTGGTTGCTAGTTAGGCCTAGGCTCGTCTTTGTGGTAACTAAGCAGACCTGGGCTGGACTTGGTGGGAACTGGGCAGTTGTAGGCTCGATTTATTGGTTGTTTCGCTGTCTCAGGGTCTTCTTGGTGAGAGCATGGCTGTCCTGGGCTGGACATAGTGCTTTCTAGTTAGGTCTAGACTCGTCTTGTTGGTAACTAGGGAGACCTTGGATCGACTTCGTGGAACTGGGCATATCTAGGCAGCACTTGATAGGTGCTATACTGTTCTATGTTCGACTGGGTGGGTGTTTGGTAGGTAATAGGTAGTCCCAGATTTGACTAGGTGGGACCTAAGCAGTCCTGAGCTAGACTTGAGTGGTGTTAGGAAGTCCTAGGCTCAACTTGGATGTGCTAGGCCATCGTGGTGTCCACTTGGTGGGAAATTGGTTGTCTTTGGTTTTACTTCTGGGGTGCTAGGCTGTCATTAGTTCGACTTGGGTGTTCTAGGCTCGACTTGTTGGGTGCTATGCTGTCCTAGATTCGACTTGGTGGGTGTTTGGCAGTCCTAGGCTCGACTTGGTGGGTGATAGGCAGTCCTAGGCTCGACTTGGTGGGTACTTGGCAGTTCTAGTCTCATCTTGGTGGATGCTAGGCTGTCCTAGGCTCATTTTGGTGGGGGCTAGGCATTTCTAGGCACTACATGGGGGTGCTAGTTAAACCAAGGCTTCCAATCGTGAGTGCAAGGCAAACCTAGTATCGACTTGTGGGGTATAAGGTCATCCTAGGCTCTACTTGGTGGTAACTAGGGAGTCCTGGGCACTATTTGGTGGGAACTAGGCAGTCCTGGGCCCGACTAGGTGTGAGCTAAGCCTATCTGCGCTCTACTTGTTGGGAACTAGGCAGCCCTGAGTACAACTTATTGGATGCGAGGCAGTCCTAGGCTCGACATTGTTGGAACATAGTTATCGTGGGCTCGACTTTTACGGTTTTAGGTAGTCTTAGGCACGACTTGGTGGGTGCTAGACTGTCCTTGGCTCTATTAGGTGTTTCCTAGGCAGTCCTAGACTAGACTAGATGGATGCTAGTCAGACCTAGTCTCGACTTTGTGGGACTATACACTCTTGGGCCCGACATGTTGGGAGCAAGGCCGACCTTGGCTCGATATATTGGGAACTAGGCAGTACTGAGCTTGACTTGTTAGTAAGTACACAGACTTGGACTCGACTTTACGAGTGCTAGGCATTCCTAGGCTTGACCTCGTGGGAGCTAGGTAGTCCTAGACTCGACTTTGTGGGAACAAGCAGCCATCAACTCATCTTGGTGGGAAATAGTGATTCTGGGGAAGGTTGCTTGGCAGTCCTGGGCACGGATTTCTGGGAACTAGTATGGCCTAGGTTAGA
Organism: Dryococelus australis; assembly: GCA_029891345.1. Lineage (NCBI taxonomy): Eukaryota > Metazoa > Arthropoda > Insecta > Phasmatodea > Phasmatidae > Dryococelus > Dryococelus australis. The sequence goes on along the minus strand of CM057009.1, from coordinate 229,694,367 downwards.
CTTGGTTGGTACTAGGCAGGCTTGGGCTCGACATCACATGTGCTGGGCAGTTCTAAGGCTCCACTTGGTGGGGACATGGCAGTCCAAGGCTCGTATTGGTGGGTGCTAGGCAGTCGAATGCTTGACTTGGCGGGTAATAGATAGTCCCATGTTAGATTTGGTGGGAACTTCGCAATCCTGTGCTCTACTTGTGGGGTGTTACATAGTCCTAGGCTCAACTTGGGGGTGCTAGGCAGTCCTGTGGTCGACTTGGTGGGCACTAGGCCGTCCTGGGTTGGACTTAATGGGTGCTAGAATGTCCTATGCTCGAGTTGGTCGGTACCAGGCAGTCTTATGCTAGACTTGGTGGGAACTAAGCAGTCCTGTGCTCGACTTATTGAAAAATAGGCCGTCCTGGGCTCGACTTGGTGGGGACTAGGCAGCAATGAGCTCGACTTGGTGGGAACTCTGAAGCCCTAGACTCGTCATGGTGGGTTATATCCGACCCAGTCACAAATTGGTGGGGACTAGGAAGTCCTTGGCCTGATTTGGTGGGAGTTAGGCCAACCTGTGCTCGACTTGTTGGGAACTAGGCAGTCTTGGACTCGACTTGGTGGGAAGTACGCAGCTTGGATTCGACTTTAGGAGTGCAAGGCAGTCCTGTGCTCGACTTGTGAGGTATTAGGAAGTCACAGGCTTGATTAAGTTTTTGCTAGTTAGGCCTAGGCACGACTTGGTGGGAAAAAAGCTGTCTTGGGCTGGACTTGTTTGGAAATAGGCAGTTCTTGGCTTGACTGGGCGGGTGCTAAGCATTTTAATGCGTGACGTGAGCGGTGCTAGGCAGATGTAGGTCTTAATTTGGTCCTGGGCATGACTGGTTTGGAACTAGGTAATCTTAGGATCGACTTGGTGGGCGCTAGGCTGTCCTAGGCTCGCCTTGGTGGGTTATAGGTGGTCTTCTGCTCGACATGGATGATGCTAGGAGTCCTAGGCTAGACTTGAAGGGAACTAGGCAGTCCTTGGCCGTATTGGTGAGAGATGGCCCAACGTAGGCTCGACAATTTGGGAACTAACCAGACCTGGGCTCGACTTGGTGGGTAGTATACTGTCCTGGGCTCGACTACGGGAGTGCTTAACAGTAATAGTTTCGACTTGGCTGGGGCTAGGCAGTCCTAGGCTCGAATTGGTGGGTTTTGGGCTGTCCTGGGCTCGTCTTGGAGGGTTCTAGGATGCCCTAGATTCGACATGTTGGATGCTAGGCAGTCCTTGGCCGACTTGGTGGGAACTAGACAGTCCCGGGTCGAATTGGTGATATACAATTTGAGCACTCTGGAGTTGTGGGCTTGACTTGGTGAGAAGTCAACTGTCCTGGGCTCGACTTGGGGAGTGCTAGGCAGTCTAAGGCTCGACTTGGATGGTGCTAGACAGTCGTTGGGGTGCTAGGTGGTCCTAAGCTCGACTTGGTGGAATCTAGGTAGTTTTGGCCCTGCCTTTAGGGGGGGTGTACGGCAGGCCTAGAACTCTACTTGGGTGGTACTAGGTAGACAGAGAATCGACTTGTTGGGTGGTTTTCAGTCCTAAGCTCGACTTGGTGGGAACTAGGCAGTCCTAGACTCGACTTGTTGGGAATAAGGCATCCCTGAACTCATCTTGGTGGGAACTAGAGATTCCGGTTCTCGATTTGATAAGAACTAGGCAGCCCTGGGCTCTACTTGCTGGCAGAATGGCAGTCATATTGTTGACTTGGTGGATGTTAGGTATTCCTGTGCTCGACTATGTGGAAAATAACGCCGTCCTGGTCTCGACTTGGTGGGAACTAGGCAGTAATGGGATCGACTGGATCATATATAGGGAGTCCTGGGTTAAGTTTTGTGGGAACTAGATAGTCCTAGGCTGGACTTGGTAGGAGCTAGGCAGTCCTAGACTTGACTTGGGTGGAACTTGGCAAGCTGGGTTCTACTATGGGGTAAAAAATGATTCCTTGGTTCGACTTGCTAAGAACTAGGCAGCCCTCGGCTCGACTTGCTGGCTGGTAGGCAGACATAGGCTCGACCTATGGGTGCTGGGCATTCATAGGCTTGACATGGTGGGATCTAGGCAGTACAGGGCCCGACTTGGTGGAAACTATGTAGTCCTAGGGTCGTCTTGGTGAGTGCTAGCCGACCCAGTCTCAAACTGATGGGGACTAGGCAGTCCTGGGTTCGGATGGTGTGTGCTAAGCAGAAATAGCCTCGACTTGAGGGGTGCTGGGCAGAACTAGGCTCTATTAGGTGGTAACTAGGTAGTCCTGGACTCGACTTGGTGGGAACTAGGCAGTCCTAGGATAGACTTGGTGGATGCTAGGCTGTCCTAGGCTCGACTGGTTGTGTACTAGGCAGTCCTAGGTACAACTGGGAGTGGTGCTTGGCAGTCCTGGGCACGACTTTCTGGGAACTAGGACAACCTAGTTTCGACTGGGTTGGAGCTAGGCAGTTCTGGCTTGACTTGGTGGAGATATTTAGAGCTAGGCTCGACTTGGTTGGTGCTAGGCAGTCTTGGGCTCGACTTTAATGGAGGTAGGCAGGCTTGGGCAAGACATGAAGTGTGCTAGGCAGTTCTAAGCTCGGCTTGGTGGGAACTAGGCATTCATATGCTCGAATTGATGGAACTAGTCAGTCCTAGTCTTAACTGGATTGGAACTGGAAACCCTTAGTTCGAGTTGTTGGGTGCTAGGAATTACTAGGCTCAACTTGGTGATAAGAAGGCAGTACTAGGCTCGAATAAGTGGGCACTGGGCAGTCGTATGCTCGAAATGGTGGGTGCTAGGCAGTTAAATACTCGACTTGGTGGGAACTAGGCAATCCTAGGCAGACCTGAATTCGACTTGGTGGGAGCTAGGTATTCGTAGGCCTGACTGGTGGTGCTAGGCAGTGCTAGGCTCGACTCGTTGGTTGTTAGGCATTCCTAGGCTGGAATTGTAGAGAACTAGGAAGTCCTAAGCTCGACTTAAGGGGTGCTAGGGAGTCCTATGATCGACTAGGTAGGAACTAGGCAATCCTAGGCCCGACTTAATTGGAACTAGGCAGATCTGGGTTCGACTTGTTGGGTGCTAGCCGACCCAGTCTCAACTTAGTGGGGACTTTGCATTCCTGGATTCGACTTGGTGATTGTTATGCAGTTCTACTAGGCTCCACTTGATGGTAACAAGGCAGTCCTGGGCTTGACTAGGTGGGAACTAAGCAGTCCTGGGATCGACTTGGTGGGTGCTCAGCTGTCCTAGGCTCAACTTGGTGCTTTCTAGGCAGTCCTAGGCTTTACTTGGTGGATGTTAGTAAGTCCTAGACTTGACTTGGTGGGAACTAGGCAGTCCTGGGTCCAACTTGGTTCGAGCTAGCGCAAACTGGGCCTGACTTGGTTTGACGTATGCAGACTTGGACACTTCTAAAGGAGTGCAAGGCAGTCCTAGGCTCGACTTGGTGGGTGTTAAGCTATATTAGGCTCGAATTGGTTTTTTCTATGCAGTCCTATGCCAGACTTTGTGGATGTTAGTCAGTCCTAATTTCGACTTGCTGGGAACTAGGCAGTCCATGGTCTGACTTGGTGGGAGCTAGGTGGACCTGGGCTCGACTTGGTGGTATCTAGGCAGTACTGGGCTCGACTTGGTGGAAAAATTTGGCAGTTTTAGGCTCGATTTGGTAGGTGCTAGGCATTCCTAGGCGCCATTTGGGCGGTGATAGGCAGATCAAGACTCGAAACCGTGAATGCTAGGCAAACCTAGCCTCAACTTGTGGGATACTAGGCCGTCCTAGGCTCTACTTGTGGTAACTACGCAGTCTTGGGCCGAACTTGGTGGTAGCTAGCCAAATCGGCATCGACTTTTTGGGAACTAGGCAGTCCTGGGCTCGACTGGGGAGTTCTACGTAGTCCTAGGCTCCACTTGGTTTTAACAAGGCAGTCGTAGGCTCGAATTGGTCGGTGCTAGGTAGTCCTAGGCTCGAGTTGGTGGGTGATAGGCTGACCTGGGCTCTACTTATTGGGAACTAGGCAGCTCTGGGCTCGACTAGTTAGGAAGTATGCAGACTTGGACTTAACTTTTGGAGTGCTAGGCAGTCCTGGGCTCAACTTGGTGGTTACTAATTATGCCTAGGCTCGTTTTGGTGATAACTAGGCAGACCTGGGCTCGACTTGGTGGGAACTGGTCATATTTAGGCCCGACTTATTGGGTTCTATGCTGTCCTAGCTTCGAATTGGGGGGTACTTGGCAGTCCTAGGCGCGATGTGGTGAGTGATAGGTAGTCTAGGCTCGACTTGGCGGTAACTAGGCAGATCTTGGCTCGATTTGGGGAACATAGCAGTTATAGGCTCGACTTGTTGGGTGTTAGGCATTCCTAGGCGTGATTTGGGCGGTGTTAGGAAGACCAAGGCTCGAAATGGTGTGGGTTCGGATAAACCTAGCCTCGACTTGTAGGGTGCTAGGCCGTCCTGGGAATGATGTGTAGGGAACTAGGCAGTCGTCTGGACATGGTGGGTGAGGCTGTTCTAGGGTCGTCTTGGTGGGTTCTAGGCAGTCATAGGCTCGACTTGGTGGGATCTAGGCAGTGTTGGGCCGAATTGGTGGGAGCTAGGCCGACCTAGATTCGACAAGTTGGAAACTAGGCAGTCCTGAGCTCAACTTGCTTGTAACGAGGCTGTCATGGACTCTACTTGGTGGGAACGAGGCAGTCCTCGGTCCGAATTGGCGGCTGTTTGGCAGACCAAGGCTCAACTTGTTGGGAACAAGGAAATCCTAGACTCGACTTGGTGGGAACAAGGTAATACTAGGCTCGACTTGGTGGGTGTTAGGTAGTCCTAGGCTCGACATAGTGGGAACTAGGCAGTGCCTAAATTCGACTTGGTGGGAACTAGGCAGTCCTAGGATAACCTTTTTGAATGCTAGGCTGTCCTATGTTCGACAAGGTGTTTCTAGGTAGTCATAGGCTAGACTTGGGAACATGGTAGACCTGGGTTCGACTTGTTGGGAGCTAAGCTGACCTGGGCGCAACTTATTGGGAATTGTGCAGTCCTGTGCTCAACTTGTTGGGAAGTACGCAGACTTGGACTCGATTTAAGTAGTGCTAGGCAGTTCTAATCTCTACTAAGTGGGTGCTAGTTAGGTCTAGGCACGACTTGGTGGGAACTAGGCAGTCCAGCGCTCGACTTGGTGGGTGCAAGTCAGTGTTAGGCTTGACTTGGTGGGAACTTAGCAGTCCTGAACTCGACTTTTGGGGTTTTAGGGAGTCCTAAGCTCGACTTTGTGGGTGCGACGTAGGCCTAGGCTCGACATGGTGGGAAATTATCTGTCCTGAGCCCGACTTTTGGGGTTTTAGGCAGTCCTTGGCTCGACTTGTTGGGTGCTAGGCAGACCTGGGCTCGGCCTGATGGGAACTAGGCAGTCCTGAGCTCGTCTAGGTGGGTACTATGCAGTCTTAGGTTTGACTTTGTGGCAACTAGGCAATCCTAGGCTTGACTTTGTGGGAACTAGCTAGTCCTAGGTTCGACTTGGTAGTTTGTAGGAGGTCCTAGGCTCGACATAGCTGGTGCCGGCTGTCGTAGGCTCGACTTGGAGGGAACTTAATTGTCCTCTTCGTGACTTAGTGGATAATAGGCCGTTCTGTGCTCGACTTGGTGGGAACTATGAATCACTCTGCTCATCTTGGTATGTACTATCCGACCCAGTCACAAATCGGTGGGGACTAGGCAGTCCTGGGCTCGACTGGGGAGTTCTAGATAGCCCTATGCTCCACTTGGTGTGAACAATCAAACCTAGGATCGAATTGGTGGGTGCTAGGTAGTCTTATGCTTCACTTGGTGGGTGCTAGGCAGTCCAAAGCACGACTTGGGGGGTGCTAGGCAGTTCTAAGCTCAACTTGGTTGGTAATAGGCAGTCCTACACTCGACTTGATGCGAACTAGGCTGTCTTGGGATTAACTTGGTGGGAAAACGAGACAGTCCTTGCCTCGACTTGGTAGGTACTTGGCAAATCTTAGCTCGAATTGTTGATAACTAGGCTATCCTAGGTCCAACTTGGTCAGTGGTAGGCAGAACTAGGTTTGATTTAGTGGGCACTAGACAGTCCTGTGCTCGACTTGTGGGGTGCTTGACAGCCCTAAGCTCGACTTGATGGGTTATAAGCAGTCCTAGGCTCGATTTGGTGGTAACTAGGCAGTCCTGGGCTCGACTTGGGGGAAACTTAGCAGTTATAGGGTCGACTTGGTGAGTGCTAGGCTATCCTAGGTTCGAATTGGTGGGTGCTAGGCATTCCTAGATGCTACTTGGGTGGTGCTAGGGAGACCAAGGCTCGAAATGGTGAGATCTAGGCAAACCTATCCTCGACATGTTGGATGCTAGGCCTTACTAAGTTCTACTTGGTGGTAACTACGCAGCCCTGGGTTCGACTTGCTGGGTGCTGGTTTGTCCTATGCTAGACTTGGAGGGAACAAGGCAGTTCTGTTCTCGACTTGGTGGCACATAGGCCGTCCTGGGCTTGACTTGTTGGGAACATAGGCTGTACTGGGATCGATTTGGTGGGAACATTGAAGCTGTAGGCTCATCTTGGTGGGTGCTAGCCTACCCAAGTCTCAAACAGGTGGGGACTAGGCAGACATGGGCTTGTTTTGGAGTGTGGATGCAGACCTAGCCTCGACTTGGGGGTGCTAGGCAGAACTAGGCTCTACTTGGTGGTAACTAGGCAGTCCTGGAGTCGACTTGGTGTGAACTAGGCAGTCCTTGGGTAGACTTGGTGGATGCTAGGATTTCCTAGGCTAGACTAGGTGTTTCCTAGGCAGTCCTACAGTAAACAATGTGGATGCCAGTCAGACCTGGTCTCGACTTGGTGGGAACTGGACAGATCTCGGCTCGAATTGGTGGGTGCTTCGCTGTATTATGGTCGACTTGGTGGATGCTTGCCAGTCTTAGGTTCGACTTGGTAGGAACTAGAAAGTCCCATGCTTGACTTAGTAGGTGGTAAGCAGTCCTATGCTCGACTTGGTGTGTGTTGGGCAGTCCTAGGCTCGACTTGTTGGCAACTTGCCAGTCCTAGGCTTGACTTGGTGGAAATTATGTAGTCTTAGCCTTGACTTTGTGGGTATTAGGTAGTCCTAGGCTCCACATGGTGGGAGTTAGGGTGTCCTGGGATTTACTTGGTGGGTGCTAGGCAGTCCATTGGCTCGACTTGGTGGTATATAGGCAGTCCCTGCCTGGTATGGTGTTAAAAAGGCAGACCTAGGCTTGACTTAGTGGCAGCTTGGCCGCCTTGACTTGACTTGGTGGGAAAAAGGCACCACTCTACTCATATTGTTGGGAACAAGTGATTCTGGGGCTGGACTTGGTAAGAACTAGGCACACCTGGACTTGACTTGGTGGGAGATAGTTAGGCATTGGCTAAACTTGGAGGATTCTTGGCAAGCCTTGGTTTGACTTGGTGAGAACTAGGCAGTCCGATGCTCGACTTGGTAGGTGGTAGGCAATCTTAGGCTTGATATGGTGGGTACTGGGCAGTCCTAGGCTCAACTGGGAGGGAACTTGGCAGTCCTAGGCTTGACTTTGTGGTAATAGGTGGTCCTAGGTTAGACTTGGTGGGAATTAAACAGTCATGAGCTCGACTTGTCGGGTGTTAGGAAGTCCTAGGCTCAACTTGTGGGGTGCTAGGCTGCACTATGGTCGACTTGGTAGGAACTAGGCCATCCTGGGTTTGACTTGGTGGGTGCTGGGCAGTCCTAAGCTGGACTTGAGGGGTGCTAGGCTGACCATGATACGGTCTTGTGAGAACTGAGCATTAATGAGCTTGACTTGAGGGGGTGTAAGCCGAAGTTGGCTCGATTTGGTGGGTGCTAGGCACTCCGAGGCTCTACATGGTGGAAATTAGGTACTTCTGGCCTAGACATGGGAGGAGTTTGGCAAGCCTAGAACCCTTCTTGGCGGATGCTAGGCTGACAGAGGATCGACTTGATGGGTGCTTTTCAGTCCTAGGCTCAACTTGTTGGGAACTAGGCAGACTTAGGCTCGACTTGGTGGTGACTAAGCAGCCCTGAGCTCGACTTGGTGGTTATGAGGCAGTCCTCCGCTCTTTTAGGTGCGAACAAGGCATTACTTGGCTCGACTAAGTGGGAGATAGGCAGGCCTTTGCAAGACTTGGTGGATACTTGTCTTTCCTAGATTCGAAATAGTCAAAAGTAGGCAGTCCTATGCTCGACTTAGTAGATGGAATGCTCTTCCTAGGCTCGAGAAGATGGGAGCTGGGTAATCTTATGTTCGACTTGTTGGCAACTAGCCAGTTCTCAGCTGCACTTTACGGGAACTATAATATCCTAGGCTTTACTTCGTGGTTGTTGGCTGTCCTAGGCTCAAATTGGTGGGAAGTAGGCCTTCCTGGGCCCGACTTGGTGGGCGCTTGGCAATCCTAGACTTGACTTTGTAATATATAGGCATTTCTGCTTTTGACATGGTAGGAACTAAGCATGCATCGGCTCAACTTGGTGGGAACTAAGCAGCCCTGAGCTCGCCTTAGTGGTAACTAGGCAGACTTGGGGTGGACTTGTTGGGAACTGGGCAATTCTAGGCAGAACTTGGTGGGTACTTGCAAACCTAGGCTCGAATAGATGAGAACTAGGCAATCCGAGGCTCGATTTGGTCGGTGGTAGTAAGTCCTAGGGTTTAATAGGTAGGAACTAGGCAGTCCTATGTTTGACTTGGTGGGAACTAGTCAATCCTAGGCTCGAATTGAGGATGGTAGCCAGTCCTTTTCTCAAAATGGTGGGAACTAGGTAGTATTGGTCTCGACTTTGTGAGTGCTAGGCAGCCCTAGTTTCTACTTGGGGGTGCTAGTCAGTCCTAGGCTTGACTAAGTGGATGATAGTTAGGACTTGGCACGAGTTAGTGGGAACTATGTAGTTCTAGGCTCGACTTGGTGGGTGCTAGGCCAGCCTAGGCTCTAATTGGGGGTACTAGGCATTTCTAGGCGCGAATTCGGCGGCGCAAGGCTGACCTAGGCTCGACTTGGTGAGTGCTAGCCAAACCTAGCCCGGAATTGGGGGTAGCGCGTCGTCCAAGGGACGTTTTGGTGGGCACTATGCAGTCCTTGGCCGAATTGGTGTGAACTAGGCAGTCCTAGGCTTGACTTAGTGGGAGATAGGCATGCATTGTATTGATTTATTGGAAGCTAGGCAGTCGTAGGCTCGACTTATTGGGAAATAGCCAGTCCTAGGCTCGACTTGGGAACTCTGCAGTCCTAGGCTTGACATGGCAGGTGCTAGGCAGTCCAAGGCTCAACTTGGCGGGATCTAGGCAGTCCTATGCTCGACTTGGTAGGTGGTATATAGTCCTAGGCTAGACTCGTTAGTATCTAGCCAGTCCAAGCTCGACTTGGTGGGAACTATTCAGTCCTAGACTTGACATGGTAGGTGCTAAGCAGTCCTAGGCTCAACTTGGTGGGAACTAGGCAGTCCTGTGCTTGACTTGGTAGGTGGTAGGCAGTCCTAGGCTCGACATGGTGGGTCTAGCAATTACTATGCTCGACTTGTTGGTAACTAGCCAGTCCTAGGCTTTACTTGGTTGAACTATTCTGTCCTTGGCTAGACTTGGTAGTTGCTAGGCAGTGCTAGGCTCAACTTGGTGGGAACTCGGCAGTCCTAGACTCGAAATGGAGGAAACAAGGCTTCCCTGGACTTGTTTTGTTGGAAACTGAGGATTCTGGGCCTCGACATGGTAAGAACTTGGCATACCTAGTCTCGACTTGCTGGGTGCTAGGCAGTCATAGTCTAGACTTGGTGGGAACTAGGCAGTACTGGGCACTACTTAGTGGTAACTGGGTCATCCTGAGTTCGGCTTAATGCATGCATTCTGTCCTAGGTTTCTACTTGGGGGTGCTAGGCAGCCTTGTGCTTGAATTGGTGTTACCTAGGCTGTACTTGACTAGATTTGGTTATAACTAGGCCTGTCTGGTCTCGACTTGGTGAGTGCTAGGCAGACTTGGTTGGTGCAAAGATATCCTGGACGCGAATTGGTGGGAGATAGGCAGTCCGATACTCCACTTTGGGGGAAAATAGGCAGACCTGGGCCCGACTTGGTGGTTGCTAGTTAGGCCTACTCTAGTCTTGGTTTTAACTAGGCAGACCTGGACTGGACTTGGTGTTAACTGGGCAGTTATAGTGTTGAATTGGTGGATCCTTCGGTGCTAGGCATGTCCTAAGCTCGACTTGATTAATGCAAGGCAGTACTGGGCTCGATTTGGTGGGTACTAGTCAGACCTATGCTCGACTGGGTATGTGGTAGGTAGTCGTATTCTCGACATGGTGGATGCTGGGTCGTCTAAGGTTTGGCCTGTTGGGAACTAGCGTGTCCTAGGTACGCCTTGGTAATATCTAGGCAGTCCTGGGATCGACATGGTGCAAAATATAATTTCCTGGGCTTGACTTGGTGATAACATGTCAGTTGTAGGCTTAATGTGGTAGGAATTAGGCAGTCCTGGGATCGACTTGCTAGGTGCTAGGCAGTCCTTATGCTCAACTTGTTGGGAACTAGGCTGTCCTGGGCTCGACTTGGTGGGAAGTAGGAAGTCCAAGGCATGACTTAGTCTGAGATAGGCAGGACTTGACTTGACATGGTGGATGCTTGGCAGTCCTAGATACGACTTGGCAGGGACTAGGAAGTTCTGGGTTCGACTTGGTAGGAACTAGGTATACCTGGACTCGACTTGTGCGGGAACTAGGCAGCCCTGAGCACGAATTGGTGGTAACGAAGCAGTACTATGCTCATCTTGGTGGGAACCAGCCTGACCTAGACTCAAATGGGGGGGGGGGACATGGCAGTCTTGGATTTGTCTTGGTGGGAACTAGGGATTCCGGCTGTCTACTTGGTAAGTACTAGGAAGACCTGGGTTCGACTTGCTGGGTGCTAGGTATTCATAGGCTAGACATGGTTGGTGCTAGACAGTCCTAAGTTGGACTTGGTGGGAACTAGGCAGTACTGGGCACGGCTTAGTGGTAACAAGGCCGTCCTGAGTTCGACTTTGAGCGAACTGGGCAGTCCTAGTCTCGACTTGGTGGGAGCTAGGCAGTCCGAGACTCAGGTTGGGGGGAAATAAACAGCGCTATGCTCCACTTGGTATTAACGAGGCAGTCCTGCGTTCAACTTGGTGGGAACTAGGCAGTCCTAGGCACGAATTCGTCTGAGGTAGGAAGGCCTTCGCTTTACTTGTTGGATGCTTGGCAGTCCTAGATACGACTTGGTGGTGACTATGCAGTCCTGGGTTCATTTTGGTAGGAACAACGCATACTTGGACTCGACTTGGTAGGAAATAGGCAGCCCTGAGTTCGACTTGGTGGTAACAAGGCAGTCCAATGCTCAATTTGGTGAGAACTAGGCAGTCCTAGACTCAAATTTGGGGGAATATGGCAGCCCTGATCTTGTCTTGGTGGCAACTAGGGACTCCCAGCCTCGTCTTGGTAAGTACTAGCAGACCTGTGCTCGAATTACTGGGTGCTAGATAGTCATAAGCTTGATATGTATGGTTGCTATGTTGTGCTAGGCTAGACTTGGTTGGAACTGGGCAGTACTAGGCAAAACTTAGTGTTAACTAGTCTGTCCTGGGTTCGACTTAGTGGATGCTAGGCTGTTCTAGGCTTGACTTGGTTAGTGCTGGTCTGCCATGTGCTCGAATTGTTGGTAAATAGGCTGTAATAATATCGATTTAGTTTAAATTAGGTCATTCTAGTCTCGACTGGAAGATACATATGCTGGCATACGTGTGAATTGGTTGGTGCAAGGAAGTCCTGCGCTCGAGTTTGTGGGTTCTACGCTGTCCTAGGATTGGCTTGGTTGGTGAAAGGTAGACCTGGGCTCGATATGGTGGGTTCTAGGTAGACTTTGGCTCGACGTGGTCAGAACTAGGCAGTCCTGGACTTGACTCCGTAGGTATTGAGCAGTCCTAAGCTGGAACTGTGGGGAGCTAGGCAGTCCTCCTCTCGACTTGGTGCGAACTTGGCTGGAATCAACTTGGTATGAATCTGGCAGTCCTTGGCTCGACATGGTGGGTGCTTACAAACCTAGGCTCTACTCTTTAAGAAATTGGCAAACCTGGGCTCGACTTGGTGGGTGGTAGGCAGTCCTAGGCTCCACTTGGTGCGAACTAGGTAGATCTTTACTCGACTTGGTGAGTGCTAGGCAACCATAGCTTCGGCTTGGGGGTTGCTAGTCAGTCCTAGGTTTGACTTAGTGGGTATTAGTTAGGCCTAGGATTGACTTGGTGGGAACATGGCAGTTCTAGGCTCGACTTAGTGGGTGTTTGTCTGTCCTAGGATTGACTTGGTGGAACATGGCAGTTCTAGGCTCGACTTAGTGGGTGCTTGTCTGTCCTAGGCTCGAATTTGCGGGTGCTAGGCATTCCTAGGCGCAAATTGGGAGGTGCTAGGCATTCCTAGGTGCAAATTGGGAGGTGCTAGGCAGACCTAGGCTCTCTTGGTGAATGCTTGGCAAACCAAGCCTAGACTTAGGGGGCGCTAGGCCGTCCTAGGCTTTCCTTGATAGTAGCTAGGCAGTCCTATGCTCGACTTGGTGGGAACTATGCCGGCGTAGGCTTGACTCGCTGGGTGTTAGGCAGACCAAGGCTCAACTTGGTGGGAAGTAGGCAGTCCTCGGCTCGATTTGGTGGACACCAGGCAGATGAAGGAACGACTTGGTGGGAACTTGGCATTCCAGGGACGAATTGGTGGGACTTGGCCTACATGGACTCGACAATTGTGGAACTAGGCAGCCCTGGGCAAAACTTGTTTAGAAGTACACAGTCCTGGGCTTGTTTTGGGGAGAGCTAGGGAGTCCTAGGCTCAACTTGTTGAGTGCAAGGCAGTACTAGACCCGACTTGGTGTGGACAAGGCTGTCCAAGGCTTGACTTGGTGGATGCTAGGCAGACCTAAGCACGAATTGGTGAGAACTAGGCCGTCCTGGGCCGAATTGTTTGGTGCTAGGCGGACCTGGGCTCGACTCGGTGTGAACTAGGCAGCCTTGAGCTCGACATGCTGCTAACGAGGCAGTCCTGGGCTCGACTATCAGGGAACTAGGCAGTCCAAAGTACAACTTAGTCTGAGATAGGCCGGACTTGGCTTGACATGGTGGATGCTTGGTAGTCCTAGATAAGACTTGGTGGGGAATAGGCAGTCCTGGGTTCGACTTGGGAGGAACTAGGCATAATATGACTCGACTTGGGTACAAACTAGGCAGCCCTGAGCTCGACTTGGTGGTAACGAGGCAGTCCTATGCTCAACTTGGTGGCAACTACCCAGTCCTATACTCAAATTGGGGGGAACATGCCTGTGCTGGACTTGTCTTGGTGGGGACTAGGGATTCCAGGTGTAAACTTGGTAATAACTAGGCAGATTTGTGTTCGACTTGCTGGGTGCTGGGTAGTCATAGGCTTGAGATGGTGGATGCTAGGCAGTCCTAGGCTAGACTTGGTGGGAACAAGGCAGTCCTGGGCCATATTGTTTGGTGCTAGGCCGAACTTGGCTCGACTTGGTAGCCCTGAGATCGACATGGTGGCAACAAGGTAGTCATGGGCTCGACTTGGAGGGAACTAGGCATTCCTTGGCCTGATTTAGTGGGAGTTAGGCAGGCCTTGGCTTGACTTGGTGGATGGTTTGCAGTCCTTGATTCGACTTGGTGGGAACTAGGCAGTCCTATGCTCAACTTGATAAGTGCTAGATAGTCCTAGGCTCGACATGGTGTTTGCTAGGCAGGACTATGTTCGAATTGGTAATATATCAGCAGTCCTGGGTTCGACTTGGTAGGAACTAGCCATACATGGGCTCGACTTGGTGGGAACTAGGCAGCCCTGAGCTCTACTTGGTGGTAAAGAGGCAGTGCTGGGATCGACGTGGTTGCTAACTAGTCAGTCCTAGGCTCGACTTAGTTGGAGATATGCTGGTGTTGGTTTGACTGGGTGGATACTTGGTTGTCGTATGCTCGCATTGTTGGGAACTAGCAAGTCCTAAGCTCGAGTTGGTGGTATCTATGCCGTCCTATGCTTGAATTGGTGTATATTAGGAAGTCCTAAGCTCAACTCGGTGGGTTCTACGCAGACCTCAGTTCGAGTTGGGGTGTGCTAGGCAATTATAAGCTCGACATGGTAGGTTCTGGGCACTCTTAGGCTCGACTTGTTGGGAATTAGCCAGTCCATGGCTCGACTCGGTGGGCACTATGGAGTACTAGGCTTGACTTTGAATGTGCTGGCAGTTCTTGGCTCAACTCTGTGGGAACTAGCCTGCCAAGAGTCGACTTGGTGGGTGCTAGGCAGTCCTCGACTTGACTTGGTGGGAGCTAAGCAGTATTGGGATTGACTTTGTGGAAACATGGAAGGCCTAAGCTCGACATGGTGTGTGCTAGGCAGTCCTAGGCTCGACTTGGTGGGTGCTTGGCAGTTATTGTCACGTCTTGGTGGGACCTAGGGAGGCCTTGGCTCGATTGAATTGGTGCTAGGGAATCCTGAGCAGGACTTGTGTGTTAGGCAAAACTAGGCTCGACTTGGTGTGTGCTAGACATTCTTAGACTCGTCTAGGGGGGTAACAGGCAGTCCTATGCCCAACATTGTGTGAAATGGGTAGTCCAATGCTCGACTTGGTGGGAACGTTCTCCATCTATGCTCGACTTCGTTGGAACAATGCTGACAGGCGCTCGTATTTGTAGGGGCTTAGAAGTCATATGCTCGACTTGGGGGCACCAGTCTGTCCTAGGCTTCTCTAAGTGGGTACTTGGTAGGGCTTGGCATGACTTGGTGTGAACTAGGCAGTCCTGAGCTCGACTTGGTGGGAACTAGGTAGTTCTAGGCTCGACTTGTTAGGTGCTAGGCTGTCCTAGACTCGAATTTGTGGGTGCTAGTCATTTCTAAGCGCGAATTGGGCAGTGCTAGCTAGACCTAGGTTCGACTTGGTGAGTGCTAGGCAAACCTAGCCTAGACTTCGTGTGTTCTCGGCCATCGTAGTCTCCACATGGTGGTAACTAGGCTGTCCTAGGCTGGACTTGGTCTATGCTAGTCTGTGCTAGGCTCGTCTTGGTGGGTACTATGAAGTCCTAGGCTCTACTTGGTTGATGTGAGACAGACCTAGGCAAGACTTGGTGAAAACTAGGCAGTCCTAGGCCAAATTGTTGTGAGCCAGGCCGTCCTGGGCTGGACAATTTGGGAACTAGGCAGTCCTGGGCTCAACTTGGTGGTAGGAATGCTGTCCTTGGCATGTCTTGGGGAGTGCTAGGCAGTTCTATGCTCAACTTGGTGGCTGCAAGGCAGTCCTAGGATCGACTTTGTGCGGACAAATCTGTCCTAAGCTCGACTTACTGGATGCTAAACAGACCTAGGCACGACTTGGTGAGAACTAGGCAATCCTGGGATGAATGGTTTGGTGCTAGGCAGAACAGGGCTCGACTTGGTGGGAACTCGTCTGCACTGAGATCGAATTGGAAGTAACGAGGCAGTCCTAGGTTCGACTTGATTGTAACTAGGCAGGCCTATTCTCGACTTAGTAGGTGTAAGGCAGTCCTAGGCTAGACATGGTTGGTGCTAGGCAGTCCTAGCCTCGACTTGGTAATATATCAGCAGTCCTGGGTTCGACTTGGTAGGAACAAGGCATACCTGAGCTCGACTTGGTGGGAACTAGGCTGCCCTAAGCTCGATTTAGTGTGAGATAGGCAGGCCTTGGCTTGACTTGGTGGATGTTTGTCAGTCCTAGGTTCGACCTGATGGGAACTAAGCAGTCCTATGCCCGACTTGGTAGGTGGTGGGCAGTCCTAGGCTTGGCATTGTGTGTGTTGGGCATTCCTACGCTCGACTTTCTGGGAAGTATGCAAACTTGGGATCGACTTGTATAGTGCTAGGAAGTCGTATGCTCGACTTGGAGGGAGCAAGACAGTCCTAGGATCGACCTGTTAGGGAAAAGGCAGTACGAGGGTCGTATTGGTGGGCTATTGGCAGTCCCCGGCTTGACTTTTTTGGTAATAGATGGTCCCAGGTTCGACATGGTGCTAACTTACCATTCCTGAGCTCGACATCTGGGGTGTTAGGCTCAACTTGGGGAGTACTAGGCAGTCCTGTGGTGGTCTTTGTGGGAACTAAGGAGTCCTGGGATTGACTTGGTGGGTTCTGGGAAGTCCTAAGCTGGACTTAGGGGTGTTAGGTGGTCCTTTAGATCGACTTGGGTGGTTCTAGGCTGACCGCATAGCAGTTTTGTTAGATCTTAGCATTCCTTGGCTTGACATGAGGGGGGATAAGCAGAAGTTGGTTCGACTTGGTGGGTGGTAAGCAATTCTAGACTCGACTTGGTGGAAACTGGGTAGTTCTTGCCTTGACTTGGGGGATGCTAGGCAGACATAGTATCGACTTGGTGGGTGCTCTTCATACCTAGGCTCGTCATGGTAGGAACTAAGCCATCCTGGGATTTACATCTTGATATCCAGGAAGTCCTGGGATCGACTCTGAGGGAACTAGGCAGTCCTAGATTCGACTTGGGGGGAATAAGGCAGCCCTGAACTTATCTTGGTCCAAAGTAGTAATTTCGGCATTCGATTTTGTAAGAACTACGCAGCTCTGGCCTGAACTTGCTGGCTGCTTAGTAGTCATACGCTCGACTTGGTGGGTGCTAGGAAGTCATAGTCTAGACCTAGTGCAAAACAGGCAGTATTGGGCTCGACTTCGTGGGAACTTGGTAGCGTAGGCTCGACTTGGTGGGTGGTAGACAGTCCTAGGCTCAACTTAGTGGGAACTAGGCAGTCCTGGGCTCGACTTTTGGGAACTAGGCAGTTCTGGGCTCGAACTGGTGGGTATTAGTCATACCTATGCGCAAATTGGGCTTTGCTAGGCTGACCTAGGCTCGCCTTGGTGAGTGCTAGGCAGGCATAACCTAGACCTGGTGGGAACTAGGCAGTATTGAGCTGGACTTGGTGGCAACTAGTCTGTCATGGATTCAACTGGTAGGTGCTAGGATGTCCTATCCTTTACTTGGTGGGTGCTGGGTAGTTCTAGTGTTGACTATGAGGGAGATAGGCAGTCCTATGCTCAACTTTATAGGCGGTAGGCAGTCCTAGGTTCGTCATTGTGTGTGCTGGGAAGTCTTAGCCTCTAATTGGCAATATCTAGGTAGTCCTGGAATCGACTTGGTAGGAACTATGCATACCTGGGATCGACTTAGTGGGAATTATGCAACTTTGATCTTGACTTGGTGGGATCGAGGCAGTACTGGCCTCGACTTAGTTGTTAACTAGGCAGTCCTATACTCAACTTGGTGGGAGAAAGGCAGGTGTTGGGTAGACTTGGTGGATGATTGGCAGTCGTAGTCTCGACTTTTTGGAAACTAGCCAGTTCTAGGCTCAACTTGGTGGAAACTAGGCAGTCCTGGTTTCTACTAATCGGGTGCTGGGAATGTTCTATGCTCGACTTGGTGGATGATAGTCTCTCCTAAGCTTGACGTGGTGGAAACTAGGCATTCTGAGTTCGACATAGGGGTGTTAACCAGACCGAGAACCCTTCTCGGGTAGTACTAGGCAGAGAGAGGATCGACTTGGTGGGCGCTATTCAGTCCTAGGATCGACTTGGTGGGAACTAGGCTTTCCTGGGCTCAACTTGGTGGGTCCTTATCAGACTTGGACTCGGCTTGGTGGGAACTAGGCAGCCATGAATTTGACTTGGTGGTAAAGAGGCAATCCTGGACTCGTCTTAGTGAAAACTAGGCAGTTGTATGCTCGACTTAGCGGGAGATAGGCAGGCTTTGGCTTGTCTTGGTAGATGTTTGGCAGTCCTAGATTCGAGTTGGTGAGGACTAGGCAGTCTAATGCTCGATGTGGTAGGTGGTAGGCACTCCTATGCTCAATATGGTGGGTGCTAGGTAATCCTAGGCTCGACTTCGTTATATACAGGTAGTCCTGGAATCGACTTTGTAGGAACTAGGGATATCTAGATTCGACTTGGTGGGAACTAGGCAGCCCTGAGCTCGACAACGAGGTAACGAGGAAGTTTTGGGTTCGATTTGGTGGTAAATAGGTAGTCCTAGGCTGGACTTAGTGGGAGATAGGCAGGCTTTGGCTTGTCTTGGTAGATGCTTGGCAGTTCTAGATTCGAGTTGGTTGGGACTAGGCTCTCTAATGCTCAAATTGGTAAGTGGTAGGCAGTCCTAGGCTCGTCATGAGGGTGCTGGATAGTCGTATGCTCGACTTGTTAATTTCTAGGCAGTTCTGGGTTCGACTTGGTAGGAACTTGGCATACCTGGGCTCGACTTGCAGAGTGTTTGTAAGTCCTAGTCTCAACTTGCGGTGTATTTTTCAGCCCTGTGGCTGACATGGTGGGAATTAGGCAGTCCTGGGTTCGACTTTTTGGGAACTAGGCAGTTCTAGGCTCGAACTGGTGGGTACTAGTCATACCTATGCGCAAATTGGGTGGTGCTAGGCTGACCTAGGCTCGCCTTGGTGAGTGCTAGGCAGGCATAACCTAGACATGGTGGAAACTAGGCAGTATTGAGCTTGACTTGGTGGCAACTAGTCTGTCATGGATTCGACTGGTAGGTGCTAGGATGTCCTATCCTTTACTTGGTGGGTGCTGGTTAGTCTTAGTCTCAACTTGTTAAGCACTAGCCAGTCATAGGCTCGACTTGGTGGGAACTATGCAGTCCTAGGCTTTACTTGGTAGTTGCTAGGCAGTCCTAGCCTCTACATGATTGTACTAGGGAGTCCTATGTTCTACTTGGTAATATCTATAAAATCCTGTGTTCGACTTGGTAGGAACTAGATATTCCCTGGCTCGACTTGGTGGAAACTAGGCAGCCCTGAGCTCGGCAGCCCTGAGATCGACTTGGTTGTAATGAGGCAGTCCTGGGCTCGTCTTGGTGGGAACTAGGCAGCCCTGAGCTCGACTTGGTGGTACTGACAGTCCTGGGCTCGACTTGTTGGGAACTAAGCAGCCCTGTGATCTACTTAGTTGCTAACTAACCAGTCCTATCCTCGCCTTGGTGGAAACTATGACGTCCTAAGCTTGATTTTGTGTGTGCTGGCAGTTTTTGGCTTAACTTGGCGGGAACTAGGCTGTCCTGGGGTCGACTTTATGGATGCTCTGCAGTCCCAGGCTCGACATGGTAATATCTAGGCACTCTTGGGTTCAAGTTGGTAGGAACTAGGCATACATGGGCTCGACTTGGTGGGAGCTTGGCATCTCTGTGCTCGACTTAGTGGAAAAGAGGTAGTCTTGCGCTCGATTTGTTGGCAACTAGTCAGTCCTAGTCTCGATTTTGTTTGAGATAGGCAGGTGTTGGCTCATTTGGTGGAAGCTTGGCAGTCCTAGTTTCAAGTTGGTGGGGACTAGGCAGTCCTATACTCGAATTGGTAGGTGGTAGACAGTCCTAGACTTGACATGGTGGGTGCTGGGCAGTCCAAGAAGAATTAGGCATTTCTGAGCACGACTTAGTGGGTTCTGGGTAGTCATAGACTCGAATTGGTTTGTGCTATGCAGTTTTAGGCTAGAACTGGTGGGAACTTGGCACTATTGGTCTCGACTTGTGAACTAGGTAATAATGGCTGGACTTGGTGGTATCTAGGCAGCCCTGGGCGCGAATTGGTGTTAAATAGGATTTATGAGACACAATTTGTTGTAACTAGGCCATTCTGGCCTCGACTAGGTGAGTGCTATGCTGAACTAGACGCGACTTGTATGGTGCAAGGCAGTTTTTGGCTCGATTTGGTGGGTTCTAGGCAGACCATTTGCTCGGCTTGGCGAGAGCTAGGCAGTCCGAGACTCGAGTGGGGTGGAATATGCATCCTGGGCTCGACTTGGTTGGAACTAGTGATTCCTGGCCATGACATGGTAATATCTACGCAATCCTGGGCTCGACTTGGTTGGTGCTAGGCAGTCCTAGGCTCGATTTGTGGGAACTAGGCAGTCCTGCACGTGACATGTTGTTGAAAAAAGGCAGGCTTAGGCTCGAAGTGGTGGGAGCTAGGTAGTCCCAGATTCGACATAAGGGGAACATGGCAGCCCTGAACTCATCATGGTGGAAAGTAGAGATTCCGGCGCTGGACTTGGTAAGGACAAGGCAGACCTGGGCTTGACTTGCTGGCTACTAGGCAGTCATAGGCGCGACTTGATGAGTGCTAGGCAGTAATAGGCTCGACTTGGTGGGTGCTAGGCAGAAATAGGCTAGACCTGTTGGCAACTGGGCAGTATTGGGCTCGAGTTGGTGCGAACTAGGCTGTTCTGGGAACCACTTGTTGGAAACGAGGTAGTGCTGGGCCTCACATGCTGGGTGCTTGCAAACCAAGGTTGGACTTGTTAAGAACTGTTCAATCTTAGTCTCGACTTGGTCGGTGGCAAGTAGTCCTAGAATTGACTAGGTTGGAACTAGGCAGTCCTAAATTTGATCTGGCAGGAACTAGGCTACCCTATTCTCGACTTGATGGATGGTAGGCTTTCCTAGGCTAAGCTTTTTGGGAACTAGATAGACCTGGGCTTGACTTTGTGAGTTTTAGGCAGTCCAACTTCGACTTGGAGGTGCTAGTCTGTCTTAGGCTTGACTAAGTGGGTGCTGTTTCGGCATAGGCACATCTTGGTGGGAACTAGGGATTCCTGGGCCGAATTTGTGGGAGGTAGGCCGACCTGGGCTCGTCAAGTTGGGAAACAGGCTGTCGTGGGCTCGACTTGGTGGGAAGTACACAGTCCTAGGTCTTGACTTGGGGAGTGCTAGGCAGTCCTAGGTTCGACTTGATTGGTGCAAGGCAGCCCTAGGTGCGACTTGGTAGTGACAGGGCAGTACTAGGCTCGACTTGGTGGATGCTAGGTGGACCTAGGCACTAATTGGTGGGAACTAGGCAGACTTCAGCTCGACTTGGTAACGAGGCAGTTCTGAGCTCGGGTTGGTGGATGCTAGGTATACCTAGGCCTGACATGGTTTGTGCTTGGTAGTCCTAGGCTCTAATAGGTAATATCTAGGCAGGCCTGGGTTCGAGTTGGTTGCAACTAGGCATACCTGGGCTCGACTTGTTGGGAACTAGGCTGTCCTAGGCTCAACTTAGTCTGAGATAGGCAGGCCTTGGATTGACTTGGTGGATGCTTTGCAGTCTTAGTTTCGACTTTGTGGGTACTAGGCTGTCCCAGGCTCGACATGGTAGCTGGTAGGCAGTCCTATGCTTCACATGGTGGGTGCTAGGATGTCCTCGACTCAACTTTGTGGGTTCTAGGCCATCCTATGCCCGACTTGGTAGGTGGTAGGTAGTCCTAGGTTCGACATGGTGAGTGCTAGGCAGTCTTAGACTCGACTTGTAGGGAACTATCCTGTCCTAGGCTGGACGTGTTGGGAACAATACATTCCTTGGCTTGACTTGGTGGGTGCTAGGATGTCCTAGACTCAACTTGGTGGGTTCTAGGCAGTCCTATGCTCGACTTGGTAGTTGGAAAACAGTCCTAGGTTCGATATGGTGGGAACTAGGCAGTCCTAGACTCAAAATGAAGGAACATTGGAGCTGTGTATTTGGCTTTGTGGGAACTAGGGGTTCCGGGGATAGACTTGGTTGGATCTAGGTGTTCCTGGGCACGACATGGTGCTTTGTTGTAACTAGGCAGTCGTGGGCTCGAATTGTTGGTATCTAGGGTGTCCTGCTCATGACTTGGTGTTGAAAATGCAGCCCTAGGTTCGACGTGGTGGGAGCTAGGCAGTCATATATTCGACTTGGTAGGAACTCAAGATTCCGGCGGTGGACTAGGTAAGAACAAGGCAGCCCAGGGCTCTACCTGCTGGCTGCTACACAGTCATAGGCTCGATTTTTTGGATTCTGGACAAAACTGGGCTCGATTTTGTGGTAACTGTGGAGTCCTGGGTTCGACTTGGTGGGAACTAGGTAAACTTAGGCTCAACTAGCTAAGTGCTAGGCTGTCCTAGGCTCGACTTGGTGTGGATTAGGCAGTCCTGGGCCGGACTTGGTAGGAGGTAAGCCGACCTAGCATCGAAATGTTGGGAAATGAGCAGTTCTGGGCTCGACTTGGTGGTAACGAGGGAGTCCTTGGCTCTACTTGGTTTGAAGTAGGTAGTCCTAGGCACAACTGTTCTGAGATATGCAACCCTTGGCTTGACTTGTATGCTTGGCAATCCTAGATATGACTTGATGGGGACTAGTCAGTCCTAGACTCAAATTGGAGGAACATGGGAGCTGTGTATTTGTCTTTGTGGGAACTAGGGATTCCGGGGCTCGACTTGGTAAGAACTAGGTAGACCTGGGCATGACTTGCTGGGTGCTAGATAGTCATAGGCTCGACATGGTGGGTGCTAGGCAGTCCTAGGCTAGAATTGGTGTGAACTAGGCTGTCCTGGGCTTGATTTATAGGCATCTTGGCTGTCCTGGTGTCTGCTTTGAAGGAACTAGGCTGTCCTAGGGTCGACTTGGTTGGGGCTAGGATGTCCACAACTCGAGTTCTGGGGAATTAAGCAGTCCTGGGCTCGATTACGCAGGAACTAACCCATCCTGGGTTCGACTTAGCGGGTGCTAGGATGTCCTATGCCCATCTTGGTGGGTGCTGGGTTGTCTTAGCCTAGACATGGCGGGAACAAAACAGTCCTGGGCCCGGCTTGGCGGGAGCTAGTCCAAACAGGGGCTCGACTTTCTGGGAACTAGGCAGTCCTGGGCTCGACTTGTTTGGAAATTCGCAGACTTGGACTTGACTTTAGGAGTGCTAGACAGTCCTAGGCTCGAATTGTTGGTTGATAGTTAGGTCTAGGCTCATCTTGGTAATTAGGCAGACCTGTGCTGGACTTCTAGTCATCTCAGCAGACCCTTCTAGCTTTCCCAGCAGACATGTCTAACCATCGAAGCAATAACTTCTAGTCATGCAAGACGACTCTTCTAGCCATCCCAGCAGACAATTATAGCCAATCCAGCAGACACTTCTAGCTATCCCAGCAGAAAATTCTACCCATCCCAGCATACACCTCTAGCTATCTTAGCAAACAATTCCAGCCAACCCTGCAGACACTTCAGTGGACCTGTCCTAGGCTTGACATGCTGGGTGCTAGGCAGTCCTAGGCTAAACTTGGTGGGTATTAGGGAGTCCTATGATCGACTTGGAAGGTGGTAGGCAATCCTAGGATCGACATGTTGGGTACTGGGCAGATTTGTGCTTGACTTGCTGGGAACTAGCCAGCCCTCTACTCGACTTAGTGGAAACTATGGTTTCCTAGGTTTGACTTAGTGGGTTTAGGCAGTCCTAGGTTCAACTTGGTGGGAATTAGGCTTTCCTCGACCTGGTGTGTGCTAGGCAGTCCTAGGCTCTACTTGGTGGGAACTAGGTAGTCCTAGGTACGACTTATTCTGAGATAGGCAGGCCTTGGCATGACTTGGTGGTTGCTTGGTAGTCCGAGCCACGACTTGGTGGGAACTAGGCAGTGCTGGGCACGACTAAGTGGTAATTATGCTGTCCTGGGTTCGACTTTGAGAGAACAAATCAATTCTAGGCTCGCTTTGTGGGAGCTAGGTAGTCCGAGACTCGTGTTGGAGGTAATTAGGTAGTACTGGGCTCGACTTGGTTGGAACTAGGCAGTCCTAGGCAAGACTTATTCTGAGATAGGCAGCCCTTGGCGTGACTTGGGGGACGCTTGGCAGTCCTAGATACGACTTGGTGGTAACGAGGCAGTCGTAGGCTCAACTTGGTCGGAACTAGGCAGTGCTGGACACGACTTAGTGGTAGCTAGACTTAGGGGGAACAA
The DNA here is from genome assembly GCA_029891345.1 of Dryococelus australis. Classification (NCBI taxonomy): domain Eukaryota; kingdom Metazoa; phylum Arthropoda; class Insecta; order Phasmatodea; family Phasmatidae; genus Dryococelus; species Dryococelus australis. The sequence continues at coordinate 229,670,661 of CM057009.1, read as the reverse complement.
GGTAGTCCTAGACTCAAATTGGAGGAGCATGGCAACCCTGGACTTCTCTTGGTGGGAACTAGTGGTTCCGAGGCTCGACTTGGTAAGAACTAGGCAGACTTGGGCTCGACTTACTGGGTGCTAGGTAGTCATAGGCTCGACGTTGTGGGTGCTAGGCAGTCGTAGGCTGGACTTGGTGGGGACTAGGCCGTCCTGGGTTCGACTTGGTTGGTGCTAGGATGTCCTATGCTCGAATTTATGGGTGCTAGTTAGTCCTAGCCCCGACATGGTGGAAAATAGGCAGTCCTAGGTCCGACTTAGAAGGCACTAGGCCAACCAGGGCGTGACTTGCTAGGAAGTAGGCAGCCCTGGGCTCGACATGGTGGAAAGTACGCAGACTTGGACTCGACTTTAGGAGCACTATGCAGTTCTAGGCTCGACTTGGTGGTTGCTAGTAAGTCCTAGGCTCGTCTAAGTGGTAACTAGGCAGACATGGGCTGTACTTGGTGTTAACTGGGCAGTTCTGTGCTCGACTTGGTGGGGGCTTCGCTGACTTAGGTTCATCTTCAGGCGTGCTATGCAGTCCTAGGTTTAACTTGGTGGGTGCTAGACAGTACTGCATTCGATTTGGTGGTAACTATGCAGTCCTGCACTCGGCTTGGTAGGAACTAGGCAGTCCTCGGCGCGACTTAGTGTGGGCTAGCGAGTCCTAGGATCGACTTGGTGATAACTAGCAATCCTGAGCTTGACCTGGTGGAATCTAGGCAGTCCTGCGACTGACTTGGTGTTCGAATTGCTGGGTGCTAGGTAGTCATAGGCTCATCTTAGTTGGTGTAAGGTACACATAGGTTAGACCTAGTGTGTAAGTCAGTCATATGATAGACGTGGTGGGAACTAGGCTGTATTGGGCTCGACTTGGTGGGAACAAGCCCGTCCTGGGTTAGACTTGTTGGGTGCTAGGATCTCTCATGCTCGACTTCGTAGATGGTAGGCATTACTACACCCGACATGGTACGTGCTAGGTAGTCCTAGACTCTACTTCGTAGGTGGCAGACAGTTCTAGGCTCATCTTAGTGGGAGATAGGCAGGCATTGGCTTTCCTTGGTGTATGCTTGGCAGTTCTAGGTTCGATTTGGTGGGAACTAGGCAGTCCTATGCTCGACTTGGTAGGTGGCAGGCAGTCCTAGATCCAGCATAATGGGTGCTGGGCTATCCTAGGATCGACTTGGTAACTAGGCAGTCCTGGGCTCGACTTGGTGGTGTCTAGGCAGCCCCGCGCCTGACTTGGTGTTAACAAGGTAAACCTAGGCTCTACATGGTGAGTGCGAGGCAGTCCTACCCTCATCTTTTTAATATTTAGGCAGTCCTGGTTCGACTTGGAAGGAACCAGGCATGCTTGGGAAGAGTTTTGTGGGTACTAAGTAGCCCTGAGCTCGTCTTGGTGGTAATGTGGCATTCCTGGGCTCGACTTGGTGGCAACTAGGCATTTCTAGCTTCGAATAAGTGGGAGATAGGCACACTTTGTGTTTACTTAGTGGATTCTTGGCCGTCCACGGCTCGACTAGTTAGGAACTGGCTAGTCCTAGGATTTACTCGATGGGAATTATGCAATCCTAGGCTCCACTTTGTGGGTTCAGCATTGTCCTAGCCACGAAATGGTGGGCACTAGTCATTCCTCGACTTTCTAGGATCTAGGCAGTCCTAAAATTTACTTGGTGAATGTTTGGCAGTCCTAGGCTCTTTTTGTTGGAACCAGGAAGTCCTAGGATCGTATTGTTAGGAACTACCTGCAGTTCTGGGTTCGACTTGGTGGGAACTAGGGATAACTAAGCTCCACTTGATAAGAAATACGCAGCACTGAGCTCGACTTTCTGCACTCTATGCAGTCCTGGGCTCGACTTGATTGGAACTAGGTTGACCTGGGCTCTGTTTGTTGGTTGCTAAGCAGTCCTAGTCTCGACTTGGTGAGTTATTCGCAGTCCTAGGCTGTAATTGGTGGGAACAAGGCAGTCCTAGGCTCGAATTGGTCGGTGATAGGCATTCGTAGACACGATGTTGTGTTTGCTAGGCTGTCCTTGACTCGATTTGGTGAGAACTAAGATGTCCTGAGCTGGACATGGTGGGAACTATGCCTTCCTGGATTCGACTTGGTGGGTGCTAGGCTGTCTTATGATAGAATTGAAGGTTTGCTAGTCAATCCTGTGCTCGACTTGGCTGGAACTATGCTGTCCTAGGCTGGGCATAGTGGGTGCCAGGCAGTCCTAGACTCGGCTTAAAGCATTCTTGGCTTTCTTAGGCTCAATTTTGTGGGAACTTGAGAGACATAGTCTTGACTTGGTTGGGTTATGCAGTATTAGGCTCAACTTGGGATGTGCTAGGCAATATAATACTCAATTTGGTGGATGATAGGACATCCTAGGCTCTACTTGATGGGTGCTAGGTAGTCCTGGACTCGACTTGGTGGTATCTAGACGTACCTAGGCTCGACCTAGTTGGTGCTAGGCAGTCCTAGGCTCGACTTGGAGAGGGCTTGGCAGTCTATGTTTCGACTTGGTGGTAACTATTCAGTAGTATACAAGACTTAGTGGGAGGTAGGTTGTCCTAGGCTCGATTTGGTTGGAACGAGGCATTCCTAGGCTCGGCTTGGTGGTAACAAGGCAGTCCTAGGATCTACTTGGTGGATGCTAGGCTGTGCTGGGCTCGACTTGGTGGGAACAAGGCAACCCTAGGCTCGAATAGGTAGGTGTTACGTAGACCTAGGCACGACTTGGTGAGTACATGACTATCTTAGGCTTAAATTAGTGAGAACAAGGCCGTCCTAGGATCGAATAGGAGGGTGCTTTGTAGTCCAAGTCCGACTTTGTGTTTGCTAGGATGTCCTAGGCACGACTTGGTGGGTGCTAGGCAGATATAAGCTTGACTTGGTGGGTGTTAGGCTGTATTATGCTCGACTTGGGGTGTGGTTGGTAATTTAAGGATCAACTTAAAGGGTACAAGTCTCTTCCAGGCTCCACTTGGGGGTCGAGGCAGACCTAGGCCCGACTTGCTTGGTGCTAAGCAGTTCTTGGCTGGAATTGGAGAGAACCAGGCAGTCCAAGGCTCGATTTGATTGGAACTAGGCAGAACTAAGCTCGAATTTGGGGTTGCTAGGAGGTCATAGCCTCGATTTTGTGAGTGCCAGCAGTCCTATTCTCAACTTGGTGGTTAAGGCAGACCTAGGCTCGACTTGTTAGGTGATAGGCAGAACTAGTCTCAAATTGGAGACAAACAGGCACCATAGGCTTGACCTGGGGAAGCAAGGCAGTCCTATGCTTGACTTGGTGTGAACAAGGGTGTCCTAACCTTTATTGGGGGGTGCTAGGCAGTACTAGGCTCGACTTGGTTATTGATAGACAGTCCTAGACTTGACTTGGTGGGTGTTATGCATCATTATGCTCGACTTGGGATGTGCTAAGCCAACTAAGACACGACTTAAAGACTACAAGTCTTTTCTAGGTTCTACTTGGTGGATGCTAGGCTGTCCTAGGCACGACTTTGTGGGTGAGAGGCAGTCCTGTGCTCGAAGCGGTGGGAACTAGACATTCCTAGGCTTGACATAGTGGGCTCTAGGTAGTCCTAGGCTCTACTTGGAGTGTGCTAGGCAGTGCTGGGATCGACTTGGGATGCGCTAGGAAGACCTAGGTTCTACTTGGTAGGAACTAGGCGGTCCTGGGCTCTTCTTGTTGGGTGCTAAGTAGTCCTAGGCTCGACTTGGTGGGTGCTAGGCTGTCCTAGGATTGAATTGTGTGGGACAAGGCAGTCATATGCTCGAATTGGTGGGTGTTACGCAGTCCAAGCACAACTTTTTGTTTGCTAGGCTGTCCTAGGCTCGTGTTGGTGGGTGCTTGGTACACATAGGCTCGACTTGGTGGGTGCTATATAGACTTAGGCTGGACTTGGTGGGTGTTAGGCAACATTATGCATGACTTGGGATGTGGTAAACCATCTAAGGCACGACTTAATGAGTACAAGGCTGTTCTAGGTTCCACTTGGTGGACACAAGGCTGTCCTATGCACGACTTGGTGGTCGCTAGGCAGACCTAGTCTCGAATTAGTGGTAACTAGGCATAGTGGATTCTATGTAGTCCTAGGCTCGACTTGGAGGGTGCTTGGCAGACTTAGGCTCGGCTTAATGGGAACTAGGTAGTCCTGGGCTCAACTTGGTGGGAACCTGGCAATCCTTGGCTTGACTTGGTGGTAAGTATGGAGCCCTGGGTTCGAATTGGGAAGTGCTAGGCAGTCCTAGGTTCGATTTGGTGGGTGCTAGTTTGGCCTAGGCGCGACTTGGTGGGAACAAGACAATTCTGGGCTCGAATTTTTGGGGACTATACATTTCTACACTCGACTTGTTGAGTGATACGCTGTCCTAGGCTCCACTTTTTGAGTATTGGTCTGTCATATGCTCGATTTAGTGGGTGTTAGGCAGTCCTAGACTCGATTTGTTGGGAACTAGTCAGTCCTAGTCTTGACTTGGTGGGAACTAGGCAGTACTGGACGCGACTTGGTGGGCATTTGGCATGCCCTACACTTTATTTGGTGGGAACTAGGCAATCCCTGGCTCAAATTGGTGCGTGCAAAGCAGTACTATGCCCAAAATGGTTGAATCTAGTCTGTCCTTGGCTCGATTTGGTGGGAATTTTCTTGTACTGGCAATGTATTGTTGGGCACTAGGCACTCTAAGGCTCGACTTGGGGGTATCTAGGCAGTCATAGTTTCGACTATGTGGGTTTTAATCTGTTCTAGGCTCAACCTGATGGGATCTAGTATTACATAGGACAGACTCTGAGAAGGGGGGAGGTACATGGCAAACCTAGGCACGATCTGTTAGGTGCTAGGCAGTCCAAAGCTAGCATTGTTAAGAACCAGGCAATCCTAGGCTCGACTTGGGAGGTGCTAGACAGTCCAAGACTAGACTTTGTTGGAACCAGGCTGTTCTGAGTTTGACTTAATGGGAACTGAGCAGTTCTAGGCTCGATTTCGGGGGTGCTAGTTCATCTATGCTTGACTTGAAGGATTCTAGACTGTCCTAACTTGACTTGGCACAAACTCGAAAGACCTAGGTTCGATTTGGTGATTGCTATGCATACCTTGAGTAGAATTTGTGAATGATAGGCAGTTCTACATTCGACTTGGTCAGGGCTAGGCCTTCCTGGGCTCGACTTAGTGGGAACTAGGCAGTCCTGGGCTCGATTTTGTGGGAGCTTGGCAGTCCTAGACTCAACTTGGAGTTAACTAGGATGTCCTACGGTCGACTTAGTGTGTCCTAGGCAGTCCTACGTTCAACTTGTTGGGAGCTAGGCAGTACTAGGCTAGACTTTGTGAGTGCTAGGTAAGCGAAGTCTTGTCTTGGTAGTAACTAGAATTTCTGGTCTCGGCTTGGTGGGAATGAGGCAGTCTTGAGCCCGACTTGGTGGGTTCTGGGCCATCCTAGGCTGGACTTATTTTGTGCTGGGCGGTACTTGGCTTTATTTGGTGGTTGCTAGTTAGTCCAAGGCTCGACTTGGTTGTTGACAGGCAGTCCAAGGATCGACTTGTTTTGTGCTAGGCAGTCCTATGCTCGGCTTTTTGGGACCTAGGCTGTCTTGGGCTTGACTTTGGGAGTGCATGGCAGTACTAGGCTCGACTTTTCTTGCGATAGGAAAGCCTAGGTTCGACTTGGTGACAACAAGGCAAACCTGGAAACAAATTGGTGGGTAGTAGGCAGTCCTGCTCTCGACTTGATGGGAACTAGGCTGTTCTGTGATCAACTTTGTGAGTGCATGGCAGTCCTAGGCGAAATAAGGTAGGAACTTGGTAGTACTGGGCCCGATTTGGTGGGTGCTAGGCAATCCTGAACTGGACTTGTGTGCTAGGCTGTCCTATGCTCGAATTGTTGGTTGCTAGGCTGTCCTTGGGTCGACTTGGTTGGTTCTATGCAGTCCTAGGTATAACTTGGTGGTCTTAAGTAGATATAGGATCGACTTGTGTGTAATGCAGTACTAGGTACGAATTGGAGAGAACCAGGCAGAACTAGGATCGGCTTGGTGGGAACTAAGCTTTCCAAGGTTCGACATGTTATGTGCTATGTAGTCCTAGGCTCGACTTTTTGGGTGCTAGGCTGTTTTTGACTCGATTTTTTGGGTGCTAGGTTGTCGTATGTTTGACTTGGTGGGTGCTAGGCAGTCCTAGGATCGACTTTGTGGGAACTAGGCAGAAGTAGGATCGACTTTGTGTTTGCTAGGTAGTCATAGGCTCGACTTGGTGATAATTGGGCACTCCTAGACTCGATGTTGTGGGTGCTAGGAAGTCCTAGGCTAGGCAGACTTGGTCTCGACTTTGTGAGTCTAGGCAGTTTTATTATCTACTTCGTGTGTGCTAGGAATTTCTAGTTTCGACTTGGTGGGTCCTAGGCAGTCCTAAGCTCGACTTGGTGGGTGCTAGCCTGTCCTGAAGTTGTCTTGGTGGGAACTAGGCATTCCTAAGCTCGAATTGGGGGAACAAGGCAGTCCAAGGCTCTACTTGATTGGAATTAGGTGAACCTGTGCTCGGCTTGTTGTGTGATAAGCAGTCCCATGGCCTACCTGTTGGGTGATAGCAAGTCCTAGCCTGTAATAAGTGAAAACAAAGCAACCCTAGGATCGAATTGGTAGGGGATTGGCAGACCTAGAATAGATTTGTTTGGTGCTAGGCAGTCCTTTGTTCGACATTGTGGGAACTAGGCAGTCCTATGCTCGACTTGGTTGTCACTATGCAGTCCTTAGCTAGACTTAATGGATAATAGGTAGTCCTAGTCTCGACTTGGTGGGTGCTAGGCAGTCCTAGGCTCGACTTGGTGGTTTGCTAAGCATACCTTTGCTAGACTTGGTGGATCTAGTAAGTCCGAGGCTCGACTTGGATGGAACATGTCAGTCCTTGACTTGATGTGGTACGTGGTAGGCAGTCCTAGGCTCGACTGGGTGAGAAAAAGGCAGTCCTAAACTCGACTTTGTGGATGTTAGGCAGTCCTAGGCTGTACTTGGTTGGAACTAGGAAGTCGTAGGCTCGACTAGTAGGTACTTGGCTATCTTAGCTTTAAATTGGTGGTAACATGACAGTCCTAGGCTGGAATTGGTGTGTGCTAGGCAGTCCTAGGCTCGACTTGGTGGTTTAGGCATACCTAAGCTCGACTTGTTGGGTGATAGGTAGTACTACGCTCAAATTGGAGAAAATCAGGAATCCCTAGGCTCGATCTGGAGGTGCAAGGCAGTCTAGGCTCGATTTGGGGGAACTAGAGAGTCCTGGGATTGACTTGGTGGGAACTATGCAGACCTAGGCTCGACTTGGTGGTGTTATCAAGTCCTAGGCTCGACATACTGGGCGATAGGCAGTCTAGGCTCTACTTGGGGCGTACTAGGTACTACTGGGCTTAAAGTGGTAGGAACTAGGAAGAACCAGTCTGTACTCGGTTGTTGTTGGGTATAACTTGGCTAGACTTGGTGGTTGCTAGGCAGTTCTAGGCTCGACATGGTGGGTGCTATGCAGTCCTGGGCACGACTTTGCAGAAACTTGGCAGTCCTGGGCTCGACACGATAGTAACTAGGCAGTTCTGGACTCATCTTGCTGGAAAGATGCAGTTTTGCGCTCAACCTCGTGGGTGCTCAGCAGTCCAAGGCTCAACGGCGGGTGTGCTAGGCAGTCCTAGTGTCGACTTGGTTGGAACTAGGCAGTCCTGTGCTCGACTTGGTGGGTGCTAGGCAGTCCTAGGCTCGACTTGGTGGAACTTTCTTATACTGGCATCATATTTGTGGGAACTAGGTATTCCAATGCTCGTCTTGGTGGGAACTTGGCAGTCATTGGCTCGACTAGATGAGCTATAGGATCTCCTAGGCTCGACTTGGTGGGTGCTAGGCAGTCCTGAGGTCGGCCTGGATAGGAGCAAGGAAGACATTGGTTCTATTTGTTGGGGCTAGGCACACCTAGGCTGGAATGGGAGATTTACAGGCAGTCCTAGGCTCGACTTGATGGGATTTAGGCAGTGATGGGCTCGACTTGCGGGGTGGTAAGCAGTCCTGGCTCGGCTTGGTGGGAACCAGGCAGTACTAAGCTTGACTTGGTGGGTGCAAGACAGTCCTTAGATTGACTGGATGGGCGATAAGCAGTCCTTACCCTACTTGGAGAGTGCTTGGCAGAACAAGGATAAGCTTGGTAGGAACTAAGCAGTCCAAGGTTTTATTTGTTGTGTGCATAGGTAGATCTAAGCTCGACATTTTGGGTGCTAGGCTGTCCTAGGCTCAACTTGGTGGGTACTAGGCAGTCCTGAATTCGACCTGGTGGGAGAAAGGAAGACCTTGGCTCTATTTGTCGGGGGGCTAGACATTCGTATGCTGGAATTGGAGAAAACCAGGTAGTCATAAGCACTACTTAGTGGGGTGTTAAGCAGACCAAGTATCGTCTTGGTGGAAACCAGGCAGTCATGGGCTCCATTTGGGAAGTTCTAGACAGTCCTAGGCGCGACTTGAGAGAACAAGTTCGAACTCGGCTCGAATTTGTGGTTGCTAGGCAGTCATAGACTCGACTTGGTGGTAACTAGGCAGTCCTAGGCTCTGCTTGGTGAGTGCTTGTCTGTCCGTGGCTTAAATTGGTGGGAACAAGTCAGCCCTAGGCTCAAATTGGTGGGAGCTATGCAGTCCAAGCTGACCTTTGTGTTTACTAGGTTGTCCAAGGCATTGCTTGAGGGGGGCTAGGTGGTCTAGGCTGTGCTTGACTTGGTAGTGCTAGGCAGTCCTGGGCTTGACTTTGCGGCAATAGACCGTCCTGGGCCTTATTTGGTGGGTATTAGACAGTCCAAGGCTCTACTTAGTAGGCAATCCTAGGCACGACTAAGTGGGTGTTAGGTAGTCCTGTGCTGGCCTTAGTGGAATGCTAGGCAGTCCTAGGCTCAACTTGCTAATAACTAGGATGTCCTGGGCTCGGTTTATTGAGAACTAGGCAATCTTCGGCTCAACTTGGTGAGTGCTGGGCAATCCTAAGCTCTACTGCTGGTGCGCTAGGCAGTCATAGGCTCGATTTGGTTCGAAATAGGCAGTCCTGGGCTTGACTTGGTGTGTGCTAGGTAGTCCATTGTATCTAATTGATGATTGATACACAATTTTGGCTTGAACCTGGGCTTGATTTGTTGGGATATAGACAGTCCTTGGTTCGATTTGGTTGGTGCTAGGCAGTACCAGGTTCCTCTTGGGTATGGACAGTGAGTCCTGGGCTCAACTTGGTGGGTGATAGGCAGTCCTATGCTCTACTTAGTGGGATGTTCTAGGCTCGACTTGATGGAATTAGGCATTCCTATGCTAGACTTCTGGGTGCTAGGTAGTCCAGAGCAGGACTTGTGTGCTAGGCAATGATAGGTTCGTCTTGGTTGGTGGTAGATGCTCCTAGGTTTGACTTGAGGGGGTACTTGGGAGTCCTTTTGCTCGACATGGTGGGAACTACGCAGTCCTAGACTCACCTTGGTGTGAAATAAGCAGGCCTAAGCTCCACTTTGTGGGTGCTAGGCATTCCTAAGCTCGACTAGGTGGTAATAAGGTAGTCCTAGGCTCGACATTGTGGGTGCTAGGTAGTCCTAGACTCGACTTAGTGGTATCTAGGCATTCCTAGTGTCGACTTGGTGGACGTTAGTCTGTCCTAGGTTCGACTTGTGGAGTGCTAGGCAGTCCTAGTCTCTACTTGATGGAAACTAAATATTCCAAGTCTTGATTTGGGGGCTACAACACAGTCCTAAGCTCGACATGGTTGTAACTAGAAAGTTATAAGCTGGAATTTGAGCGAACGAGTCACTCCTATGCTCGACATGCAATGTTCTAGGCAGTCCAGTGCTCGACATGGTGGGAACCAGGTATTCCTGGGCTCTTGTTGGGGAGTACTTGGCGGTTATAGGCTCGTCAAAGTGGGTGCCAGTACAGCCTATGCACCACAAGATCCTTGTTGGGCTGTTCTGGACTGGACTTGGTGGCATGCTAGGCTGTTCTAGGCTCTACTTGGAGTATTCTAGGCAACCCAAGGGTCGACTTTGTGGGAACTAGGTAGTCCTAGGCTTCACTTGGAGCATGCTACACAGACCTAGGTTCGACTTGGTAGTAACTAGGTAATCGTGTACTCGATTTCGTGGGAACTAGGCAGTCGTGGGCTTGATTTGGTGAGTGCTGGGTTCGACTTAGGGGTGCTAGGCAGTCCTGGGCTCGACTTGGTGGGAACCAGGCAGTACTAAGCTTAACTTGGTGGGTGAAAGACAGTCCTGAGTACGACTTGATGGGTGATAGGTAGTCCTAGGATAGGCTAGGTGGGAAATATCGAGAAAAATATTCTACTTGTTATGTGCTAGTTTGACCTAGGCTCGACTAATTTGGATGCTAGGTAGTCCTTAGCTCGAATTGGTGGGTGCTGGGCAGACCTAGGCTCGATTTGTTTGATGCTAGGCAGTCCTTTGTTCGACATTGTGGGAACTAGGGAGTCCTAGGCTCGACTTGGTGGTCACAAGGCAGTCCTCAGCTCGACTTAATGGATAATCGGCAGTCTTATTGTCGACTTGGTGGGTGCTAGGCAGTCCTAGGCTCGACTTGGTGGTTTGCTAAGAATACCTTTGCTAGTCTTAGTGGTTCCTATGCAGTTCTATGGTGTATTTGGAAGGGTGCTGTGCAATCCTGGGCTTGACTTTGCGGGCACTAGACAGTCCTGGACTTTATTTGGAGGAAACTAAGCAGTACTAAGCTCGACTTGGTGGGTCCTAGGCTGTCCTGAGCAGGACTTCTTGTGTGCTTGGTAGTCCTAGGCCTGACTTGTTGGGTGCAACGTAGTCCTTGGATCGACTTGATGGGATCTTGGCAGTCCTATGCTTGACTTAGTGGTGCTAGGAAGTCCTGGGAATGCTTTGTAATAACTGGGCAGTCCTAGGATCGACTAAGGGGGTACTAGGAATGTCCAAGGCCTGTCGCGATGGCTACTAAGAAGTCCTAAGTTAGACTTGATGGGAACTAGGCATTTCTGCGCTAGACTTGGAACGTGTTCGCCAGCCATAGGCTCAAATGGGTGGGCACAAGCCATTCGTAAACTCGCCTTTGTGGGTTTTTATTCAGTCCTAGGCTCTTTTTGGTTGGAACAAGGAAGTCCTAGGATCGACTTTGTGGGTGCCTGGAAAGTGTAGTCTTGGCTTGGTAGTAACTAGGCAGTACTAAGCACGACTTGGTGGGTAATAAGTAGCCCTGTCTTCGTCTTGGGAAGGTGCTAGGCAATCGTAGTGTCGACTTGGTGGGTGCTATGCAGTCCTATGCTCGACTTGATCTTAACTAGGCTAACCTAGGCTCGACTTGGAGGGATCTAAGCTGTGCTGGGCTAGACTTGTTGGGAATTACCCCATCCTGGGATTGCCTTTGTGGGATCTAGGTAGTAATACACTCGAACTGATTGGGATTAGGCTCTTCTGGGCTCTTCTTTGTCGGTGCTAGGCAGAACCAGGGTCCACTTGATTTGTGCTAGGCAGTCCTAGGCACTCCTTATTGTGTGCTAAGTAGTTCTAGGCTCGACATGGTGGATGCTTGGCTGTCCAACACTTAAATTAGGGGGAACAAGGCTGTCCTAAGCTCGATTTGGTGGGTGCTAGGCAATCCTAGGCTCGATATACAGGATGATAGGTAGTCCTAGGCTCGACTTGTTGGTAACTAGGCAGTCATATTGTCACCTTGGTGTGTGCTAGGCAGTCCTAGGTTTGATTTTTGGGGTGCTTCACAGTCCTAGCATCGACATGGTAGTAACGAGGCTGTCCATGGTTCGACTTGGTGGGAACTAGGCATTCTTGGGCTCGACATGGTGAGTCAAGGCAGTCCTAGGCTCTACTTCGAGTGTGCTAGGCAGTACTGGGCTCGACTTTGTTCGAACTAGACAGTCCTAAACTTGACTTAGTGTGTGCTAGGCAGTCCATAGTCTCGTATTTGTTGGTGCTAGACAGTCTTGGCTCCACTTGGTGGGAACTAGGCAGAACTAGGATCGACATTATGGGAATTAGACATTTCTGGGCTCGACTTAGTGGGTGCTAGGCAATCCTAGGCTCTACATGATTGGTGATGGGCGTTACAAGTCTCGTATCGGTGGTTGCTTGTTATTCCTAGGCTCAACTTGATGGTTGATAGGCATTACTTGTCTCACCTTGGTGGTTGGTAGAAAGTTCTAGACGTGGCTTGGTGGGAACTAGGCAATCCAAGGTTCGAGTTGTGTGTTAGGCAGTCCTAGGCTATACTTGTTGGGTGCTACGCAGTGCTGAGCTCGAGTAAGTTGGTGATAGGCAATCCTTGGCTCTACTTGGAGGGTGCTAGGCTGACCTAGGCTCGACTTGGTGGGAAATAGGCAGTCCTGAGATCTACTAGGTGGGTGCTAGGCAGTGCTGATCAGGACATGTCGTGTGCTAGGCAATTCTAGGCTCGCCTTGATAGGATATCGGCAGACCTAAGCTTGACTTGGTGGTGCTTGATAATCCTGGTATCGACTAAGGGGGTGCTAGGATTGTCCAAGGCCTTATATGGTGGTTACTAAGCAGTCCTAAATTAGTCTTGATGGGAACTAGGCAGTCATGGGCTTGGCTTAGTGGGTGTAAGTCAGTCCAGGGCTCAACTTGGTGGGAACAAGGCAGTACTGGGTTTGACAGTGTTTGAACAAGGTAGTCCTAAATTCGACTTTGTGAATGTCAGGCAGTCCAGGCTCTTGTTGGTAGGTACTAGGAAGTCCTATGATCAACTTAGTGGGGACAAGGCGGTTGTTGGCTTGACATGGTGGGTGCTAAGCAGTCCTAGGCTCAACTTGGTGGGTTCTAGGAAATCCTAGGCTCGACTTGGTGGGTGATAGGCACACTTAGGCTAGACTTGGTCGGAACTAATCAGTACAGGGCTTGACATATTCGGAATTACGCCATCCTGGGCTTGACTTGGTGGGTGCTATGCAGTCCTGGGCTCGACTTGGTGGGAACTAAGCAGTACTACGCTCGAATTGGTTGGAACTTTGCAATCCTGGGTTTGGCTTGGTGGGTGTAAGGCAATCCTGACCTCGACTTGGTGGGAACTAGGCTGTACTGGGCTTGACTTTGTGGGAACACGACAGTCCTAAACTCGACTTGGTGGTTGTTAAACAGTCCTAGGCTTGTCTTGGTGGGAACTAGGACTTCCTTAGCTCGACTTGGGGGGGAACGGCAGTCCTTGGCACGACTTGATTGGAACTTGGTTGCCTGGGCTCTACTTGTGTGATAAGCTGCTCGACTTGATGTATGCTAGTTAGTCCTAAGCTGTAATAGGTGGGAACAAGACATTCCTAGGCTCGAAATGGTGGGTGCTAGGCAGTCCAAGCTCGACTTTTTGTTTGCTAGGCTGTCCTAGGCTCTACTTAGTGGGTTCTATGCTGTCCTGGGCTTAAATTGGTGTGATCAAGGCAGTCCTAGGTTCGAATCGGTTGGTGGTAGGCAGTCCAAGCTCGACTTTATGTTTGCTATGATCTCCTAGGCTCGACATGGTCTGCGCTTGGTAGATCTAGGCCCGACTTGGTGGGTGCAAGGTAGACCTAGGCTTGACTTGGTGAGTGTTAGTCATTATGATGCTCCAATTGGGATGTGCTAGACAATACAACTCTCGTCTTAATGGGTACAAGGCTGTTCTAGGTTCTACTTGGCGTATGCTAGGCTTTCTATGGCTCTACTTGGTGTGTGCTAGACTAACCAAGCCTCGACTTAGTGGGAACTAGGCAGCCATAGGCTAGACATAGTGGGCGGTACACAGTCTTAGGCGCGACTTGGTAGTAATTAGGCATTCCTGAGCTCGACATGGTGGGAACAAGGCAGTCTTGGGGTAGACATCGTGAGTGATAGACTGTACCTAGTCTCGACTTCGGATATGCTAGGCAGTCCTAGATTCGACTTGGTGGGAATTAGATTGATTATGGCTTGACTTGTAAATGAATAAGGCTGACCTGTGTTCGATATGGCGTGGTTAAGGCAGTCCTAGGCTCGACTCGACTTGGTGAGCGCTAGACAGTTCTGAGCTTGACTTGATGACTGATAGGAAGATCTAGGCTCGACTTGGTGGGTGCAAGGCAGTCCTAGGATCGGCTAGGAGGCAACTAGGCAGTCCAATGATCGACTTGTTTGTGCTAGGCATTCCTATTCTCGTCTCTTTGGGTGGCAGTCTTTCCTTGGCTCGACTTATTGGGTGCTAGGCAGACCTAGGAGTTACTTGGTTGGTGCTAGTAAGTCCTGGGCTCGACTTGGTGGGTGATAGGCGGTGCTGGCCCTGATCTGGGGGTGCAAAACCAGTCATAGGATCGTCTTGATGGGAACTAGGAAATACTAATATCGACTTCGTGGGTGCTAGACAGTCCAAGGATCGCCTTGTTGGGAACTAAGCTGTCCAAAGTTAGATTTGATTTGTGCTAGGCAGTCCTTGGTTCGCCTTGTTGGGTTATAGGCAGTCCTCTGCTCGTTTTGGTGGGTGTTAGGTAGACTTTGGCACGACTTGGTTGGTGCTAGGCAGTCCTTGGCACGATTAGGTGGTTTTAGGCAGACCTAGGCTCGACTTGTTGGGTGCTAAGCAGTACTACGCTCGATTTGGAGAGAACCAGGAAGTCTTAAAGCTCGACTTGGTGGGTGCTAGGCTTTCCAAGACTCATTTTGGTGGGAACCAGGCAGTCCTAGGGTCGACTTGGGGATTGCAAGGCAATCCTAGTCTCTACTTGGTGGGTGCTTGGCAGTCCAATGATCGGCTTGATGGGAACTAGGCAGTCCAATGATCGGCTTGATGGGAACTAGGCAGTCCTGGGCTCGATTTGGTGGGAACTAGTCAGTCTTATGCTCTACTTGGTGGGAACCTGGCAGTTCCTGGCTTGAATTTGGTGCGTGCTAGGCAGAACCAGGCCCTACTTGAGGAAGTCTAGGCTGTCCAAGGTTCGACTTGGTGGGAGTTTTCTAGTTCTGGCCACATATTGGTGGGAACTAGGCTCTCCAAGGCTCAACTTGGTGGGAACTAGGCGATCATAGTCTCAACTATGTGTGTGCTAGTCTGTCCTAGGCTCGACTTGATGCTATCTAGGCTGTTGTAAGCCTGAGTTGGGGGGTGTAAGGCAGACCTAGTCTAGACTTGTTAGGTACTAGGCAGAACTAAGCTGGAATTGGTAATAACATGGCAGTCCAAGGCTCGACTTGGGAGATGCTAGGCAGTCCGAGGCTCGACTTCGTGGGAACCAGGCAGTCCTTAGTTCGACTTGGTGGTAATTAAGCTTTTCTAGACTGGTTTTGAGGTTGCTATGCAGTCCTAGACTCGACCTAGTGGGTGTTAGGTAGTCTATGCTTAACTTGGGAGGTATTAGACTGCCCTGGGCTTGGGGGGTACTAGGCAGATGTAGGATCGACTTAATGGTTGCAAGGCATACTTTGGGAAGACTTGGTGGATGCTAGGCAGTTCTATACTCGGCTTGGTGGGTGCTAGGCAGTTTTGTGCTCAACTTTGTGGAAACTAGGCTGTCCTGGACTTTACTTGGTGGGTGCCAGGCTGTCCTAAGCTCGACTTGGTGTGTGTTAAGCAGTGCTATGCGCGAATTGTTGGGAACTATACAGATTTATGCTCGACTGTGTAGTGGCTAGGCAGTCATAGGCACGACTTGGTGGTAACTTGGCACACCTAGGCTGAATTTTGTGGATGCTAGGTGTTCCTAGACTCAACTTTTAGTCATCTAGGCAGTTCTAGGGTCGACTTGGTGTGTGCTAGGCAGTCCTATTCAGCTTGTTGGGAGCTAGGTTGTTCTAGGCTCGACTTTGTGGGTGCTAGGAAAGAGTAGTTTTGTGTTGGTAGTAACTAGGCAGTCCTGGGCTTACTAGGTGGGAACTAGGCAATCATGGGCCTGACTTGGTGGGTTATCGGCAATCTTTGGGTCGAATTGTTTGGTTCTGGGCGGTACTAGGTTCGTTTTGGTGGTTTGCTAGGCATAACTTGGCTAGACTTGGTAATTGCTAGGATGTTATGGGCTCGATTTGGTGGGTGCTATACATTCATGGGCTGGATTTGGTGGGAACTAATAAGTTCTAAGCTTGACTTGGTGGGAACTAGATAATTCTAGTCTTGACTTGTTGGGAACAAGCAAGAGCTGGGCTCTATATGGCGTGGGCAAGGCATTCCTAGGCTCGACTTGGAGGGTGCTAGGTAGTCCTTGACTCGACTTGGTATGCACTATGCAGACCTAGGTTCGACTTGGTTGTTGCTAGGCAGACGTTGGTACGTCATGATGGTATAAGGTAGATCTACGCTCGACTTGTTGGGTGATAGTCAGAACTAGGATCGAATTGGAGATAACCAGGCAGTCCTAGGCTGGACCTAGGGGGAGCCAGGCAGTACAAGGCTCGTCTTGGTGGGAAGCAGACAGTCCTGGGCTCGAATTGGTGAGAACTAGGCAGTTCTAGGCTCGACTTGAGGGTTCTATGAGGTCCTAGACTCGGCTTGGTGGGTGTTAGGCAGATATATGCTAGAGTTATTTGTTGCTTAGTACACCTTAGCTAGACTTTGTGTTTGCTAGGCTTTACTAATCACGACTTGGTGGGTGCTAGGCAGTCCTGAGCTTGACCTGATCGGTGATAGGCAGACATAGCTCTACTTCGTGGGCGCCAGGAAGTCCTAGTATCATCTTGGTGGGAACTAAGCTGTCCAATATTCGACATGTTGTGTGCTAAGCAGTCCTAGGCTCGATTTGTTGGGTGCTATGCAGGCCTTGGCTCGTCTTGTTGGGCGCTAGGCAGTCCTAGATCACTTGGTAGTAACTAGGCAGATCTGGGCTCGACTTGATGTAAACTACGAATTCCTGTGCTCGACTTGGTGGGTGCTAGGCAATCCTTGGTTTGCCTTGGTAGGTGCTGGGCGGTACTAGGATCGTCTTGGTGGATGCTAGTCAGTTCTGTACTCGATTTGGTGGCTGACAGTCAGCCTTTGGCTCGTCTTGCTGTGTGCTAGGCAGTCGAATGCTCAGCTTGTTTAGAACTAGCCAGTCCAATGTTCAATTTATTTTGTGCGAGGCAGTCCTATGCTCGTATTGTTGGGTGCTAGGCAGTCCTTGACTCGACTTGGTGGGTGCTAGTCAGACCTAGGCTCGACTTGGTTGGTTCTAGGAAGTCCTAGGCTCGACTTGGTGGGAACTAGCCCGTGCAGGGCTTGTCTTGGTTGGAACAAGACAGTCCTAAACTCAACTTGGTGTGTGTTTGACATTCCTATGTTGTACTTGGTTGGAACTAGGAAACCCTAGCCTCGACTTGGTAGGAACTAGGCGGACCTGGATTCTACTTGTTGGGGGCTAAGTAGTAATAGACATGCTTTGGTGGGTGCTTGGCTACCCAAGGCTTAAATTAGTGGTAAGAAGTCAGTCTTAGGCTCGATTTGGTGGGTGCTAGGCTGTCCAAACTCGACTTTGTGTTTGCTAAGGTGTCCTAGGCTCAACTTGGTGGGTGCAGACTGTACGAAGATTAAATTGGTGGGAAAAGGCTGTTCTAGGCTCGGATTGGTGGGTGCTAGGGCGTTCAAGTCCGAGAGAGTGTTTGCAAGGCTGTCCTAGGCTGAACTTGGTGGGTGCTAGGCAGACCTAGGCTTGACTTGATGCGTGTTAGGTAGTATTATGCCCTACTTAGTATGTACTAATCAATCTAAGGCTTGACCTAATGGGCACAAGGCTGTTCTAGGATCAATTTGGGTGGTGCAATGCAGACCTAGCCACATATTGGTGGGAACTAGGTATTCGAAGGCTCGACATGGTGGGAACAAGGCAGTCATAGTCTCGACTAGGTGGGTGCTAGTCTGTCGTAGGCTGGACTTGATGGAATCTATGTGGTCCTAGGACTGATTTTGAGTGTGCAAGGCAGACCTACACTGGATCTGTTAGGAGCTAGTCAGTCCTAAGCTGGAATTGATAAGAACCAGGAAGTGCTATGCTTTACATGGAATGTGCTAAGCAGTTAAAGGCTTAACTTGGTGGGAACCAGGCAGTCCTAGGGTCGACTTGGTAAGTGTTAGGCAGTCCTAGGCTCGACTTGGTGAGTGCTAGGCATTCTTAGGTTCGACTTTGTGAGAAATAGGCAGTTATGGGGTTTACTTAGTGGCTGCTAGTCTGTCCTAAGCTCGACTGGGATGGCACCAGTCAACCCTAGGCATGACAAGGTGGGTGTTATGCAGACCTAGGCTGGACTTGTTGGCATACTAGGCAGATGTAGGCTCTACTTGGTATATATTAGACAACCGAACGCTTGACTTATTAGGTTCTCTACTCTGTGAGAACTAGGCAGTCCTAGGCTCTACTTGGTGGGTGCTAGGCATTTCTAGGCTCGTCTTTGTGGGTGCTTGGAAAGCCTAGTCTTATATTGGTAGTAACTAGATAGTCGTGGGCTTTACTTGGTGGGTGCTAGACTGTCCTAAGCTCAACTGGGTAGGTGCCAGTCAAAATTAGGCACGACTAGGTGGGTGTTAGGCAATCCTGGACTGGACATGGTGGCATGCAAGGCAGACCTAGTCTTAACTTGGTGTATGCTAGTCAACCCAATGCTCGAATTAGGGGGTGCTAGGCAGGTCTAAGCTCTACTCGGTGGAAATTAGGCAGTCCTAGATTCAAGTGGGTGGGTACTAGGCAGATCTAGGCTCAACTTGGTTGGAACAAGGCAGTCCTGGGCTTTACTTGTTGGGTGTTAAGTAGTCCAAGGCTCGACTTCATAGGTGCTTGTTTTTCCTAGGCTTAAATTGGTGAGAACAATTCTATCCTAAGCATTACTTGAGGGGTGCAAGGCAGCCCGAGGCTCGATTTTGTGGGAACTTGCTAGATCTGGGCTCGACTTGGTGGGTCAAGGCAGTTCTGGGCTTAATTTGATGGGCAGTAGGCTGTACTAAGCTAGACTGGGTGGGTGACAGTCAAGCCTGGACATGCCTAGGTGGGTGTTACACAGTAATGGGTTATGCGGGTGGCATGTTGGCAGACCTAGACTCTACTTGGTGTCTGCTGGGCAACCCAAGACTCGTCTTTGTGTGTGCTAGAAAGTCCTAGGCTCTACTCTGTGGGAACTAGGCAGTCCTAGGCTTTACTTGGTGCGTGCTAGGCAGTCCTAGGCTTCACATAGTGGGTGGTTGATATGCTGTCCTTAGCACGAATGCATGGGAGCCAGAAAAGACGAGTCATGACTAGGTGGGTGTTATGAAGTCCTGGACTCGACTTGGTGGCATGCAAAGCAGACCCAGTGTCTACTTGGCGTATGCTAGTCAACCCAAGGCTAGACATAGTGGGTGCTAGGCAGGCCTAGGCTCTACTTGGTGGAACTAGGCCGTCCTATATTCGACTGGGTGGGAGCTGGGAAGTCCTGTGCTCGACTTGGTGAAATCTAGGCAATAGTATACTCGTCTTTGTGGTTGCTTGGTGGCCATAGCCTCGATGCGGAGGTAACTAAACTCTCCTAGGCTCGATTTTGTGATTGCCAGCATTCCTAGTCTCGACTTAGTGGTTTAGACAGACCTAGGATCGACTTGTTGGGTGATAGGCAGTACTAGCATCAAATTAGAGAGAACCATTCAGTCCTAGGCTCGACCTGGTGGGAATCAGGTAGTCCTGAGCATGACTAGTTGGTGCTAGGCAGTCCTTGGCTCGACTTAATCGGTACTATGCAGACCTTGGCTCGACTTGGTGGGTGATAGGCAGTACTAGGCTCGAATTGGAGAGAACCAGGAAGTCCTGGGCTTCACTTGGGAGGTGCTAGGCAGTCCGAGCCTCTACTTGGTGGAACCAGGCAGTTCTTGGCATTAATTGGTGCAAACTGGGAATTTATAATCTCGACTTGGGGAGTTCGATAAAGTCCTATGCTCGACCTGGTGGATGGTTGCAGTATATGCTCTATTTGCGGGTATTTGACAGTCCTGGGCTTGACCTGGTGGGAACTAGGCAGCCCTATGCTGGACTTGGTGAGGACTTGCTAGATCTGGGCTCGACTTTGTCGGAACAAGGCAGACCTGGCTTGACTTGTGGGAACAAAGCAGACCTGGGGTCGATATGTTGGGTCTTGGCACTACTAGGTTCGACTTGTAGTGTGCTAGGCAATGGTAAGCTAAACATAGTCGGAACTAGGCAGTCCTGAGCTCGACTTTTTAGGAACTAGGGATAACTGAGCTCCATTTGATAAGAACTAGTCATCACTTGGCTCGACTTGCAGGGTTCTAGTAAATCCTATACTCGACTTCGTGGGTACTAGGCAGTCTTAGGCTAGACTTGGTGGTACCTAAGAAGTACTGAGATAAACTTAGTGGGTACTGGATATTTCTAGGCTCCACTTGGTGGGTGCTAGGTAGTCCTGGGCTCGACTTGTTGGGAACTTGACAGTCCTTGGCTCTTCTTGTTGGGAACTAGGCAGTACTGGGTTGGACTTGGTGGGTGCCGAGCAGTACTAGTCTCAACTTGGTGAAATCTGGGCTCTACTTGGTGGGAGTTTTCTAGCCCTTGTCACATATTGGTGGTAACTAGGCACTCCAATAGTCGACTTGGTGGGAACCAGGCAGTCCTAGGCTCGACTTGGTAGGTGTTAGTCAGTATTATGCTAGACTTGGCATGTTCTAGGCAATTTAAGGATCGACTTTATAAGTACAAGGATCCACTTGGGGATTCAAAGCAGACCTAGGCTCGACTTGTTAGGTGCTAAGTAGACCTAGGCTCAAATTTATGGGTACCTGGGTGCCCTAGGCCTAAATTAGTTGGAAAAATCTGTCCTAAGCACGACTTTGTGGGTGCTAGGCAGTATAAACTCGACTTGGTGGGAACTAGCTAGTTCTGGGCACGACTTGGTGGGAACAAGGCAGACCTGGTCTCGCTATTGTGGGGGCTAGGCAGTCTTAGCCTGACTTGGTGGGTGCTTGTCTATGCTGCACTCGACTTGGTGAGATATAGGCAGACCTAGGCTCGACTTGTTGGGCGATAGGCAGTACTAGGCTTGAATTATTGGAGAGAACCAGGCAGTCCTGGGCTTGACTGTGTAGGTGCAAGGCAGTCCAAGGTTCGACTTGGTGGGAACCAGGCAATCCTTGTCATTAATTGGTGCAACTGGCAATTTCTAATCTCGACTTGGGGAGTGCGATACACTCCTATGCTCGACCTGGTGGGTTGTAGGCAGTCAAATCTCAATTTTGGGGTATTTGACAGTCCTGGGCTTGACTTGGTGGGAATTAGGGAGCCCTAGGCTCAACTTGGTGAGTACTTGCTATATATGGGCTCGGTTTGGTGGGAACAAGGCAGACGTGGCATCGACTTGGTGGGAAAAAGGCATACCTGGGTTCGATATGTTGGGTGTCGGCACACCTAGGTTTGACTTGTAGTGTGCTAGGCAGTGGTAAGCAAAACATGGCCGGAACTAGGCAGTCCTGGCTCGACTTGTTGGGAACTAGCGATAACTGAGCTCGACTTGATAAGAACTAGGCATCACTTGGCTCGACTTGCTGGGTTCTAAGAAATCTTAGCCTTGACTTGGTGGGTGCTACACACTATTAGGCTAGACTTGGTGGTAACTAAGCAGTGCTGAGCAAGACTTAGAGGGTAATCGGATTTTCTAGGCTCCACTTGGTGTGTGCTAGGCAGTCCTAGTCTCGACTTGGTGGGGAATAATCAGTCCTAAGCTCTACTTGGTTGATACTAGGCAGTCCAAGCTCGACTTGGTGGGAACTTACTAGATCTGGGCTCGACATGGTAGGAGCATGGCAGACCTGGTCTCGATATGGTGGGGCAGTCTTAACATCCACTTGGTGTATTCTTGTCTATGCTGCACTCGACTTGGTGGGACCTAGGCAGTCCAAGGCCCAACTTGGTGTAGGATAAGCTGTCCTAGGCTCGTCGTGGTGGTAGGTAGGTATCCCTAGGCCCTACTTGGTGGATTACACGCAGTTCTAAACTCAACTTGGCTGGATCTTGGCAGCCCAAGGATCGGCTTGGTGGGTACTTGGCAGTTCTAGGTTCTACTAGGTGGGTGCTAGGCAGTACTTGATTTGAATTTACGGGTGCTAGGAAAGCCTAGTATTTTCTTGCTCGACTAGGTCGGTGTCAGTCAAGCCTAGGGACGACTAGATGGGTCTTATGTAGTCCTGGACTGCACTTGTTGGAATGCAAAGCAGACCTAGCCTCTACTTTTTGTATGCAAGTGAACACGAAGCTCAACTTAATGGGTGCTATGAAGACCCAGGCTCTACTAGGTGGGAACTAGGCAGTCCTAGATTCGACTGGGTGGGTGCCAGGAAGTCATAGGCTCGACATGGTAGGAATTAGGCAGATCTAGGCTCGATTTTGTGAGTGCCAGCTGTCCTTGTTTCAACTTGTTGGTTTATGCAGACCTAGGCTCGACTTGTTGGGTAATAGGCAGTACTAGGCACAAATTGGAGAGAACCAGGTAAACCAATGTTCAACTTGGGGGTGCAAGGTAGTCCAAGTCTTGACTTGGTGGGAACCATGCAGTCCTGGGACAGTTCTGTTGGGATCTGGGGATTTCTAGGCTTGACTTGGGAGGTGCTATGAGGTCCTAGACTCGATCTGGTTGGTCCTAGGCAGTCTATGCTCGAATTGGAGGGTCCTAGATAGTCCTGAGATTGACTTGGTGGGAACTATGCAGACCTATGCTCAACTTGGTGATTGATAGACATATCTTGGCTAGACTTTGTGGTTGTTAGGCAGTTGTAGGCTCGAATTGGTGGGTGCTAGGAAGTCCTGGGCTATACTTGGTGGTTACTTTGCTGTTCTAAGCTCGATTTGGTTGGGGAATGTCAATCCTAGGCACGACTAGCTGGGTGTTACGCAGTCCTGGACTGGACTTATTGGAATGCAAAGCAGGTCTATGCTCTACTTGTATGCAAGTCAACCCAAGGCTCGACTGAGAGGGTGCGTAGCATGCCTAGGCTCTACTCGGTGGGAACTAGGCAGTCATCTGCTCGACATGGTGGGTACTAGGAAGTTCTAGGCCTGGACTTGTTTGGAACTAGGCTGAACAAGTCTCGAATTTGTATTCGCTAGGTAGTCATAGGCTCGACTTGGTGGCAACTAGTCAATCCTAGGTTCGATGTTGTAAGTAACTAGGCATTCCTACTGTCACCTTTGTGGGAGCTACAGAGTCCTAGGTTCGACTTGTTGGGTGCTAGGCTGACCTAGGCTCAACTTGGTCAAACTAGGCAGTCCTAGGCTTGATTTAGTGGGTGCTACACATCCCTAGCCTCGACTTGGTAGTAACTAGGCAGTTCTGGGCTCGACATCGTGAGTTTAGGCTGTCCTAGGCTTTTATTCGGTTGTTCTCGGTAGTACGAGACTTGACTTGGTTGGAACAAGGTAGTCCTGGGTTCGAATTGGTGTTTGCTAGGTAGTCCATTGTCTTGTATTGGTTGGCGCTAGATAGTCTTGGCTCGACTTGGTGGAAACTAGGCAGACATAGGTTCGACTTGGTGGAAACTAGGCATTTCTGGGCTCAACTTTGTGAGTGATAGGCAATCCTAGGCTGTACTTGATTGGTGCTATGCGGTACAAGGCTCGTATTGTAGGTCGCTAGTTAGTACTGGGCTCAAATTGTTGGTAAATAGGCATCTGTTTGCCTGTCTTGGTGGGTGCTAGGTAGTCCTAGGCTCGGCATTGTGGCCACTAGGCAATTCAAGGTTCGACTTGTGTGTTAGTCAATCCTTGGCTTGACTTGTTGGACGATAGGCAGTGCTGAGCTCGAGTAAGTGGGGGAAAGGCAGTACTTGGCTCTACTATGGAATACTAGGCAGACATAGGGTCGACTTGGTTGGTGCCAGGCAGTCCTAGGCTCGACTTGGTGGGAAATATGCAGTACTAAGCTCGACTTGGTGGGTGCTAGGCTGTCCTGAGCAGGACTTGTTTTGTGCTAGGCTGTCCTAGGCTCGACTTGTTGGGTGCAACGTAGTCCTAGGATCGGCTTTGTGGGACCTAGACAGACACAGACTTGACTTGGGGAGTGCTAGTTAGTCCTAGGCTCGACATTGTTTGTGATAGGAAAGCCTAGGCTCGTCATGTTTTGAGCTATGCACACCTAGCTTCGAACTGTTGGGTACTAGGCAGTCCTGCTCTCGACGTGATGTTTGCTTGGCATAACTTTGGTAGACTTTGTGGTTGCTAGGCAGTTTTGCGCTCGAATTGTTGGGTGCTAGGCAGTCCTGGGCTATATTTGGTGAGTGCTAGGTTGTCCTAAGCTCGAGATGGTTGGGGACAGTCAAGCCTCGGCACGCCTAGGTGGGTGTTATGCAGTCTTGGGTTGGACTGGGCATATTCTAGCCAACACAAGACCCAACTTAGTTGGTGCTAAGCATGCCTATGCTCTACTCGGTGGGACCCAGGCAGTCCTCTGCTAGACTTGGTGGGTGCTAGGAAGTTCTAGGCCTGGACTTGGTGGGAACTAGGCAGAACATGCTCGAATTTGTGGTTGCTAGGTAGTCATAGGCTCGACTTGGTTGCAACTAGGCAATACTAGGTTCGATGTTGTAAGTAACTAGGCATTCCTATTGCCACCTTTGTGGGTGATAGGCAGTCCTAGGTTCGGCTTGTTGGGTGCTAGGCTGACGTAGGCTCAACTTGGTCGGAACTAGGTAGTCCTAGGCTTGACATGGGGTGTGCTACAGAGTCCTAGCCTCAAATTGGTAGTAACTAGGAATTTCTGGGCTCGACTTGTTGGGAGCTAGGCAGTCCTAGGGTCGACTTTGCGGGTGCTATGAAAGTGTAGGCTCTGCTTGGTAGTAACTAGGCAGACCTATGCTCGACTTGGTAGGAACTAGGCAGTCTTGGGCTCGACTTGGTGGGTTTTATACAATCGTATGATCGACGTGGTTGGTGTTGGGCGGAAGTAGGCTCACTTTCGTGGTTGCTAGTCAGTCGTGTGCTCAACTTACTGGATGGTAGGCATTTTTAGGCTCGACTTGGTGGGTGCAAAGTAGTCCTAGGCTCGGCTTTGTGGGATCTAGACAGACCTGGACATGACTTGGGGAGTGCTAGTTAGTCCTAGGCACGATTTGTTTCTGCTAGGATATCTTAGGCCCGACATGTTTTGAACTATGAACACCTAGCATTGAATCGGTGAGTACTAGGCAGTCCTGCTTCCAACTTGATGGGAATTAGACTGTTCTGGGAACAATATGGTGTGCTAGGCAGTCCTATGCTCTACTTGTTGGATTATAGGCAGTCCTTGACTCGACTTGGTGGGTGCTAGGAAGTCCTAGTCTTGACTTTGCGGGAAATAGCCAGTCCTGGGCACGACTTATTTGTAACTAGGCAGTACTAAGCACGACTTGGTGGGAAATTAGCAGCCCTGTCTTCGTCTTGGGAAGGTGCTAGGCAATCGTAGTGTCGACTTGGTGGGTGCTACTAAGTCCTATGCTTGACTTGGTGTTAACTAGGCTTACCTAGGCTTTACTTATTGGGTTCTATGCTGTGCTGGGCTAGACTTTATTGGAATTAGCCCATCCTGAGGTCGACTTGGTGGGTGCTAGGCAGTCTGAGCTCAACTTGGTGGGATCTAGGCAGTAATACGCTCTATTTGGTTGCGACTAGGCTGTTCTGGGCACAACTTTCTGGGTGTTTGGCAGAACTAGGCTCCACTTGAATTTTGCAATGCATTCCTAGGTTGGAATTGGAGAGAACTAGGAATTCTTAGCCTCGTCTTGGTAGGAACTAGGTGGACCTGTGATCTACTTGTTGTGTGCTAAGATAGTTCTAGGCTCGACTTGGTGGATGCTTGGCTGTCCTATGCTTAAATTAGTGGTAAGAAGGCTGTTCTAAGTTCGATTTGGTGGTTGCTAGGCATTCCTATGCTCGACTTGGTGGTAACTAGGCAATCCTAGGCTCGATAGAGTGGGTGACAGGCAGTCCTAGGCTCGACTTCTTGGTAACTAGGAATTCATATTGTCACCTTGGTGGGTGCTAAGCAGTCCTAGGTTTGATTTGGGGGTGCTACACATTCCTAGCCTCGACTTGGTAGTAACTAGGCAGTCCATGGTTCGACTTGATGGGAATTAGGCAGTCTTGTGCTCGACATGGTGAGTCTAGGCAGTCCTAGGCTCTACATCGAGTGTGCTAGGCAATACTAGGCTAGACTTTGTTCGAACTAGGCAGCCCTGGACTCGACTTGGTGTGTGCTAGGCAGTCCATAGTCTCGTATTGCTTGGTGCTACACAGTTTTGGCCCACTTGGTGAGAACTAGGCAGAACTAGGCTCCACTTACTGGGAACTAGTTATTCCTGGGCTCGACTTAGTGGATGATAGGCAATCATAGGCTCTACTTGATTGGTGCTGGGTGGTATAAGTCTCGTATTGGTGGTTGCTTGTTAGTCCTGGGCTCGAATTGATGATTGATAGGCATTCCTTGGCTTGCCTAGGTGGATGGTAGGCAGTCCTAGACATGGCTTGGTGGGAAATAGGCAATCCAAGGTCCGACTTGTGTGTTAGGCAGTCCTAGGCTCGACTTGTTGGGTGCTACGCCGTGCTAAGCTCGAGTAAGTTGGTGATAGGCAGTCCTTGACTCTAATTGGAGGGTGCTAAGCAGATCTAGGCTCGGCTTGGATGGTGCTAGGCAGATGTAGGCTCGACTTGGTGGGAATTAGTCAGTCCGAAGCTCTACCAGGTGGGTACTAGGTAGTCCTGATCAGGACATGTTGTGTGCTATGCAGTCCTAGGCTCGCCTTGATAGGATCTAGGCAGACCTAGGCTTGACTTGGTGATGCTTGGTAATCCTGGGATCGCTTTGTAAGAACTAGGGAGTCCTGGGATAGACTATGGGGTGCTAGGAATGCCCAAGGCCTGACATGGTGGTTACTAAGCAGTCTTAAGTTAGACTTGATGGGAACTAGGCAGTCCTGGGCTTGGCTTGGTGGGTGTAAGTCAGTCCTGGCTCAACTTAGTGGGAACTAAGCTGTACTGGGCTTGAATTTGTGGTAACATGGCAGTTCTAAACCTGACTTGGTGGTTGTAACGCAGTTCTAGGCTTGCCTTGGTGGGTGCTAGCTCGTCCTAAGCTGTAATAGGTGGAAACAAGTTAGTTCTAGACTCGAAATGGTGGGTGCTAGGCAGTCCAAGCTCGACTTTGTGTTTGTTAGGCTCTCCTAGGCTCGGCTTAGTGAGCGCATGTTAGATCTATGCTCGACTTGGTAGGTGCAAGGTAGACCTATGCCCGAGTTGGTGGGTGAAATGCAATATTATGCTCGTATTGGGATGTGCTAGACAATCTAACTTTCGACTTAATGGGTACAAGGCTGTTCTTGGTTCCACTTGGTAGATGCTAGATTTTCCAAGGCTCTACTTGGCGAGAGTTTTATTGTCCTGGCTACATATTGGCCACGACTTAGTGGGGACTAGGCAGTACTAGACTCGACTTGGTGGGTGTTAGGAATATTTTGGCTAGACTTGGTGGTTGATAGACAGTTCTAGGCTTGACTTGGTGGGTGCAAGGCTGTCTGGGCTCGTCTTTGTGGGAAATAGGCAGTCGTGGGCTTTACTTGGTGGGTGCTAAGCATTTATAGGTTCGTCTTTGTGGGTGCTTGGAAAGTCTAGTCTTGTCTTGGTAGTAACTTCAATAGTCCTGGGCTTTACTTGGTGGGTGCTAGACTGTCCTAAGCTCTACTGGGTGGGTGCCAGTCATGCCTAGGCACGACTAGGTGGGTGTTACGCAGTCCTGGACTGGACTTGGTGGCATGCTAGGCAGAAGTATGATCTACTTGGTGTATGGTGAGACAACCCAACGCTCGACTTAGTGTGTTTTAGGAAGGCCTAGGCTCTACTCTGTGAGAACTAGGCAGTCCTAGGCTCTACTTGGTGGGTGCTAGGTATTTCTAGGCTCATATTTGTTTGTGCTTGGAAAGTCTAGTCTTGTCTTGGTAGAAACTAGATAGTCCTGGGCTTTACTTTGTGGGTGCTAGACTGTCCTAAGCTCTACTGGGTGGGTGCCAGTCTAGCCTAGGCACGACTAGAAGGATGTTACACAGTCCTGGACTGGGCTTGGTGGCATGTTGGCAGATCTAGGCTCGAATTGATGGGTGTTAGGCAGTACTGGGCTTGACTTGGTAGGGAAAAGGCATACCTAGGCTCGACATAGTGGGCGCTAGGCATACATTGGCTTGATTTGGTGGATGCCAGGCAGTTCTAGGCTCGAATTGTTGGGTTCTAGGCAGTAGTAGGCTAAAATGGTCGGAACTAGGCAGTCCTAGGCTTGACTTGGGGGTGCTATACAGTCCTATGCTCGACTTGGTAAGAATTAGTCAGTTTTAGGCTCGATGTAGTGGGAACTTGTCAGTACTGGGCTCGATGTGTTTGGTGATTAGCTGTCCTACACTCTACTTGGTGGGAACTAGGCTGTCCTAGGCTCGATTTGGTGGGTGCTAGGCAGTCCTAGGCTCTACTTGGTGGGAAATTTCTAGTCCTGGCCTCGTATTGGTGGGAACTAGGCAGTCGAAGGCTCGTTTCGTCTGAAACTAGGCAGACCTAGGCTCGACTTGGTGAATGGTAGGCATTATTAGTCTCGACTTAGGATTTGCTAGGCAATCTGTGGCTCGACTTAATGGGTACAAGTTTGTTGTAGTGTCCACTTGGTGGATGCTTGGCAGTCCTAGGCTCGACTTGATGGGTGCTAGGAAGTACTGGGCTTGACTTGATGGGGAAAAGGCATACCTAGGCTCGACATAGTGGGTGCTAGGCATACATTGGCTTGATTTGCTGAATGCTAGGCAGTTCTAGGCTGAATTTGGTTTGTGCTAGGCAGTCCTAGGCTCGACATTGTGGGAAATAGTCGGACCTAGGCTATACTTGTTGGACGCGAAGTAGTCCTGGCACAAATTGGTGGGTGCTTGGCTGTCCTAGGCTTAAATTGTTGGGAAATGGCAGTCCTAGGCTCGAATTGGTGGGTTATGGGCAGTCCAAGCTCGACTTGGTGATTGATAGGCAGACCCAACTCGACTTGTGTGCTTGGCAGTCCTAGGTGCGTCTTGGTGCGACCTAGGACGTCCTGGGCTCGACTTGCGAGTTCTAAGCCATCCTAGGCTCGACTTTGTTGGTGCTAGGAAAGCCTAGGCCCTTCTTGGTGATAACCAGGCCCACCTGGTCGTGACATGGTAGGCACTAGGTAGCTCTGCTATCGACTTGGTGGGAACTAATATATTCTGGGATCAACTTGGTGGGTGCTAGGCAGTCCTAGGCTCGATTAGGTTGGAACTAGGCAGATTTGGCTCGACTTGGTGGGTGCTAGCCAGTCTTGGACTCGTCTTGGGGGTACTTTGCAGTCCTATGCTCGACCTGGTGGGTGCTAGGCCTTCTAGGCTCGACTTGGGGGGTACAAATCAGCCCTCAGTTTGAAGTGGTGGAAACTAGGCAGACCTACACTCGATTCGTGGATTGCTAGGCATACCTTAGTTGGACTTTGTGGTTGCTAGGCAGTTATTGGCTCGACTTGGTGGGTTCTAGGAAGTCCAGGGATCGACTTTATGGGATCTGTGCAGTCCTGGGCTTTACATAGTGGGTGCTATGCTATCCAAGTCTCGACTTTGTGGGTGCTAAGCAGTACTAGTCTCGACTATGTAGTACAAGGTAGTACTAGGCTCAACTATGTAGGTGCTAGACAGTCCAGGGTTCGTCTTGGTTGGTACTAGGCAGACCTATGATTGCCTTGGTGGGAAATAGGCAGACCTAGGTTCGACTTTGTGGGTGTTAGGCATTCCTAGCCTCGACAAGTTGGAATCAATGTAGTCCTATGCTCTACTGTGTGGTTGCTAGGTAGTCATAGGCTCGACTTGGTGGTAACTAGGCACTACTGGGCTTAATATGTGAACTAGGAAGAATAACGACTCTACTCGTTTGTTGTGGGCATAACTTGGCTAGACTTGGTGGATGATAGGCAGTTTTAGGCTCATCTTGGTGGGTGCTAGGCAGTCCTGGGCTCGACTTTGTGGAGACTAGGAGGATCTTAGCTATTCTTAGTGGCTGCTCAGTAGTCCTAGGCTCGAATTGGTGGGTGCCTGGGTGTCCTATGCTTAAGTTGGTGCTAACAAGGCTGTCCTAAGCACTACATGGCGGGTCCTAGGCAGACTGGGCTTGACTTAGTGGGAACAAGGCAGTCCTGTGCTTGACTTGGTATGTGCTAGGCAGCCATAGGCTCGACTGGGTGGGAACAAGGCAGTCATAAACTCGACTTGGTGGGAGTTAAGCAGTTCTAGAATCTTCTTGGTTGGAACTAGCAAGTCCTGGGAACATATTTGTGGGAACTAGGCAGTACTAAGCCCGACTTGTTGTGTGCTATGCTATCCTAATCTTAACTTGGTGGGAAAAAGGAAATTCTTGGATCGACATGGTAGGAATTAGTCAGTACTGGACATTGTTTGGTGGGTGCTAGGAATACTTTGGCTAGACTTGGTGGGTGCTTGGCTGTCCTAGGCTTAAATTGGTGGGAACAGGAAGTCCTAGGCTCGAATTGGTGGGTGCTGGACAGTCCAAGCTCGACTTGGTGGTTGATATGCAGTCCTAGACTCGACTTGGTGGGCGCTTGGCAGTCCTAGGCGCGGCTTGGGGTGACCTATAAAGTCCTGGGCTTGACTTTCGAGTGCTAAACCGTCCTAGGCTCAACTTTGTGGGTGCTAGGAATGCCTAGGCTCGTCTTGGTGATAACTAGGCACATCTGGTCGCGAAATAGTAGGTACTAGGCAGTTCTGCTCTCGACTAGGTGGGAACTAATATGTCCTGGGATCAACTCGGTGGGTGCCAGGTAGTCCTATGCTCGATTAGGTTGGAACAAGGCAGATTTGGCTCGACTTGGTGTGTGTTAGGCAGTCTTGGACTCGTCCTGGGATTACTATGCAGTCCTAGGCTTGACCTAGTGGGTGCTAAGCCTTCTAGGCTCGACTGGGGGGTACAATGTTGCCCTCGGATTTACTTGGTGGGAACTAGGCAGACCTAGCTTCGACTCGAAAATTGCTAGGCAATGGCTCGACTTGGTAGGTGCTAGGAAGCCCTGAGTTCGACTTTATGGGAACTAGGCAGTCCTGGGCTTTACATAGTGGGTGCTAGGCAGTCCTCGGCTCGACTTGGTGGGTGCTAGACAGTCCTAGGTTCGACTTGGTGGGTGCAAGGTTAGCCTAGGCACAACCAGGTGGATGTTATGCAGTCCTGGGCTGGATTTGGTGGCGTGCTATGCAATCCTACTCTCGACTTAGAGGGTACTAGGCATGCCTAGTCTCGTCCTGGTGGGAACTAGTCATACCTCGGCTCGACTTTGTGGGTGCTATGCATTCCTAGGCTCGACTAGCTGGTAACAAGTTAGTCCAAGGCTCGAATTTGTGATTGCTAGGTAGTCCTAGGCTCGACTTGGTGGTAACTTGGCATTCCTAGTGTCGATTTGGTGGACGTTAGGAAGTGCTTCGTTCGACTTGTTGAGTCCTAGGCAGTCCTAGGCCCGACTTGGTTGGTACTATATAGTCCAAGTCTTGATTGGGGGGAGCTACACTGTGCTAGGCTCGAATTGGTAGTAACTAAACAGTTCTAAGCTGGAATTTCAGCGAACCAGGCAGTCCTATGCTTGATATACGATGTTCTAGGCAGTCCAATTCTCAATGTGGTGGTTACCAGGTATGCCTGGACTCTAGTTGGGGAGTACAAGGCAGTACTAGGCTCGATAAAGTGGGAGTCAGTGAAGCCAAGGCACGACTAGATACTTGTTGGGCTGTCCTGGGCTGCACTTGGTTGCATGCAAGATAGTCCAGGGCTCTACTTGGTGTGTTCTAGGCAAACAGAGGCTCGACTTAGTGAGAACTAGGCAGTCCTATGATAGACTTCGTTCGTGGTAAGCAGTCCTTTGCTCTACATGGTGGGAACTAGGCAGTTGTCGGCTCGACTTAGTTGTGAAATAGATAGTTCAAGGTTCGACTTGGTGAGATCAAGTTAGTCCTGGGCTCGATATGGTGGGGAAAGGCAGACCTCGGCTCGACTTGGTGGGGCTAGACTGACCTCAGCTTGACTCGATGGATGATAGGCAGTCCTAGTCACGACTTGGTGGGTGCTAGGCAGTCCTAGGTTAGGCTACGTGGGAAATAAGCAGTCCATGGTTCTACTTGTGTGCTATGCAGTATCTAGGCATGACTTTTTGGGTGCTAGGCAGTAATGGCTCGACTTGATGGGTGCTAGTCGGACCTAGGCTCGATTTGATTGATGCTAGACAGTCCTAGGCACGAATTGGGGGTGCTAGGCTGTCCTCGGCTCGACATGTTGGATGCTAGGAAGACCTAGACTTGGCTTGGTTGGTGCTAGGCAGTCCTTTGCTCTACATGGTGGGATCTAGGCAGTCATAGTCTCCACTTGGTGGGAGATAGATAGTTCAAGACCCGAATTGGTGGGAACAAGGTAGTCCTGACTCGATATAGTGGGGAAAAGTAGTCCTAGGCTCGACATGGTCGGAACCAGGCAGTCCTGGGCTCGACTTGGGAAGTGCTAGGCAGTCCATAGTCTCTTAATTGTGAGAGCTAGACAGTCTTGGCTCGACATGGTGGGAACTATGCAGACCTAAGCTCAACTTTATAGGTGCTTGAAAGTCGAACACTCGACTTCGTGGGAACCAGGGAGTCATGGGCTTGACTTGGAGAGTGCTAGGTAGTCCTAGGCTCAACATGGTGGGAGCTAGGAAAGCCCTGGCTCGAATAGATGGAATCTATGAAGTGCTGTGCTCGTTTTGGGTGAGCTATGCATTCCTTCGTTTGGCTTAAAAGGAATAAGACAGAACCATGCTCGACTTGGGGGTGCTATGAAGTCCCAGGCTCAACCTAGTGGGTACTAGGCAGACTAGGCTCGACTTTGGGGGTACTACGCAGTACTGGGCTTAACTTGGTGGGAACTAGGCAGTCCTAGGCTCGACTTGGTGGGAGTTAGCAACTCCTTGGCCGGATTTTGGGGTGTGCTAGGCAGATGTATACTCGAATTGGTGGGTGCTAGCAAGTCTAGGCTGGAATCGGAGAAAACCAGGTAGTCCTGTGCTCGACTTGTGGGTTGCAAGTTATTATAAGGCTCGATTTGGTGGGAACTAGGCAATCTGAGGTTCGACTTGGAGAGTGATATGCAGTCATAGGCTCGATTTCATAAGTGCTAGGAAAGCCTTAGCTCAACTTGGTGAGAGCTATGCTGAACAAGACTAGTATTGTTAGGAACTATGCAGTCGTGGAATTAACGTAGTGGGAAGTATGCAGCCCTGGTTTGATTTGGGGAGTGCTAGGCAGTCCTAGTCTCGACTTGGTGGTGCTTGGCAGTCCTAGGCTCGACTCGGTTGTAACTAGGCAGTCCCAAGCTCGACTGTGTTAACTAGGCAAGTCCTAGGCTCGGCTTGATGTGGGTGAAGCCTGCCCTAGGCTCGCCTTGGGTGCTAGGCAGACCTAGAATCGACTTGATGGGAACTAGGCAGTACTTGGCTCGACTTGGTGGGTGCTTGGAATTCCTATGCTCTACTTGGTGGGAACTAGGCAGTACTAGGCTTGTCTTGGTGTGTGCTAGGTAGTCCTAGGCTCATCTTGGTGGGACCTAGGCAGTCCTATGCTCGACTTGGGAGTGCTTGGGTTGTTATAGGCTCGACTTTGTAGGTGCTAGGAAAGCCTAAGCTCGACTTGGTGGGAATTAGACAATCGTGGTTACGACTTGATGGGTATTAGGCAGTTCTGCTCTCGACTTGGTGGGAACTAGTCTGTCCTGGGTCAACTTGGTGGGTGCTAGCAGTCCTAGGCTAGAATAGGTTGGAACTAGTCAGATTGGGGCGACTTGGTAGGTGCTAGACTGATCTATGCTCGACTTGGGGGCTGCTAGGCAGTGCTAGGCTCGACTTGGTTGGTGCTAGATAGAACTAGGCTCGTCTTGGGGATTGATAGTCAGTCCTGAGCTCGACTTGGTGGGAACTTGACTGCCATTGGCTCGACTAGGTGGGTGCTATGCTGTTCTAGGCTCGACTTGGGGGTGCAATGCTATCCTTGGCTGGACCTGGTGTGCAATAGGAATTCTAGGCTCTAGTTGTGCGTTACAAGACTGTCCTTGGCTTGACTTGGTGGGAACTAGGCAGACCTAGGCTCGACTTGGTGGTTTGCTAGGCATACCTTTGGTAGACTTGGTTTTTGCTAGGCAATTCTAGGGTCGACTTGGTAGGTGCTAGATAGTCCTAGGCTCTACTTAGTAGGGGCCAGGCAAGCCTACGCAAGACTATGTGGTGTTAGACAGTCGTAAGCTGGACTTAGTGGCATGCTAGGCATTCCATGGCTCAATGTGGTGTGCTTGGCAGTCCTAGGCTCAACTTGCTAGTAACTAGGCTGTCCGGGGCTCGACTTGATGTGAACTAGGCAATCTTCGGCTCGACTTTGTGAGTGCTGGGCAATTATAAGCTCTACTTCGGATGTGCTAGGCAGGTATAGGCTCGAATTGGTTGGAACAAGGAAGTCCTTGGCTCGACTTGGTGTGTGCTAGGCAGTTCAATGTCTCCTATTGGTGATTGCTAGACAGTCTTGGCTTTACTCGGTGGGAACTATGCAGTCCTTGGCTCGACTTTGTGGGATCTAGATAGTTCAAGGTTCGACTTGGTGGGAACAAGGGTGTCCTGGGCTCGATTTGGTGGGGAAAGGCAGTCCCATTCTCTGCTTGGTGGGTTCAAGGCAGTACTATGCTCGACTTGATGGGGACTAGAAAGTCCGATCCTCCTCTTGGGGGTGGGGCTAGGCAATTCTAGCACCAACTTAATGGGTGCTGGGAAGTCCTATGCCCGACTTGGTGTTAACTTGGCTAATCTAGGTTGACTTGCTGGGATCTAGTCAGTGCTGGGCTTATCTTAGGGGGTGCTAGGCAGTCCTGGGCCTGACTTGGTGGTAACTAGGCAAATATAGGTTCGGCTTGGTGGGAACTAGGCAGACATAGGCTCGGCTTGGTGGGAACTAGGCAGACATAGGCTCGACTTGGTGGAACTAGGCATTATTGGCCTCGACTTGGTGTGTGCTAGGCTGTGCAAGCACGACTTCGTGGTAACTAGGCAGTACTAGGCCCGACTTTGTGGGAAATAGGCGGTCCTAGGATCGACCACGTGTGAACTAGGCTGTCCTTGGCTCGATTTGTTGGGAACTAGGTATAACTGAGCTCGACTGATAAGACCTAGGCATCACTTGGCTCGACTTGCTGGATTCAGGATAGTTCTAGGCTCGATTTGGTGGGTTCAAGGCAATCCTAGGCTCGACTTGGTTCGAACTTTCTAATCTTGGCCTCGTACTTTTGAGAACTAGGCAATCCTGGGCTTGAATTGTTGGGAACTAGGCAGACCTAGCCTCGACTTGGTGCATTGCTGGGTATACCTTTTCTAAACATGGTGTCTGATACGCAGTTCTGGGTTTGACTTGGTTGGTAGCTATGCAGTCCTGCTCTTGACTTGGTGTGGAACGTGACAGTCCTCGGCTTTACATGCTGTGTGCTCGACTGTCCTAAGCTCTACTTGGTAGGAGCCAGGCAAGCCTAGGTGGGTGTGTTTGGCAGTCATGTGCTGGACTCGGTGGGATGCTAGGCTGTCCAAATCTCTACTTGGTGGGTGTTAGGAAAGCCTATGCTCGACTTGGTGTGAACCTGGCAGCCCTTGGCTTGACTTGGTGGGAAGTATGAAGCCCTGGGTTGAACTTGGGGAGTGCTAGTCAGTCTTGTGGAGTTGTTAGATAGGCCCAAGATCGACTTGGTGGGAACTAGGCAGTCCTAGGCTCGGCTTCGTGGGAACAAGCCAACTGTAGGCTCAACTAGGTGGATGTTAGGCAGTACTAGGCTCTCATTGGGATGTGCTAGTCGTCCTAGGCTCCACTTGGTAGGAATTAGGTGGACCTGGGCTCGACTTGGTGGGAACTAGGCATATCTGGGCTCGAATTGGTGGGTACCAGACTGTAAGAAATCGACTTTGTGTTTGCTAACATGTCCTAGGCCCGAGTTGATTGGTGCTAGACTGTACATAGCTTAAATTGGTAGGAACAAGGCAGTCCTAAGCTCGAATTGGTGGGTACTATTCAGTCCAAGTCCGACTTTGTGTTTGCAATGCTGTCCTAGGCTCAAATTGATGGGTGCTAGGAAGACCTAGGTTTGACTAGGTGGGTGTTAGGTAGACCTGGGTTCGACTTTGTGGGACTTGGACAATTCTAGGCTCGACTATGGGGGTGCTTTTCAGTCCTACTCTCGAACTTGTGGGTGCTAGTCAGTACTAGGCTCAAATAGGAGAAAACGATACAGTCCTAGCTCGACTTGGTGGTTTAGACACACCTAGGCTCGACTTGTTTGGTGATAGGCAGTACTAGGCTCAAATTTGTGAGAACCAGACAGCCCTAGGCCCGACTTGGTAGGGGCAAGGTAGTCCGAGGCTCGCCTTGGTTGGGAACTAGTCACTCCTGAACTCGACTTGTTGGTGCTAGGTAGTCCTTGGCTCGAATTGATGGAGACTAGGCAGAACTAGGCTCGACTTGTTGGGCAATAGGCAGTACTAGGCTCGAATTTGAAGAGAACCAGGCAGTCCTGGGCTCGACTTGGAAGGTGCTATGTAGTCCAAGGCATGACTTGGTGTGAACTAGGCAGTCCTGGACTCTAATTGGAGGGAACTGGGAATATCTAGGCTCGACTTGGGGGATACTTAACAGTCCTGTGCTTGATTGGTTTGAACTAGTCATATCTAGGCTCGTCTTGGTTGTTGCTAGGCATACCTTGGTAATACTCGGTGGGAACTAGGCAGTACTAGGCTCGACTTGGTGGAACTAGGCCAAACTAGACTCGATTTTGTGGTTTCTAAGCTGTCATAGGCTCGACTTGGTGGCAAGTAGGCAATCCTAGGCTCGATGTTGTGGGTGATAGGCAGTCCTAGGCTCGACTTGGTTAGAACAAGGCATTCCTAGGCTCGAAGTGGTAACAAGGCAGTCCTAGGCTTTACTTGTTGGGTGGTAGGTAGTGCTGGGCTCTACTTGTTGGGAACAAGGCAACCCTAGGCTCGACTAGGTGGATGTTAGGCAGTCCTAGGTAAGACTTGGGATGTGGTAGGCGTCCTAGTCTAAAATTTGGTAGGAATTGTGTGGACCAGATTCTACTTGTTGGGTGCTAAGTAGTCCTAGACTTGACTTGGTGGGTGCTAGTTAGTCCAAGTCCAACTTTGTGTTAACTAAGCTGTCCTAGGCTCGACTTGGTGTGTACTAGGCAGACCTTGGTTCGACTTGGTGGATGTTTGGCAGTAGTATGCTCGACTTGTGATGTGCTAGGCAATCTAAGGCTCGACTTAATCGGTACAAGGCTGTTCTAGGCTCTTTTTAGGGGGTGCAAGGCACACCTAGGTTCGACTTGTTAGGTGCTAGGTAGTTCTTGGCTGGAATTGGAGAGAACCAGGCAGACCTAGGCTCGACTTGGGAGTTGCTAGGTACTGTTAGTATAGACTTAATGGGGAACTTTCGGTACTGGCCTCGATTTTGTGGTAATTAGGCAATCCTGATGGGTGCTTGGCAGACTTAGGCTCGTCTTGGTGCTAAATAGGCAGTCCTAGGCTAGCCTTGGTGGGTGCTAGGCAGTCCTAGGCTCGACTTGGTTGGAACAAGGCATTCTTAGATTCGACATGGTTGTAATAAGGATGTCCTAGGCTCTACTTGTTGGTTGCTAGGCACTACTAGGATGGAAGTGAAGAGAACCAGGCTGTCCTAGACTCGACTTGGGAGGTGCTAGGTACTGTTAGGCTAGACTTGGCGGAAACTCAGTAGTATTGTGCTCGACTTTGTGGGAATTACATCATACTGGTCTTAACTTGGTTGGTTCTAGGCAGACCTGGGCTCGAAATGGTGGGAACTGGGCATTTCTAGGCTCGACTAGGGGGTCACTATGCAATCCTAGGCTCGACCTTGTGGGTGCTAGGCAGACTAGGCTAGACTTAGGGGGATACTTGACAGTGCTGGGCTTGACTTAGTGGGAACAAGGCAGATCTAGGCTCGACTTAGCTGTTGCTAGGCATACCTTATAAGACTTGGTGGTTCCTAGCAATTGTAGGCTCATCTTGTGGAGTGCTAGCAGATCTGGGCTCGACTTTGTGGGAACTAGGGGGACCTGGGCTCTACTTTTTGGTTGCTAAGTAACCCTAGGCTCGACTTGGTGGGAACAAGGCACACCTGGTCTTGAATTGCTGAGTACAAGGCAGTGCTGCTCACGACTTGGTGGGAACTAGCCTGTCCTGGGATCAACTTTGTGGGTGCTATGCATTCCTAGGCTCGAAGCTCGATTAGGTGGGAACTAGGCAGTACTGGCCTTGTTTCCTGAAACTAAACAATCTTAGGCTCGATTTGTTGGGAGTTGTGGAGTCCTACGCTCAACTTGGTGGGAACTAGGCAGAACTAGGCTCGAATTATTTTGTGCTTGGCAGTCCTAGCTTGGGATTGGAGAGAACCAGGCAATTGGAAGGAAATTGGTGGCCCTGAGCTCTACTTGTTGTGTGCTAAGTTGTCCAAGGCTCGACTTGGTGGGTGCTTTGCTGTCCTTGTATTAAATTGGTGGGAAGAAGGCTGTCCTAAGCTCGACTTGGAGGGTGCCAGTCAGTCCTAGGCTCAACTTAATGTAAACTAGGAAGAACTAGGCTCGACTTTGTGGTTGCTAGGCAATCCAATTCACGACTTGGTGGGAACAAGGCAGTTCTAAGTTCGAAATGGTGGGTGGTAAGCTTTCCTGAGCAGTTCTTGTCATGTGCTAGGCAGTACTAGGCTCGAATTGTTGGGTGCTACTATTTCCTAGGCTCGACATGATGGGATCTTGGCGGTAATAGGCTCGACTTGGTTGTGTAGTTAGTCCTGGAATCACTTTTTAAGAACTAGGCAGCCCTGGGATCGAGTAAGAGGGTGCTAGGTTTGGCCAAGTCCTGGGGTGGTGGTTACTAAGTAGTCTTAAGCTAGACTAGATTGGAACTAGGAATTCCTGGGCTCAATTTTGTGGGATCTAGGCAGTCCAACACTTGACTTGATGGGAACCAGGCAGCCCTAAGCTCGACTTGGTGGTTGCTACGCATAGCTTGGCTAGACTTTGTGAATGCTAGGAAACTCTAGGATCGACTAGGTGGGTGTTAGGCAGTCCTAGGTTTAACTTGGGATGTGCTAGGCATCCTAGGTTCTAATTGGTAGGAACTTTGCGGACCTGGTATCTACTTGTTGGGTGCTAAACAGTCTTAGGTTCGACTTTGTGGGAACTAGGAGGACATGGGCTCTACTTGTTGGGTGCTAAGTAGTACTAGTCCCGACTTTGTTGGTGCTTGGGTGTCCTAGGCTTAAATTGGTGGGAACAAGGCTGTCCTAAGCACGACATGGTGGGTAATAGGCAGTCCTAGCCTAGACATGGTGGGAACATTGTAGATCTGGGCTCGACTTGGTGAGAACGAGGCAGACCTGTGTTCGATATGTTGAGGGCTAGTCAGTCCTAGGCTCGACTATGTGTGAACTTGCAAGATCTGGGCTCGACTTCATGGGAACCTTTCAGACCTGGGCTTGATATGTTGGGGGCTAGGCATTCCTAGACCCTTCTTTGTGGGTGCAAGGGAGCCCTAGGCCGAACTTGGTGGTTGCTAGGAAGTCCTATGCTAAACTTGGTGGGAACTAGGCAGTCCTAGGCTCGACTTGTTTGGAGCTAGGCTGTACTGGGCTTAACACTGTGGGAACTAGGCAGACATAGGCTTTACTTAGTGTGTGCTAGGCTGTCCTAAGCCGACTGGGTGGATGCCAGTCAAGCCTAGGCACAACTATGTGGGTGTTACACAGTCCTGGTCTGGACTTGGTGGTATACTAGGCAGAACTAGGCTTTTCTTAGTGTATGGTAGGTAACCCAAGGATCGACTTAGTGTGTACTAGGTAGGCCTAGGCTCTACTCTGTGGGAACTAGGCAGTCCTATTGTCCACATGGTGTATGCTAGGCAGTCCTAGGCTTGACTTTGTTGGTGCTATCAAAGTCTAGTCTTGGCTTCGTAGTAACTAGATAGTTCTGAGCTTTACTTAGTAGGTGCTAGGATGTCCTAAGCTCTACTGGTTAGGAGCCTATCAAGACAAGGCACGACTAGTTGGGTGTTACGCAGTCCTGGACTCGAATTGTTGGCATGCAAGGCAGACTAGGCACGACTTGGAATGTGTTAGGAAGTTTAAGGGTTGGATTTGGTGGCATGCTCGATTTTCCTATGCTCTACATGTTGTGTTCAAGGCCAACCCAATTCTCGACTTAATATTGCTAGGCAGTCCTAGGCTCTACTCGGTGGGAACTAGGCAGACCTAGATTCGACTGGGTGGGTGCTAGACAGTCCTATGATCGGCTATGTGCAACAAGACTATCCAATGTTCGACTTGTGTGCCAGTCATTCCTAGGCTCGACTTGTCGGGTGCTAGGCATAACTCTGCTCGGCTTGTTGGGTGTTAGGCAGACCTAGGCTTGACTTGATTAGTGCTAGGCTGTCCTAGGCTTGACTTTGTGTTAACTAGGTCAATCTAGGCTCGACATGGTTGGATCTAGGCACTTTGGGCTCGATCTGGAGGGTTCTATGCAGTCCTGGCTCGACTTGGTGGGAAATAGGCAGTACTAAGTTAGACTTGGTGGGTGCTAGATAGTCCTGAGCTCGACATGATCGTTTATAGGCAGTCCTAAGCTGTACTTGCTGGGAGTTAGCCAGTCCTAGGCCCGACTTCGTGGGTGCTAGGCAATCTAAGTCTCGTCTTGGTGGGAACCAGATAGACCTGGTCTCAAATTAGAGAGTGATAGGCGGTTTTAGGGTAGACTTGGTAGGTGCTAGGTTGTCCTGGGCTCTACTTGGTTGGAACTAGGCTGTACTAGGCACAACTTGGTGGGAAATAATCAGCTCTGTCCTCGTCTTGGTTGGGGGTGCTAGGTAATTTAAGGTCGATATGGTGGGTGCCAGGCAGTCCTAGCCTCGACTTGGTGTTAATTAGGCTAACCATGGCACGACTTGGTGGTATCTATGGAGTGCTTGGCTCGACTTGGGTGTTACTAGGCAGTCCTAGGCTAGGGATGTTTGGTGCTCTGCAGTCCTGTGCTCGACTTGGTGGTTCTAGGTAGTCCTGGGATCGATTTGTAATAACTAGGCTGCCCTGGGATAGACTAATGTTGTGTTAGGATATCCTAGGCCTAACTTTGTGGTTACTAATCATTCCTAACTTAGAATTGATGGGAACTAGGCAGTCACGGGCTTTGGTTGTTGGGTGTGAGGTAGTCCAAGGTTCGGCTTGGTGGGAACTAGGCAATACAGGGCTTGACTTTATGCGAACAAGGTTGTCCGAAACTCAACTTAGTTTGTGTTAGGCTGACCTAGGATGTTCTTAGTTGGAACTAGGAAGTCCTAGGCGCGACTCTTTGGGAACTAAGCAGTCCTGAGCTGGACTTGTTGGGAACTAGGCCTTCCTGGGTTCGACTTGGTGGGTGTTGCTGGGCTAGGCTTGGTTTGAAACTAGACAATCCTGTGCTCGATTTGATGGGATCTAGGCTGTCATGGGCTCGACTAGGTGAGTTTAAGGCAGTCCTTGGCTAGGCTTGGTGGGAACTAGGGAGTACTGGGCTTGACATTGTGGGAAAGAGGCAGTCCTAAACTAGACTTGGTGGTTGTTAGACAGTCGTATGCTCTTCTTGGTTGGAACTAGGACTTCTTAGGATCGAATTGGTGGGAACAAGTCATTCCTGGACTCCACTTGGTGGGTGCTAAG
The DNA here is from genome assembly GCA_029891345.1 of Dryococelus australis. Taxonomy (NCBI): domain Eukaryota; kingdom Metazoa; phylum Arthropoda; class Insecta; order Phasmatodea; family Phasmatidae; genus Dryococelus; species Dryococelus australis. Next base: position 229,628,914 of record CM057009.1, on the reverse strand, counting down.
CAGTCCTAGGCTCGACTTTGTGGAAACTAGACAGTACTAGGCTCGACTTGGTGGGAGCTAGGAAGTCCTAGGATCATCTTGGTGGGAACTAGGCAGTCCTGGGTTCTATTTGTTTGGAACTAAGGTTAACTAAGCTTGATTTGATAAGAACTATGCACCACTATGCACGACTTTGTGTGAACTAAGCAGACCTAGGCTGGACTTGGTGGGAATTATGCAGTATTGGACCCGACTTGGGATGTGCTAGGTAATATAAGGCTTGACTAAATATGTACAAGGTTGTTCTAGGCACCACTTGGTGAATGCTAGGCAGTACTAGGCTCAACTTTGTGGGTGCTAGGCTGTACTAAGCTTAAATTGGTAGGAACAAGGCAGTCTTAGACTCGAATTGGAGGTTGCTGGGCAGTCCAAGCTTGACTTTGTGTTTGCTAGGATCTCCTAGTCTCGATTTGGTGGGTGCTATACAGACCTAGGCTCGACTTGTTGGCTGTTAGGCAGTAGTATGCACGACTTGGGAAGTTCTAGGCAATCTAAGGCTCGACTTAATGGTTACAAGGCTTTTCTAGGCTCCACTTAGGGGGTGCACGGCAGATCTAGGGTCGAATTGGTTGGAACTTGATAGATCTGGGCTCGAAATGATGAAAACATGGAAGACATAGGCTCGATATTGTCGGGGCTAGGCAGAGCTAGGCTCGACTTGGTGGTTACTGGTCCTTGCTGAGCTCAACTTGGTTGGTGATAGTTAGTCCTATGTTCAGCTTGATGGGTGCTAGGCAGTCTAAGGCTCGGCTTGTTGAGAACTAACCAGTACAATGATCGACTCGTTATGTGCTACACTGTACTGGGCTTAAATTGGTAGGAACAAGGCAGTCCTAGGCTCGACTTGGTGAGAACTAGGCAGTACTGAGCTCCACTTGGTGGGAGCTTGACATGCCGTATGCTCTACTTGGTGGGAACAAGGCTGCTCTAGGCTGGAATTGGTGGGTGCTTAGAAGTACTAGTCTCGACTTGGTGGAATCTAGGCAGTCCTAGGCTCTACTTGGTGGAAGTTTTCTAGGCCTGACCAAGTATTGGTCGGAACAAGGCAGTCATAGTCTCGACTAGGTGGGTGCCAATCTGTCCCTGGCTTGATTTGATGGGATCTAGGTAGCCCTAAACTCGACTTCGTGGGTGTTAGGTAGTCCTAGGCTGTTCTTTTTGGAAATAGGAAGTCCTAGGCTCAACTTGGTGGGGACAAGGCCATCCTGGACTTGATTTGGTATGTGCTAGGCAGTTATAGGCTCGACTGGATGGGAACAGGGCAGTCATAAACTAGACTTGGTGTGTGTTTGGCAGTCCTAGACTCTTTTTGGTTGGAACTAGGAAGTACTAGGAACATATTCATGGAAACTACGCAGCCCTACGCCAGACTTGGTGTGTGCTAGTAAGTCCTAAGCTCAACTTGGTGGTAAATAGGCAGTCCTAGGCCCGAATTGGTGGGAATTAGGTAGTATTGGACTCGACTTGGTGGGTGCTAGGAATACCTTGGCTGAACTTGGTGGTTGCTAGGCAGTTCTAGGGTGGACTTGGTGGGTGATAGCCAGTCCTATTGTCCCTTGGAGTGTGCTATGTAGTCCTACGGTCGACTTGGTGGTTGCTAGACATACCTTGCTAGACTTGGTAGATGCTAGGTAATTGTAGGCTCATCTTGGTGGGTGCTAGGTAGTCCTGGATTAGAATTTGTGGGAACTAGAAGGACCTGGGCTCTACTTTTTGGGTAAAAGGAAGGCCCTGTCTCGAATTAGTGGGTGCTAGGCAGTATTACAGTCGACTTGGTGGAATCTAGACTGTCCTAGACTCTACTGGATGGGTGTTAGTCAGTCCTAGGCTCGACTTGGTGGGAAATATGCAGAACTATGCTCGACTTTGTGGTTGCTAGGATATCATAGTCTCGACTGGGTGGAATATGGCACTCCTAGGCTCGATTTTGTGGGTGCTAGGCAGTCCTAGGCTCGACTTTGTGGGAACCAAGCGGACATGGGATCTACTTATTGGGTGCTAAGTAGCCCTAGTCTCGAATTGATGGGATATAGGCAGTCCTAGGCTCGACTTAGTGTTAACTTGGCTAACCTAAGCTCGACATGGTGGGATTTAGGCAGTGCTTGGCTCGATCTGGAGGGTGATAGATAGTCTTAGGCTAGGCTTGGTAGGTGCTAGTTATGTCTATGCTCTACTTGGTTGGAATTAGGCAGTCCTGGGCTCGACTTTGTGGGAACTGGGCATTCCTATGATCGACTTGGTGGGTGATACGTTGTCCTCGGCTCGACTTGATGGATGCTAGGCAGTCCTATGCTCGACTTGGTAAGTGCTAGGCAGTCCTAAGCTCGACTTTGTAGGTGCTCTGAATGCTTAGTCTTGTTATGGCAGTAACTAGTAGTTCTGGCCCGACTTGAGGGAAGTTGGCAGTCTTGGGAACTATGCCAGTGCTTGGCAGTCGTAGGCTCTACTTCGGGTGTGAAAAGTCATCCTAGGCTCGATTTAGTGGGAACCAGGCAGTTCTGGTATGGACTAAAGTGGTGCTAGGAATGACCAAGGCCTGAGTTGGTGGCTACTACGTAGTCCTAAGCTAACCTGGAGGGGAATTAAGCAGTGCTGTGCTTGACTTGGTGGGTGTAAGGCAGACCAGGGCTCGAATTGGTGAGAACTAGGCACTCCTGGGCTTGATTTGGTGGGATCTAGACAGTCCAGGGCTTGGATTGGTATGTGCTAGTACACCTATGCTCGACTGGGTGGGAACAAGGCAGTCCTAGACTCGAATTGGTGGCTAGTAGGCAGTACTAGGCTCGACTTGGTGGGTGCTAGACTGTCCTAGGCTCAATAAGGTGGGAACTAGGCAGTACTGGGCCTCAATTTTGTGGAACTGAAAAGTCCTAGGCTCAAATTAGTGGGTGCTATGCAGTCTTGGGCTCGACTTGGTTAGAACAAGGTAGTCATAAGCTCGACTTGGTGGGTCTAGTGAATCCTGAGCTCGATTTGTTGTGGGCTGGGCAATCCTAGCCTCGACTTGGTGGGAACTAGATTGTTCAAGACTTGTCTTGTGTTTTAACAAGGCGGACCTGGGCTCTATTTGGTGTGGGCAAGGCAGTCCTATGTTAGACTTGGTGGGCGCTAGGCAGCCCTGAGCTCGTATTGAGGGCTGATAGGCAGTTCACAGCTCGATTTGGTGGGTGCTAGATAGTCCTAAAATCGGCTAAGTTGCATATAGTCAGTACAATGTTCGACTTGTTGTGTGCTAGTCATTCCTAGGCTCGATTTGTCGTGTGCTAGGCTTACCTTGCCTCGACTTGTTGGATTCTAGGCTTTACTATACTTTACTTGGTTGGTGCTAGTCAATCATAGGCTCGACTTGGTGTTAACTAGGCTTACCTGGGCTCGACATGGTGGGATCTAGGCAGTGCTGGGCTCGGACTGGTCGGTGCTATGAAGTCCTGTCTCGAGTTGCTGGGAACTAGGCAGTCCAAGGTGCGACTTGTTGTGTGCTAGGCAGTCCTAGGCTTTACTTGTTGGGTGCAAGGCAGTCCTTGGATCTACTTGGTTGGAGCAAGGAATTAATATACACAACTTGGTGGGAAATAAACATACCTGTCTTCGACTTGGGGAGGGGGGTGCTAGTCAATCGTAATGTCGACATGGTGGGTGCCAAGAAGTCCTAGTCTTGAATTGGTGTTAACTAGGCTAACCTAGGCTCGACTTGGGGCTTGCTAGGTAGTCCTAGGCTCAACAATTCGGGTGCAATGCAGTCCTACGCACGAATTTGTAGGTGCAAGGAAAGTCTTCTCTTGTTATGGTAGTATCTAGGCAGCCCTGGGCTCGACTTGGTGGGAAAGAGGCAGTATATGGGCACGACTATGCCAGTGCTTGGTAGTCCTAGACTCTACTCCAGGTGTGATAGTCAGTCCTAAGCTCGACATGGTGGGAACTAGGTAGTCCTGGGTTTGACATGTTGGGTTCTATGTAAATCTAGGCTCTAGTTGGTTGGTGCTGGGAGGAGTTAGGCTGTTGCTAGTCAGTCCTGGTCTCTACTTGGGGGTTGATAGTTAGTCCTAGGCTCGAATTGGTGGGTGCTAGGCAATCCTAGGTTTGAAGACTCGATTAGATGGGAACTAAGATTTACTGGGCCGATTTGGTAGAACTAAACGGTCCTAGCCTCGACTTAGTGGGTACTAAGCTGTCTTGGGCTCGACTTGGAGGGAACAAAGGAGTCCTATGCTCAACTTGGTGGGTTGTAAGCAGTCCTAGGCTTGACTTGGTTGGAACAAGGCATTCCTATGCTCGACTTTGTGGGATCAAATAACCCTACGCTCGTCGTGGCATGTGCTAGGCATCCAAGTCTCAACATGGTATGAACTAGGCGGACATGGGCTCTACTTGTTGGGTGCTAAATAGCTCTAGGCTCAACATTGTGGTTTTTTTGCTGTACTAGGCTTAAATTGGTGGGAACAAGGAAGACCTAGGCTCTAATTAATGGGTTCTAGGCAGTCCAAGCTCGACTATGTGTTTGCTAGGCTGTCCTAGGCTCGACTTGGTAGGTGCTATGCTATGCTAGGCGGAATTTGGTGGGAACAAGGCAGAACCAGGATCGAATTGGTGGGTGCTAGGCAGTCCAGGCTCGACGTTGTGTATGCTAGGCTGTCCTAGGCTCGACTTGGTGGGTGGTAGGCAGACATAGGCACGACTTAGTGGGTGTTAGGCAGTATAATGCTCGACTTGGGATGTGCTAGGAATTCCCAAGGCTCGACTTGGTGGGTGCTCTGCATTCTTAGACTCGACCTGGTGGGTGCTAGGTAGTCTAGGCTTGATTTCGCAGGTACTATTTTGTCCTGGGCTTGACATTGTGGGTGCTAGGCAGAACTATGCTAGACTTGATGGTTGCTGGGCATTATATGGCTAGACTTTGTGAATGCTAGGCAGTCCTGAGCACGACTTGTTGGTGCTAGGCAGTCCTAGGCTCGACTTTGTGGAAACTTGGCAGTACTAGGCTCGACTTGGTGGGACCTAGGCAGTAATAGTACCGACTTGCTGGGTTCTAGAAAATCAGAGGCTCTGCAAGGTGGATGCTAGGCACTCTTATGCTAGACTTATTGGAACTAAGCAGTACTGGGCTCGACTTGGTGGGAATTTGGCGTCCTCGGCTTGACTTAGTGTGTACTTGTCAGTCCTGTGCTCAACTTGGTAGGAACTAGGATGTCCTAGGCTCGATTTGGTGGATGCAAAGTAGTCCTAGTCTGGACTTGGTTGGAATTTTCTAGTCCTTTCCTCGTAATTGTGGGATCTAGGCAGTCCTGGTCTTGACTTGTTGGTTGCTTGTTAGGTATAGGCTCGAGTTGGTGGGAACTGGCCATTCCTGGGCTCAATATTTTGTGGTACTGGGCATTTCTGGGCTCAAGTTGTTGGTTGATTTGCTGTCCTAGGCTCGACTTGGTGGGTGCTTGGCAGTCCTATGCTCTACTTGATGGATGATAGGTAGTCCTAGCCTCGACTTGCTGGGAATTAGTCAGTGGCAGTCTCGACTTGGTGGGAAGTTGGTAGTACTGGGCTCGGCTTGGTGGCTGCTTGGCATGTCCTACGCTCTATTTGGTGGGAACCAGGGTGTCCTAGAATGGAATTGGTGGGTGATGGGCTGTCATATGCTCGAAATGGTGGTTTTTAGGCAGTCCTATTCGCGACTTGGTGGGGACTAAGCAGTCTTAGGCCCGATCTTGGTGTGTGCTAGGCAGTCTTAGTCACGACTTGGTGGGTATTAGGCAGTCCCTGGCTCGACTTGGTGGTTTCTAGGCTGTCCTAGGCTCGACTTGGTTGGTGCTAGGCAGTTTCTTCTTGACTTCACGGGGTACTAGTTAGTTCTAGACTTTACTTCGTGAAAGCTTAGCAGATTAAAGACCGACCTGGTGGTTGCTAAGCTTTCTTTGGCTAGACTTGGTGAATGCTAAGCAGTTCTATGTTCGACTTGGTGAGTGCTAGAATGTCCTACACTTAAATATGTTGGGAACTAGGCAGTCCTATGGTCGACATGCTGGGTGATAGGAAGTCCTGCGCTCGACTTGGTTGGTGTTAAACAGAACTAGCCTCGTTTTGGTGATTGCTTGTCAGCTCTGGGATTCGACTTGGTGGGTGATAGGCATTTCTAGACTCGACTTGGTGGGTGCTAGACGTTCTTAGGCTCTACATGGTGGTACAAGTCAGTCATATGAACGCCTTGGTGGGAACTATGCAGTCCTAGGCTCAACATGGTGGGAACTGTATAGTTCAAGGCTTCACTTGTTGGGCACAAGGCAAACCTGGACTTGATATGGTGTGGGCAAGGCAGCCCTAGTCATGACTTGGTGGGCTCTAGTCATTCCTAAGTTCAACTTGTTGGGTGACAAGCAGTACTTGGCTCGAATTTGTGGGTGCAAGACAGTCATAGGCTTGATTTCTTTGGTGCTAGGCAGTCTTAGACACGACTTGGTGGGAACTAGCCAGACCTGGTCTCGACTTCGTTGGATCAAGGCAGTACTTGTCACTACTTGGTAGAATCTAGGCAGTCCTGTACTCGTCATGGGGTGGGCTTCTAGGCAACTCTAGGGTCGATTTGGCGATATCTAGTCTTACCAAGCTCGACTTGGTGGTATCTTAGGAAGTGATGGTATCGACCTAGGGTGCATTGCCATCCTAGGCTCGACTTGTTAGGTGCTAGACAGTTCTTGACTGGTATGGTGAGAAGCAGGAAGCCCGAGGCTCGACTTGGGAGGTGGTAGGCACTCTTGGCTAGACTTGGTGGGAACTAACAATCACCGTGCACGACCTAGTTGGATTTAAGCCAACCAGGGCTTGATTTTGTGGGTGTATGGCAGACACTGGCTCGACTTGGTGGGTACGGGGCTTTTCTAGGCTCGATTAGGTGGGTGCTATGCAGCCCTAGACTTGACCTTGTGGGTGATAGGCAGTCTACATTTTGACTTTGGGGGGTACTATACAGACCTTGGCTTGACTTAGTCCGAACTAGGCAGACCTAGGCTTGACTTGGTGGTTGCTAGGCATACCTGGGTAGACTTGGTGGATGCTAGGCAGTTGTTGGCTCATCTTAGTGGGTGCTAGGCAGTCCTAGGCTCATCTTTGTGGGATCTAGGCGGACATGTGCTCTACTTATTGGGTGCTAAGTAGTCCTAGGCTCGACTTGGTGTGTGTTTGAGTGTCCTAGGTTTTAAATTGGCTGTAACAAGCCTATTTTATGCACAACATGGTGGGTACTAGGCAGTCCTGGGCTCCACATGGTGGGAACTTGATAGATCTTGGCTCAACTTGGTGGGAACAAAGCAGAAATGTGCTCGATATGGTGGGGGCTAGGCAGTCATAGGCTCAAATTGGTGGAAATTGCTAGATTTGGGCTCGACATGGTGGGAAGCAGGCAGACCTGGGCTTTATATGTTCAGGTCTAGGCAGTCCTACGATCGTCTTGGTGGGTGCAAGAGATCCCTAGGCCCGACATGGTGGGTGCTATGAAGTCCAATGATCAACATGGTGGGAACCAACAGTCCTAGGATCGACTTGGTGGGAGCTAGGCTGTCCTGGCCTCGATTTTGTGGGAACTAGGCAGTCATGGGCTTTACTTGGTGTATGTTTGGCTGTCCTAAGCTTGACTGTGTGGGCGCCAGAGAAACATAGGCCCGACTATGTGGGTGTTACACAGTTCTGGGCTGAATTTGGTGGCGTGCTAGGCGGATCTAGGCTCTACTTGGTGGTTGCTAGGCAACCCAAGGATTGACTTAGTGTGTACTAGGTAGGCCTACGCTCTACTCTGTGGGAACTAGGCAGTCCTATTCTCTACTTGGTGGGTGCTAGGCAGTCCTAGGCATGACTTTGTGGGTGCTATGAAGGTCTAGTCTTGTCTTGGTAGCAACTAGATAGTCCTTCGATTTACTTGGTGGGTGCTAGGCATTACTGGGCTCGATCTGGAGGGTGCTATGCAGTCCTGGCTCGACTAGGTGGGAACAAGGCAGTACTAAGATGGACTTGGTGGGTACTAGGCAGTCCCGTGCTCGACATAATGGTATATAGGCAGTCCTAGGCTCTACTTGGTGAGTGCTAGGCAGTTCAAGGATCAGTTTATTGGGAACTAAGTTGTCCAAGGTTCGACTTGTTGTGTGCTGGCAGTCCAAGGCTAGACTTGTTGGGTGTTAGGCAGTTCTTGGATCTACTTGGTGTGTGCTAGGAAGACCTAGGCATGAATTGGTTGGTGCTAGGGAATCCTTGGCACGACTTGGTGGATTTAGGCAGATCTGGGCCCTTCTTGTTGGGGGATAGACCATCCTAGGTTCGACTTGGTGGCAACTATATATTTCTGGCTTCCGATTGGTGGAAATTTGGTTGTCTTGGTATCAACTTTGTTGGTGCTAGGCTACCCTATGTTTGACGTCTCGATTAGGTGGGAACTAGGAATTACTGTGCCCGATTTGGTGGAACTAAAATGTCCTAGGTTCGACTTGTTGGGGGCTAGGCAGTCATCGGCTCGGCTTGTTGAGAACTAGCCAGTCCAGTGTTCGACTTGTTGTGTGCTAGGCAGTACTATGCTTGATTTGTTGGTTACTAGGCAGTCCTTGGCTTGACTTGGTGTGTGCTAGTCACACCTAGTCTCTACTTGGTTGCTGCTAGGCAGTGCTGGTCTTGACTGGGGGGGGGGGGAACTAGGCAGTCCCAAGTTCGACTTGAAGGGTGCTAGGCTGTCCTCAACAGGACTTCTTGTATGCTAGGCAGTCTTTAGGCTCGACTTGGTGGAAACTAGGCACACCTGGTCTCCTATTGCTGCGTACTAGGCAGTCCTGCTCTCGACTTGGTGGGAACTTGATTGTCCTGGGATCAACTTGACAGGTGCTAGGCAATCCTAAGTGTGAAGGTTCGATTGTTTGAGAATTAGACATTTCTAGGCCCGATTTGGTGGAACTAAAAAGTCCTAGTCTCGACTTGGTGGGAACTAGCCAGTCCTGGGCTCTACTTGATTCGAACTAGGTAGTACTAGCCACAACTTGGTGGTAAATACTCAGCTGCGTTCTCATGTTTTTTTGGGGAGGGGGCGGTATTGCTTGGCAATCGTAGGGTCGTCTTGGTGGGTGCCAGGCAGACCTAGCCTCGACTTGGTGTTAACTAGGATAACCTAGGCTCGACTTGGTGGTATCTATGGAGTGCTGGGCTCGACTTGCGGGTTGTTAGGCAGTTCTAGGGTCGAAATGTTGGGTGCTATGCAGTCCTACACTCGACTTGTTGGGTGCTCAGTAGTCCTAGACTCGAATTGATGGGATATATGTAGTCCTAGGCTCGACTTGGTGGTGCCAGGTAGTCCTGGGATCGATTTGTAAGAACTAGACTCTCCTGGTATCGACTAATTTTGTGCTGGGAATTCCTAGGCCGAACTTGGTGATTACCAATCATTCCTAATTTAGACTTTATGAGAACTAGGCAGGCCCAGGCTTGGCTTGGTGGGTGTGACACAGTCCTAGTCTCGGCTTCGTGGGAACTATGCAGTACAGAGCTTGATTGATGGGAACAAGACAGTCGTCGGATGTTCTTGTTTGGAACAAGGAAGTTTCAGGCTCTACATGGTGGTAACTAAGCAGTCCTGATCTGGACATGTTGGGAACTAGGCATTCCTGGGTTCCAATTTGTGGGTGCTGGGCTGTTCTATGCTAGACTTGTGTGTTGCTTGACAGTCATGGGCTTGACTGGAACAAGGCAGTCCCAGGCTTGGCATATTGATGCTAGGCAGTCACATACCCCTGCTTGGAGCATTGTTGGCTCTCTTAGGCTCGATGTTGTGGGAACTAGGCAGACCTAGGCTCGACTTTTTGGATGTTATGCAGTATTACTCTCGAATTGGGATGTGTTTAGCAATATAAGTCTTTATTTAGTGGGTACAGTGTTGTTCTAGGCATTACTTCGTGAATGCTAGGCAGTCTTAGGCTCGACTTTGTTGGAGCTAGGCAGTACTCAGCTCGACTTGGTGGTAACTAAGCATAACTATGCCCGACATAGTGGATGCTAGGCAGTCCTGGGTTTGACTTGGAGGTAGCTTAGCAGACTTATGCTCGACTTTATGGTAATTAGGCAGTGTTAGGCTTTACTTGTTGAGTGCTAGGCAATGCTGGGCTCGACTTGGTGGGAACAAGACAACCTCGGCTTAACTTGGTGGGTGTTAGGCAGTCGTTGGCTTGACTTGGGATGTGCTAGGTAATCTAAGGCTCGACTTAATGGGTACAAGACTGTTCTAGACTCCACTTAAGGGTTTGAAGACAGACCTAGGGTCGACTTGTTGGGAACTTGCTAGATCTGCGCTCGACTTAGTGGGGACATGTTAGACCTAGCCTCGATACGGTCGGGGCTAGGCAGAACTAGGCTCGACTTGGCAGGTGCTGGTCAGAGCTGAGCTCGACTTGGTGGGTGCTAGGCAGTCGAAGGCTCGGTTTGTTGAGAATTAACCAGTACAATGTTTGACTTGTTATGTGCTAGGCTGACTTAGTCGCGACTTGATAGGATGTTGGCAGTACTAGGCTCGACTTGGTTGTGTAGGTAGTCATGGGAACGCTATGTAAGAACTAGGCAGTCCTGGGATCGACTAAGGGGGTGATAGGAATGTGCAGAACTATGCTCGACTTCGTGGTAGCTATGCAGCCATAGGCTCGACTTGGTGGTACATGGTTCTTCTAAGCTCGATTTTTGAGTGATAGGTAGTCCTAGACATAACTTGGAGGTAACTAGGCAGTCGTAGGACCGACTAGGTGGGAGCTAGGCTTTACTGTGCTCGACTTTGTAGATGCTAGAAAAGTGTAGTCTTGTCTAGTAGTAACTAGGCTATTCTGGGCTCGACTTGGTAGTATCTAGGCAGACTTGTTATTGACTTGGTGGGAACAAGGTAGTCCTAAGTTCGATTTGGTTGGTCTAGGCAATCCTGAGCTGGACTTGTTGTGTGCTAAGCTGTCCTATGCTCAACTTGTTGGGTGCTAGGCAGTCTTTGGCTCTACTAGGTGTGTGCTAGGCAGTCGTAGGCTATATAAGATAAGAACTGGGCTACTGCCCAGTTCGGGCTGTGCCCGATTTGGTAGAAGTAAACAGTCCTAGGTACGAATTGTGGGTGCTACGCAGTCTTGGGCTCGAATTGGTGGGGACAAGGCAGTAATAAGATCAACTTGGTGGGTCTAGGCAATCCTGAGTTGGACTTGTGTGCTAGGCAGTCCTAGGCCCGACTTGGTGGGAACTAGATTTTTTAAGCCTTGACTTGTATTTTAACAAGGCAGAAATGGTTCCCATATGGTGTGGGCAAGGCAGTCCTATGCTCGACTTGGTGCATGCTATGCAGTACTGAGCTCGACTGGGTGGGAACAAGGCAGTCCTAGACTCGAATTGGTGGCTGATAGACAGTACTAGGCTCTACTTGTTGGGTGCTAAATAGGCCTAGGCTCAACTTTGTGGGTTCTTTGCTGTCCTAGGCTTAAATGAGTGGGAACAAGGCAGTCCTAGGCTCAAATTAGTGGGTGCTAGGCAGTCCAAGTTCGACTTTGTGTTTGCTAGCCTGTCCTATGCTCGACTTGGTGGGTGCTAGGCTGTACTAGGCGGAATTTGGTGGGAACAAGGCAGACCCAGGATTGAATTGGTGGGTGCTAGGCACTCCAGGCTCGATGTTGTGTATGCTAGGCTGTCCTATGCTTGACTTGGTGGTTTCCAGGCAATCCTAGGCTCGACTTGGTTGGTGTTAAACAGTTCTAGGCTCGTTTTGGGGATTGTTAGTCAGCTCTGGGCTCGATTTTGTGGGTGATAGGCATTTATAGGCTCGACTTAGTGGATGCTAGACGTTCCTATGCTCTACATGGTGGTACTAGTCAGTAATATAAACGTCTTGGTGGGAACTATGCAGGCCTAGGCTCAACATGGTGGGAACTAGATAGATCAAGGCTCGACTTGTTGGGCACAAGGCAAACCTGGGCTCTATATGGTTGATGCAAGGAAGCCCTAGGCCCGACTTGGTGGCTACTAGGCTGTCCTAAGCTCAACTTGGTAGGAACTAGGAATTCTTAGGATTTACTTTGTTTCAGCTAGTCAGTCCTAGGCTTCACTTTGTAGGTGCTATGAAAGCATAGTCTTGTATTGGTAGTAACTAGGTAGTACTAGGCTTTACTTGGTGGGTGCTAGGCTGTCCGAAACTCTACTGGGTGGGAGCCATTCAAGACTGGGCACAACTAGGTGGGTGTTTTGCAGTAGTGGACTGGACTTGGTGGCATGCAAGGCAGACCTAGACTTTACTTGGTGTAAGCTAGTCAACCCAAGCCTCGACTTAGTGGGTGCTAGGCAGGCCTAAGCCTCGACTTAGTGGGTGCTAGGCAGGCCTAAGCCTCGACTTAGTGGATGCTAGGCAGGCCTATGCTCTACTCGGTTGGAACTAGGTAGTCCTAGATTCGACTGGGTGGTTTCTAGGTATTCCTAGGTATGACTTGGTGGTTTTAGACAGAACTAGGCTCGACTTATTGGGCGAAAGGCAGTACTAGACTCGTATTGGTGAGAACCAGGCAGTACTGGGCTCGACTTGGGAGGTGCTAGGCAGTCCAAGGTTCGACTTGGTTATTGATAACCAGCAGAGCTGGGCTCAAATTGGGGGGAACTAAGCATTCCTAGGATCGACTTGGGGGTGCTATGAAGTGTTAGGCTTGACCAGGTAGGAGTTAGGCAGTCTAGAATCGATTTGGGGGGTACTTGGCAGTCCTAGGCTTGACTTGGTGGGAACTAGGCAGAACTAGGCTCTACTTGGTGGTTGCTAGGCATACCTTGGCTCTACTCCGTGACAACTAGGCAATCCTAGGCTCGATGTTGTGGGTGATTGGCAATCCTAGGTTCGACTTATTGAGAACTAGGCAGAACTGGGCTCCCCTTGGTGGAAATTGGGCAGTCTTGGGCTCAACATCGTGAGCCTAGGCAGTCCTAGGTTCTACTTCGGTAGTACTGGGCAGTAATAGGCTCGCCTTGGTTGGACCTAGGCAGGACTTGGCTCGACTTGGTGACTGTTTGACAGTTCATAGTAGCGTATTGGTAGGTGCTAGATAGTCTTGGCATGACTTGATGGGAACTAGGCAGCCAGAGATTCGACTTGGTTTCGAACTACGCATTCCTGGGCTCGACTTGGTGGGTTCTGGGCAGACCTAGGCTCGACTTGGTGTGTTATAGGCAGTCCTTGGCCCGACTTGGTGAGAGCTAGGCCGACCTTGGTTCGATTTGTTGGGAACTAGGCAGTCCTGGGCTCGACTTGGTGGGAACTGTGCAGTTATAGGCTTGTCTTGGTGTGTGCTACGCTGTTCTGATAGACTTTGTGGGGACCATCTAGTCCAGGCCCCGTATTGTTGGGAACTAGGAAGTCCTAGACTCGAATTAGTTGATGTTAGACAGTCTTAGGCTCGACTTGGTCGGAAATAGGCAGTCCTGTGCTGAACTTTGGGGAAACTAGGCAGTTTGGGTTCTAGGCCATCCTAGGCATGAATTGGTGGGTGCCACGAAATCCTAGGCTCGACTTAGGGGCTGCTAGGCAGGCCTAGGCTCGAATCGGTGGGAACTAGAATGTTCTAGGCTCGACTTGGCGGAATTAGGCATTCCTGTATTCGACATTATGGGAAATAGGCAGTACTCAGCTTTATTTAGTAGGTGCTGAGACAATCGAGGCTTGATATGGTGGGTGCGAGGCACGCCTACGTTACACTTACTGGGTGCTAGGCAGGACTAGGCACGACTCGGTGGGAACTAAGTAGTACTAGGCTAGACTTGGTTGAAACTAGGCATTCCTGGGCTCGATGTGGTGGGAGCTAGGCAGTCCTAGGCTCGACTTGGTGGGAAGTACAAGACTTGGACTCGAATTATAAAGTGTAAGGCAATCCTAGGCTCGATTTGGTGAGTGCTAGTTATGCACAGGCTCGACTTAGTGGGAGTACACATTCTTGGACTCGACTTCGTGGAAGCTAGTAAGTCCTAGGCTCGTCTTGGTTAGAACTAGGCAGACCTGGGCTTGTCGTGGTGGTTGTTTGGCAGTCCTAGGCTCGACATGGTGGGTGCAAGGCAGCCCTATTAACGAATTTTTGGAAACAAGGCAGTTCTGAGCTCGACTTAGTGGGAACTAGCCAGTCCTAGTCTTGACTTAGTGGGAAATAGGCAGTCCTGGGCTTGACCTGGTGGTAAATATGCTGTTCTGGGCTCGACTTGGTGGGTGCAAGTTAGGCCTAGGGTCAACTTGGTGGGAATTGGGGAGCCCTGGCTCGACTTGGTGGGAACTAAGAATTTCTATTGTCTACTTAATGGGTGCTATGCTGTCCTAGGCTCAACTTGTTGGAAAAAATACAGTCCTAGGCTTGACTTGAGGGTGCTACACAGTCCTAGTCTCGACTTTTTAGTAAGAAGGCAGTCATAGGTTCGACTTGGTTAGGACTAAGCAGTCTTGGGCTCTACTTGGTGTGTTGTAGGCAGTCCAGAGTCTCGTAGTAGTGGAAATAGGCTATCCAAGGTTCGACATGGTGGGAACTAGGCAATGATCTGCTAGACTTGGCAGTTCTAGGCCTGACTAGGTGGTATATAGACTTTCCTTGGCTCCACTTTGTGGTTGCTAGGCATTCCTTAGCTCTAATTGGTGGTTGGAACGGTGTTCTGGGCTCGAGTTCGTGGGTGCTAGGTAGTCCTGGGCACGATTTGGGTGCGCTAGGAGAGCTTCTGCTCAACTTGGTGGGAACTAGGCAGTCCTGGGCCCGGCTTGGTGGGAGCTAGGCCAACCTGGGCTCAACTTGTTAGGATCTAATCAGTCCTGGGCTCGACTTGGTGGGAAATACGCAACCCCTGGACTCGACTTAAGAAGTGCTAGGTAGTCTTAGGCACGATTTGGTGGGAGCTAGGCAATTATAGAAATGACTTGGGGGGAACTAGAAAGTCCTGGACTCGACTTTGTGGGAACGAGGGATTCCTTGGTTCGACTTTTTAAGAACTAGGCAGCCTTGGCTTCGACTTGTAGGGTGCTAGACAGTCATAGGTTCAACATCGTAGGTGCTAGGCAGTCCTAGGCTAGACTTGGTGGGAACTAGGCAGTTCTGGCCACTACTTGGTGGTATCTAGGCAATCCTGCAATCGATATTGTGGGAACTAGGCTTAACTAGGCTCGTCTTGGTAGGAGCTTGGCAGTAATAAACATTACTTGGGTAGAATTAGGCATTACTGGCCTCGACTTGGTGAGAACTAGGGATTACTAGACTCGACTTGGTATGGACGAGGCAGCTTTGTGCTCTAATTGCTGGGTGCTAGGGTGTCATTGGATCGACTTGGTGGGTGCTAGGCAGTCCTAGGCCATACTTAGTGAGAACGAGGAAGTCCTGGGCTCGACTTAGTGGGAAATACGCCATCCTGGGCTCAATATGGTGGAAATTATGCAGTACTGGGCTCGACTTGATGGTAACTATGCCAACTGTTGCTCGAGATGGTCGGTGCTGGGCGGCCCAAGGCTCGATATTGTGGGTTCTAAGCAGTCCTAGGCACAACTTGGTTAATGCTAGTCAGTCCTAGGCTATACTTGGTGGAAACTAGGCTGTCCTGGGCCCGACTTGCTGGGCGCTAGGACGACCTGGGCTCGACTTGTTAGGATCTTGTCATTCCTGGGCTCGACTTGGTGGGATGCATAAATATCTGGAATCAACTTAAGGAGTGCTAGGCAGTCCCAGGCTCGACTTGGTATGTGCTAGTGAGTCCTAGACTCGATTTGCTGGGAACTAAACAGTCCTGGACAAGACGTAGAGGGAACTAAACAGTTCTTGGCTAGACTTGATGGGCGATACTCTTTCCTAGGTTCTAATTACGGTGTGTTAAGCCAACCTAGGCTCGACTTGGTGGGGCCAGACAGTCCTCGGCTGGTCGTAGTGGATGCTAGGCAGCCCTAGGCCCGATTTGGTGGGTGCTAGGCAGACTAAGCTCGACTTGTTGGGATCTAAGCAGATCTAGGTTCGACTTGGCCTGTGATAGTCCCAGGCTCGACTTGGTGCAAATTAGGCAGTTCTGGGCTCGACTTGGTGGGTGTTTGGCAGTCCTACCCTCTTCTTGGTGGGAACCGGCAGTTCTAGGCTCGACTTGGTGAGTGCTAGGCAGTACTAGGTTTGACTTGATGGGTGCTAGGTAATACTATTCTCTAATTGGTGCGAACTATCTAGATCTGGCCTCGTATAGGTCGGAACTAGACAGCCCTAGGGTCGACTTGGTGGGAATAATGCAATCTTATGCTCGACTAGGTGGTTGCTAGGCTGTCCAAGGCTCGACGTGGTGGGAGCTAGCCAGTACTAGGCCTGATTTTGGAGGTTGCAAGGCAGATGAGGTCTCGATTGGTTGTGTGCTGGCAGTCCTAGGCTGGAATTGGAAATAACCAGGCAGTCCTAGGCTCGACTTGGGGGGTTCTAGATTTTCCGAGGCTCGTCTTGGAGAGCCATAGGCAGTCTTAAGTTCGCCTTATTGGGTGCAAGAAACCCTTAGCTCGACTTGGATAGCTAGACCGACCTGGGCCTGGGCTCGTCTTGGCAGGAAGTACGCAGTCCTGGGACCGACTTGGGGACTACTAGGCTGTCGTAGGCCCGATTTTGAGGGTGCTAGTTAGGCCTAGGCTCGACTTGGTGGGAACTAGGCAGTCCTGGGCCCGACATGGTGGGAACTGGGCATTTGTAGGCTCCACTTGGTAAATGCTATGCTGTCCTTGGCTCGACTTGGTGGGGGCTAGGCTCTCCTATACTCGACTTTGTGGGTTCTAGGCATACCTAGGCTCGACTCGGTGGTAAAAAGGCAGACCTAATCACGGTTTGGTGGGAACTAGGCAGTCCTAGGCTCGGCTTGGTGGGAGGTAGGCTGTCCTAGGCGTGTCTTGGGTCTTGGTGGGTGCTTGGCTGTCCTAGCCTCGACTTGGCGAGTGCTAGCAAGTCCTATGCTCGAATTGGTGGTAACTAATTAGTCCAAGGTTCGACTTGATGGGTGCTACCAGAGGTAGGCACGATTTGGTTGGTGCGAGGCAGGATTGCGCTTGACTTGATGGGTTATATGCAGTACTAGGCTCGTCTATGTGGGAACTAAGCAGTCTTATGCTCGACTTGGTCGGAACTATGCTGTTCAAGGCACGACCTTTTGGATCTAAGCAGATCTGGGCTCAACCTGTTGGGTTCTAAGCAGTCGTAGGTTCGACTTGGTGTGATCTAGGCAGTCGTAGGCTCTACTTTGTGGGAACGAGGCAGTCCTAGGCTCGACTTGATTGGAACTAGGCAGAACTGGGCTCGACTTTTTGGATGCTAAATAGTCCTAGGCTCGACATGATGCAAACAAGGCAGTCCTATGCTCGAATTGGTGGGTGGTTGGTATTTTTAGCTCTATTTGACCGGTGCTAGGCAGTCCTAGGCTCGACTTAGGGTGTGACAGTCAGACATGGGCTCGATTTGGTGGGATCTAGGCAATCCTAAGCTCGACTTTTTGGATGCTAGGCATTCATAGATTCGACTTGGTGGTAACTAGGCAGTCCTGGGACCGACTTGTTCGTTGTTAAGCAGTCTTAGGTCTGACTTGGTCGGTTCTAGATAGTCATAGGCTCGATTTAGTGAGGACATGGCAGTAATTGGCTCGAATTTGTTGGAACCAGGCAGTCCTATTTACGACTTGGTGGGAACAAAGCAGTAATTGGCTCTAATTGTTCGTAACTAGGCAGTCATATTTACGACTTGGTGAGAACAAGGCTATCCTAAGCTCGACTTGGTTTGAAATAGACATTCCTATGCTCAACTTCCTGGGTGCAGGGCAGTCTTTGGTTCAACTTGATGGGATCTAGACAGTCATAAGCACAACTTTGTGGGAACTAGTCAGTTCTACGCTCGACTTGGTGGGAACTAGGCAGACCTGGGCTTGTCGTGGTGGTTGCTTGGCAATCCGAGGCTCGACATGGTGGACGCTAGGCAGACATATGCTCGAATTAGTGGGAACAAGGCAGTCCTGAGCTCGACGTAGTGGGTACTAGGCAGTCCTAACTTCGACTTTGTGGGAACTAGGCAGTTCTGGGTGCGACTTGGTGGGAACAAGGCAGTCCAAGGCTTTACTTAGTGGGAAATAGGCAGTCCTGAGTTTGACTTGGTAGGTGCTTGGAAGTCCTAGGCTTGACTTAGGGTGTACTAGGCAGTCGTAGGCTCGGCTTGGTGATAAATGGGCAGTCCTAAGTTCATCTTGTTAAGCGATAGGCAGGCCTAGGTTGGACTTATTGGTGGCAAGGCTATCCTATGCTCGACTTGGTGGGAAATAGGCAGCCCTAGGCTCGACTTGGTGGGAACTAAGCAGACCTAGTCTTGATTTCGTCGGATCGAGACAGTACCTGGCTCGACTTTCTGTGTGTTAGGCAATCCTATTCTCGATTTGTAGGATGCTAGGCACTCCTCACCACAACTTGATGGGTACTAGGCAGAACAAGGCTCTATTTGTTGGGTGCAGGTGCTAGTCTCGACTTCGTGGGAACTACCCAGTCCTGGGCTCTACTTGGTTGGAACTATACAGTACTAGGTACTACTTGGTGGTTACTATGAGGCGCTTTAGTCAACTTTGGAGGGTTGCTAGGCTATCGTAGGGTTGTCTTTGTGGGTGCTAAGCAGTCCTAGGCTCGACTTGGTGTTAACTAGGCTCACCTATGCTCTACTTGGTCGGATCTAGGCAGAGCGGGCCTGGTGAATACTAGGCAGACCTGCTCTCGATATGTCCTGGAATCAATTTGGTGGGTGCTAGGAAGTTATACGCTTGATTAGGTGTGAACAGGTCAGTCCTGGGATCGATTTGGGGGTGCTAGGCAGTCCTTGTCTCGACTTGGATGGAACTTGGCACTCCTAGGCGAGACTAGGGGTGTTAGGCAGTCTTAGATCGACCTTGGTGGGTGCTAGGCAGTCTGGGCCCGATTGGGGGTACTAGGCAGTCCTAGTCTTGACTATGTGGGAACTAGGTAGTCCTAGTCTCGACTTGGGGAGCTAGGTAGTCCAAGGCTCGACTTGGTGGGAACTAGGTAGTACTAGGCTCGACTTGGATCGTGCTATGCAGTCTCAGGTTCATCTTGGTGAGTGCTAGGTAGTCGTAGGCTCGAATTGGTTGGTGCGAGGCAGGCATATGCTCGACTTGATGGGTGAAATGCAGTACTGAGCTTGTCTCTGTGGGAACTAGGAAGTCCTATGCTCGACTTGATCGGGACTAGGCAGTCCAAGGCATGATGTGATTGGAACTAGGCAGACCTGGGCTCGACTCGTTGGGTGCTAAGCAGTCGCAGGTTCGACTTGGTGGGTTCTAGGCAGTCCTAGGTTCGACTTTGTGCAAATAAAGCAGTCGTGGCTCGAATTGGTGGGAACTAGGCAGTCCTATTTACGAATTAGTGGGAACTAGGCAGTCCTAGGCACAACTTGATTGGAACTAGGCGGAACTGGGCATGACTTTTTGGATGCTAAGCAGTCCTAGGCTCGACTTGGTGGGAAAAGGTAGTCCTACACTCGAATAGGTGGGTGCTTAGCAGTTTTTGCTCGATTTGGCGGGTGCTAGGCAGTCCTAGGCTCAACTTGTTGAGTGCTACGCCATACTATTCTCCACTTGGTTGGTGCGAGGCTGTCCTAGTCTCGACTTAGTGGGAACTATTTAGTTCTAGGTTTGACTTGGTGGGAACTAGACTGTACTGGGCGCAACTTGGTGGGTTTTTGGCAGTACAGTGATCCACTTGGTGTGAACTTGGCAGTCCAAGGCCCGACTTGATGGGTGCTAGGCAGAACTAGGTTCTATTTGGTGGGTGCTAGGCAGACCTAAGCTCGTCCTGGAGGGTGCTATGCAGTCTTAGGGTCGACCTGGTGGTGCTAGGCAGTCTAGGCTCGACTTGGGAGGTACTAGGCAGTATTGGGCTTGACTTGGTGAAAACTATGCAGAACTATTCTCGACTTGTTTGTTGCTAGGCAGTCCTGAGCTCGACTTGGTTGGTATTAGGCTCTCCAAGGCTTGACATGGTGGGAACTAGGTAGTCCTATTATCTTGTTAGGGGGCGCTAGGCAGTCCAAGGCTCGACATGGTGTGAACCAGGCAGTCCTATGCTCGACTTTGTGGGAGCTAGGCCGCACTAGGTTCGACTGTGTGGGTGCTAGGATGTCATAGGCTCGGCTTGATGGTAACTAGACACTTCTAAGCTCGACTTTGCGGTTGCTAGGCAGTCGTAGGCTCCACTTGGTGGTAACTACGCAGTCCTGGTGTCGACTTGGTGGGTGCTAGGCAGTCCTAGGTTCGAGTTGTTGGACACTAGGCAGTCCTAGGCTGAACTTGGTGAGAACTAGGCAGAACTAGGCTCGACTTGTTTGGAACTAAGCATTCCTGTGAACCACTTGGTGTGTGCTAGACAGTCCGTAGTCTGGTATTGGTGGGTGCTAGACAGTCTTGGCTCGACTTGGTTGGCAAGTGGCAGACCTAGGCTCGACTTGGTGGGAAATAGGTAGTCCTCGTCTCGACTTGGCAGGTGCTAGGCAGTCCTGAGCAGGACTTGTCATCTAGCCCGTCCTAGGCTCGACTTGTTGTGAGCTAGGCAGTACTAGGCTCGAATTGATGAGAACCAGGCAGTCCTAGGTTCGACTTGGTGGTGGTAAGCTGTCCTAGGCTCGTCATGGTGGAAGCTAGGCAGCCCTAGGCCCGAATTGGTAGGGGTTAGGTAGTCCTATGCTCGACTTATTGGAAACTAAGAAGAGCTAGGCTTGACTTGGCTGGTGCTAGGCAGTCCTATGCTTGACTTGGTGGTAACAGGGCACTCCTACGCTTGACTTTGCAATTTCTAATCAGTCCTTTGCTCTGCTTGTTGGTAACTAGGCAATTTTGGGCTCTACTAGGTGGGAACTGGGCATTTCTGGGCTCGTCTTGTTGAGTGCTTCACTGTCCTAGACTCTACTTGGTGGGTGCTAGGCAGTCCTAGGCTCGACTTGGTGCGTGCTAGACATTCCTGAGCTCGATGTGTTGGGTGATTGGCCGTCCTAGGCTCGACTTGGTGGGTGCTAGGTAGTCCTAGGCTCAACTTGTTGAGCGCTACGCTGTCCTAGGCTTGACTTGGTGGGTGCTCGGCTGTCCTGGTCTCGACTTTGTTGGAACTAGTTAGTCCTAGGCTCGACTTGGTGGGAACTAGACAGTACTGAGTGCGACTTGGTGGGTGCTTGGCAGTCATATGCTCTATTTGGCGGGAACTAGGCAGTCTTGGGCTCGACTTGGTGGATGCTAGGCAGTAGTAGGAATGACTTGGTGGGTGCTAGGCAGACCTAGGCTCGTCTTGGAGGTGTTATACAGTCAATGGCTCTACCTGGTGGGTACTAGGCAGTCTAGGTTTGACTTGGGGGTACTAGAGAGTACTGGTGTTTATCTGGTGGGAACTATGCAGTACTAGGTTCGTCTAGTTCGTTCTCTAGGTAGTCCTAGACTCAACTAGGTGGGAACTAGGCAGTCCTTGGCTTGACTTAGGCAGGGGGGGTGTGTCTCACAGTCCTAGTGTCAACTTGTTAGCAACTAGACAGTCCTGGACTCATATTGGTGGGAATTAGGCAGTCTTGGGATTGATGTTGTGGGAAATAGCCAGTACTAGACTCTGCTTCGGGTGTGCTAGGCAGTCCTATGCTCGACTTGGTTGGAACTAAACAGTGCTGAGCTCGACTTGGTGGGCTCTAGGCAGTCCTAGGCTCGACTTGGTGGGTGCTATATGCTCCTAGTTTCGCCTTGGTGGGCAATATGCAGTCCTAGACCTGACTAGGAGGTTACTTAGAAGTCCTAAGTTAGCCTTGATGTGAACTAGGCAGTACTGGGCTCGGCTTGGTGGGTGTAAGTCAGTCCTGGCTCGACTATGTGGCAACAAGGGATCCCTGGGCTCGCCTTTTTAAGAACTAGGCAGCCCTGTGCTCGACATGCTGGGTGCTAGACAGTCATATGTAAAACATTGTAAGTGCTAGACATTCGTAGGCTAGACCTGGTGGGAACTTGGCAGTATTGTGCTTGACTTGAAGGTAACTAGGCCTTCTTGGTTTCTACTTGGTGTGTGTAAGGCTTTCCTACGGTCGACTTGGGAGGTGCCAGGTAGCCGTTTGCTCTACTTGGTGGGAAATATGCTACACTAAACTCGACTTGGTTGGAACTAGGCCATTTTGGGCTCGACTTGGTGGGTTCTAGGCTGTACCTGGTTCGACTTGTGTGTTAGGCAGTCCTATGCTCGACTTGGTGGGAACTAAGCAGTCCTGGGCTCGACTTGGTGGTATCTAGGCAGTCCTGTGATCGACAATGTGGGAACTAGTCAGTCCTAGGCTCGACTTGGGGGGAGCAAGGCAGTCCTAAACCCAACTTGGGGTGGGGGGGGGAAGTAGGCAGACCTGGTCACGACTGGGTGAGATCTAGGGATTCCTGGGCTCGACTTTTTAAGAACTAGGCAGCCCTAAACTCGACTTGCTGGGTGCTAAGCAGTCATGGGCCTGACTTTGTGGGTGCCAGGCTATCCTAGGCTAGACTTGGTGGGAAATAGGCCGGCCTGTGATCGACATGGTGAGAACTAGTCAGTACTGGGCTCGACTTGGTTCTAACTATGCCATCCTGTGCACGTCTTGGTGGGTGCTAGGCTGTGTTAGGCTCGACTTGGGAGGTGTTAGGCATCCATGTGCTCGACTTTGTGGGAACTATGTTCTACTAGACTCGACTTGGTTGGAATTAGGCCATTCTGAGCTCCACTAGGTGTGATATAGGCAGTCCTAAGATAGACTTGGTGGGTGCTAGGTAGTCCTAGGCTGAACATGGTGGTAACTAGGCAGTGCTGACCTCGACTTGGTGGTATCTAGGCAGTCCTGGGATCGATATTGTCCTAAACTTAACTTGGGGGGAAATAGGCATTCCCAGGCTCGACTTGGTGGCAACTAGGGATTCCTGGGCTCGACTTAGTGAGTACTAGTCAGTACTAGGTTTGACTTGATTGGTGCTAGGCAGTCCTAGACTTTACTTGGTGGGAACTAAGAAGACCTAGGATCGACTTGGCCGGTGATAGGCAGGCCTATGCTCGACTTGATGGGAACTAGGCATTCCTATGCTCGACTTGGTGCGTTTAGGTAAAAACTATTTAATTCCATTTTTATAGGTTCACACCTGTATATACACATTTAAGAAATTTATTTCCATTTTTATAGTTACATTCCTCTATTTTAAACGTTTAAAATATAAGAATTATTTCCATTTGTATAGGTGTATATATATATATATATATTATATATATATATATATATATATATATATATATATATATATATATATATATATACACATTTAAATGTAAAAATATCTCTTTTTTGGGTTAAGTACATATAATAGCCTTTTAAATAAAATAATTTAATTTCCATTGTTATAGTTATGTGTATATATATATATGTTTAACTGGAAAAAAAAAAATTTTTAATTTTATAAATAATTACGTATATATAGAGATTTAAAAAAACATTCATTTCCATTTTTATTTCCCTTTTGATTGATACATGCTTCTAATAGATATCTAAATAAATAAATTTCCAAATTTATGGGTACAATCCTAAATATAGACATTTAAATTTAAAAAAAATTAATTTTCTTTATTATAGGTACATACATATAAAGACATTTAAATAAAACATTTATTTCACTTTTGATTGAAACATTCCTGTAAAAAATGTTTAAATAAATTTATTTCCCTTTTTATATGTACTTACCTAAATATAGTCCTTTTAATTAAAAAAATATTTCCTTTTTCATAAGTAATAACATATATATAGTGAATTAAATTTCAAAATCCAGTTCTGTTTTAAAGGTACTTACCTATAAATAGTCATAAAAGTAAAAATAGATACATTCTATTTATATATATATATATATATATATATATATATATATATATATATATATATATATATAGATGGATATATATGTTAAAAATAAAAAAAATCTTTCCATTTTATACGTACATGCTTATATACAGACAATAAAATTTAAAAAAAATGTCTTTCCATTATAATAATCTCGCACGTATAAATAGACATTCAAAAAAATTATAATTTCCAATTTAAAGTTAATTACCTATATATAGACATTTAAATACAACATATTTATTTCAACTTTTATAGGTGCATACATATACATAGACAATCAAATAAAAAATTATTTCCATGTTTGTAGGTTTGTATATATATATATATATATATATATATATATATATATATATATATATATATATATATATATATGCATTTCAATAAAAATCGATTTCTATATTTATGTATGTACCTGTATATAGAAATTGAAATATTGTTATAAAAAAACCTATGTGTAGATGTTTAAATAAATAGATATTTCCATTTTTATAGGTACATAACTACATATAGATGTTTAATAAATAAAGTAATTTCCATTTTTATAGGTATGTACCTTTATTTAGATGTTTAAATAAAAAAATAGTATTTTTATAGATGCGTACCTGTACAAAGACATGTAAAAATTTATTTTCATTATTATGGGTACACGTCTATTTATATGTTTATTTAAATTATATGTATTTCCATTTTTATAGGTACTTACAAACAGATAGATATTTAAATACCAATGTTATTCATATTTTATAGGTATATAGATATATTTTATACCTGTATATAGATGATCAAAACATAATTTTTTTCGATTTTTATAGTATTTATATAGTGTGTACCTGTTCATAAACGTTTAAATAAGAACAGTTTATTGCATTAGTTACAAGTTACATACTTGTATATAGATATTTAATAATAATGTATTTATTTTTATAGGTATGTACCTGTATATACATGTTTAAAAAAATTTCCATTTGTATAGTTGTGTAGACATTTAAATAAAAAAACGGATTTCCGTTTTGCAATAGATATTACTATATATAGATATCTAAATATAAGTATTATATATATATATAGTTTTTTGACTCGTGCCTGTGAATACCTTTTTAAATAAAATAAATATTTCCATTTCTATAGTATATAGACATTTAAGAAAAAAATATTTATTTCCATTTTTTTAGGTACATAAATGTATACAGATGTTTCAAAATAATTTATTTCAATTTTTCTATGTACGTACCCCAATTTAGACATTTAAATAAAAATATATATTTCTATTTTATTGGAACCTGTATACAGATGTTTAAATTAATATATATATATATATATATATATATATATATATATATATATATATATATATATATATATATATATATATATATACATATATATATATATATATTTCCATTTTTGGAGGTACTTACATATATATTTGTGTTTAAATGATTTTTTTCATTTCTATGGGTATGTACCTACACAAAACTTTTTATATAATTATTTTTAAATTTTTAAAGTAACATACCTATATACAGACATTTAAATAAAATTAATATTTCCATTGCTATATAGACATTTTATTAAAAAATCTATTTAATTTTCACAGGTATGTACCTGTATATAGACCTAAAATTGAAACATATAAATATTATATATATACATTTAATTAACTGCAAAGGAAACAATTTTTTTATTTAAAAGTCTATATACATGTAAGTTCCTATAAAAATGGATATATATTTTTTATTTAAATGTATAAATAAGGTACCTATAAAATTGAAAATATTTTTTTTAAATTAAACTTCTATATTAAGGTACAAATCAATAAAAATGGCCATAA
This sequence comes from Dryococelus australis, assembly GCA_029891345.1. Taxonomy (NCBI): domain Eukaryota; kingdom Metazoa; phylum Arthropoda; class Insecta; order Phasmatodea; family Phasmatidae; genus Dryococelus; species Dryococelus australis. The sequence continues at coordinate 229,603,138 of CM057009.1, read as the reverse complement.
AATTTTAATGAAATATGTAAATAGAGACACATACCTATAAAAATGAAATGTTTTATTTTGAAGTCTATATACAGGAAGGTACCTATAAAAATGGAAATAATTTTTTTTATTTAAACATCTATATTACATAAGTACATATAAAATGGAAATAATTTTGTTTATCCTATATATACAGGTGCCTATAAAATGTATATATAATTTTTTATAAAATGTCTATATATATGTAGGTACCTATAAACTTGGCAACATACTTATTTAATTAACTGTCTATAAACATAAATAATGGAAAAAAACTTTTTTATTTAAATTTGTGTATACCGGTAAGAACCTATTAAGTTATTCATATTTTTTATTTAAACTTCTATATAAGGTACCTATAAAATTGAAATATTTTTATTTTATTTTAATGTATAAATAGGGGAATGTGCGAAGAAAAATTGAAATACATTAATTTTAAGTGTCTGTGTACAGGTACCTATTAAAATTGAAATAAATTTGTTTTTTTAAACATCTATATGTAGATACATACCCATGAAATGGAATTACTTTTTTTATAAGTAAACTTGTATTAAGTACATACCTAAAAAAAAAAAATCTAAAATTTTTATATAAATGTCTACATATAGTTATGTATCTATAAAGATGGAAATACATTTTTTATTTAAACGTCTTTATATAGGTACATATATAAAAATGGATATTAACTAGTTTTATTTAAGCATCAATATAAAGTGCATACCAATAATAAATGAAATGTAATATTTTATTTAAACATCTATGTATAGCTATGTACCTATAAATTTGAAATTAAATTTGAATTTAAATTATGTACACACCTATAAAATAGGAAGCCAATTTTTTAAATAATTGTTTTCATATAGTATGTTTAAATAGAGGAAAGTAGGTATTAAATATTTAAAAAGGTATTTAAATATCTGTATATAGGTAAGTACATATAAGAATGGAATTTTTTTTATCTAAACATGTGTATACCAGCATGTACCAAAAAATTGGAAAGAAATTTTTTTTATTTTAACAAATATATAGAGGCATGTACCTAAAAGAAAGGAAATCTAATATTTTTATTTAAACTTGCATATAATATAAAATTTATATAAATGGAAACAAAATTTTTATTCAAACATCTACATAAAGTTTAGAACCTAAAAAATTGAAATAATTGATTTTATTCTAACATTAATATAATGCCAGTTACCAATAAAATGGCAATAAATTGTTTTTATTTAAACATCTATACACAAGTACGTAAATATTAAATGGAAATTATTATTTTTTATTTAAGCAACTATGTACACGAATTAAAGTTATAAATTTGTTAAAGAACTTATTTTATTTAAACATCAATATACAGGTACATAACTATTAAAACAGAAATTTTTTTTTTCATTTAAACATCTTTTAATATATACCTATAATAATATACTCCATATTATATTTTATTTAAACGTATAAATAGAGACATGTACCTATAAAATGGAAGTAATTTTTTTAACATCTATTTACAGGTACATCCTTATTAAAGTGGAAATATTTTTTTTATTAAAATGTCTATATAAATTTACATTCCTATTAAATGGAAATAATTTTTTATTTAAGCAACTACATATAGGCACTAAATATATAAAATTGGTAAAAAAAAAACTTATTTTATTTAAACATATACACAGGTGTAAAATTAAAAATTATTATTTTTATTTAAATGTCAATGCATAAATGATGTAAGTGCCTAGCTGAATAGAAATATATTTTTTAAAACATCTATATACCAGCACATACTTATAAAAATGGAAAAATACTTTTTTTGTATAATTGGGTATTAATACTCACATACATATAAAAATGAAAAACAAAAAATTTAACGGATATATAGAGATACTTACATAAAAAAATTAAAATATGATATTTTTATTTTTTAAATTTATACATAGTTATGTAACTATAAAATATTTATTTTAATTTAAATAACGATGTATATATTTTTTTAAACATCTATATACAAAAACATACGAATAAAAGTGGAAATTAAATTTTTTTTTCTTTTTATGCCTATAAAAATGGAAATATATTTTTATTTGTATGCCTATATATAATATATATAATATATAATATATATATATATATATATATATATATATATATAGGCATTCAAATAAAAACATATTTCCATTTATATATATATATATATAGGCATTCAAATAAAAATATATTTCCATTTCTATAGGCATAAAAAGAAAAAAATTTATTTATATATATAGGCATTCAAATAAAAAATATATTTCCATTTTTATAGGCATAAAAAGAAGAAAAAAAATTAATTACATATATATAAAGTTTTATTTATTTATGTCTATATATAGAAAAATACTTTTACAAAAGAAACTGAATTTTTTAAAATAAATCACTATATTATTTTATGTATTTATATAAAATGATGTTATATTTTTTATTTCAATGTCTATACATAGGTGCCTACCTATTACTATGAAAATATCAGTTTTTATTTAAACTTCTAAATAGAAGCATGTACCTATAAAAATTTAAATTTCTTTTTAAATTTAAATGTGTTCATACATTGAAGTACCTATAAAAAGGGAACTATTTTTTTTAGTATTTAAATATTAATATACAGGATTCCTTAAAAACTGAAATAAATATTATTATTTAAAACATTTATGAATAGGTACATACCTATAGAATGGAAATACATTACTTTTTTTTCATTGTAAAATTGATATATGTACCAATAAAAATATAAATAGGTTAGTTAAAACTCTATATACCGGTAACTAACAAAAAAAATGGAAATATTTTTAAATTTAAATGTCTATAAACCTGTATGAACCTACAAAATGGAACCATATTTTTTTATTTTAAAGTTTATATACAGGTTCCTTTGAAATAAGAATAATTTTTTAAAATTTAAATTTATAAATAGAGTTACTTGATTAGCAGAATGGAAATTTATTTTTATAAATCGTCTATATACAGGCATGCATCTATAAAAGAGGAAATTATCTTTTATTTTATTTAAAAGATATACACAGGCACATACCTGTAAAAATGGAAATAAAATTTTATATTTACATGGATAAATACAGTATTGTACCTATAAAAAGGAAAATAATTTTTTATGTCTATATAAAGGTACACACCTATGAAAAATAAAAATATTTTTTATTTAAACATCTGTATATAGGAACATACATGTAAAAATGTAAATCATTATTTTAATTAATCACCTATATAAAGGCCTATAAAAATGGCAATAAACATTTTTATTTAAATATCTATATAGTGCCACATACATATAAAATGGGAATAGTGTTTTTTTTAATAAACACCTTTATATATATGTAGATACATATTAACATGGGAATATATAATTTTAATTTAATGTATATATACCTAAAAATTAAAATAAATTATTTATTAAAACATCTATTTACAGGTACCTATAAAAGTGTAAATAATTTTTTTATTTAAATATAAAAAAGGGGTACATAGCTAAATCAATTAATATAATTAATTTTTAAACATCTATATACAGTTATGTACCTTTAAAAATGAAAAAAAATAGTTTTTTAACATCTATATCAGGTGCCTATCTATAAGAATGGAATTTTTTTTATTAAAATAAACAATTATATACAGGTACCTATAAAAATGGAAATATTTTTTAAAATTTAAATCTCTATATATTGCAATGTATCCTTAGAAATTGAATTAATTGTTCTATTTAGACATCTTTATATAGGCACATACCTATATAAATTGAAATAATTTTCTTTATTTAAATATAGAAATGGAGATATATATTTTTGTAACATGTATATACAGGTACGCACATTAAAAATGTAAATGTTATATTTAAATTTTATTGTCTATAAATAGTTATGTTTATCTAAAAAATGGATTTTTTAATCTAATCATCCTTATATAGGTAAATGAAAATAAAATGGACATATATTAATTTAATTTAAACATCTAAATACAGGCATGTACCATTAAAAATGGAAATATAATTTTTTATTATCTATATACCGGTATGTACCTATCAAAAAGGTAAGAAAAATATTTATTAATGTATCTATATATAAGTATGTACCTATCAAAAAAGGAAATAAAATGTTTTTAATTAACAACCTATATATAGGCACTTACCTATAAAAAGGAAATGATTTTAAAAGTATATGTATATAGGTACATATCTCTAAAATGGGGAAAAAACATTTTTTTTATTTAAAAATGTATATCAAGGCACATACATATAAAAATGTAAATATATATATTATTTAAATGTCTGTATTTGCATGCATTCCTATAAAATTATAAATAATATATTATTTTAACAACTATATATAGGTATGTGCCTATGAAAATGGAAATAAATTTATTTATTAAACGTCTATATAAATGTACGTACCTAAAAAAACAAAATATATATTTTATTTAAACATCTATATAGAGGGAAAAAAATTAAACATATATATAAAAGAAAATATCTATAAATTGGAAATAAGCCTATACATTAAAAGAAACAAACTTTTTTTATTTAAACCTTTAAAAATGGATATAACTTTTAAATTATTGGTCTATATGTAGGTACATATAAACATGGAAATAAAATTCTTTTAATTAAAAGTCTAAAAGCTATAAAAATTGGGAAAAAAATTATTTTTAAACATCTATATACAGGCGCATACCTATAAAAATGCAAATAATTTTTTTAATGAAAGTTGTATATACAGTTACGTATCTATAAATTTTAAAATACATTTTTTATATTTAAACGAATGTATAGACGTACATACCTTTAAAACAGAAATCTAATATTTTTATTTAAGTCCCTATATCATTTATGTATCTATTAAAATGGAAATGAAATAGTTCATTTAATCATCTATATAAAGATATGTAACTAAAAAGTGGAAACATAATATTTTTATTTAAACATCTATAAACTTATGTATCTATAAAAATGGAAATAAATGCCTTTTATTAAAACGAATTAATAGAGGCATGCACCTATAAGAAACGAAACAGGTTTTTTAAATGTCTAATACAGGTACTTTCCAATGAAAATTGAAATTTTTGTTTTATTAAAACTCTATCTATAGGTACCAATAAAAATTAAAATAATATTTTTTAAATTAAATCTATATACATGATATGTACCTATAAAAATGGAAAATAAATTGTTTTATTTATACTCCCATGAATAGTTATGTATCCTTAAAATTAAAATAGTTTTTTTATTAAAATTTCTATATATACATAAGTACATAACTATAAAATGGAAATATATTATTTCATTTTAACATATAAATAAAGTCATGAACCTATCAAAATTGAAATAATTTTTTTTAATTATTATATATATATATATATATATATATATATATATAATATATATATACAGGTACCTATAAAATGGAAATAAGTGGTTTCATTATATGTATCCATGTAGGTAGGTACCTATAAAAATTGGAAGAATTATTTTTAATTAAAAGTGAACACACCTATAAAAATAGTAATAAACTTATTTTATTCAACATTCTGTATACTGGTATACCTATAAAATGAAGTTTTTTTTTAAAATTTAAATATCTATATATAGGAATGTACCTATAAGATTGAAAAAAAAATTGTTTCAATATATATATATATATATATAATATATATATATATATATATATATATGTGTGTGTGTGTGTGT